>VZRS01015497.1:14852-63826 GCA_013398055.1 Ifrita kowaldi
GGGGAAGGGGAAGGGGGCCGGGGAGCGGCCCGGCACCTCGGGGTGGGCTGCGGGCTGGGGGTGGGAGCCATGGACTCGGCGCCAGCCTTCGCCATGGACAAGCCGTTCGCCCCCGGCGCCGTGCGCGGCCCGGAGCCGCCCGAAAACGCTCAAAGCCGGAAAAACTTCAGCGTGAGCCACCTCCTCGACCTGGAGGAGGTGGCGGCCGGTATGAACGGGACGCCCGCGGCCGGTCCCCCGCCCGCCGGTAGCGGCAAGGCCATCCCGGAGCCGTCGGGAGGCAGCAGCGGCAGCGAGGCAGCGCCCCAGGACGGTGAGTCCCGCCGGCCCGGGACGGGCTCCCCGGGGATGGGGCGGCTTTGGGGATGGGGTGTCCCCGCCGTGTCCCCCCTGCCGCGGGCCGGGCACCGCGGACAAAAGGGGTCGGTGTCCCCTGAGGCGGGATGGGGAGAACTGGGGGGAGCGGGTGGAAGCGAGGGGGGACCCCAGTCGGGGCGAGCTGCGAGGGTGCCGATCCCCCGACGGCTGGGGCAGAGGGACCCCGCACCGTGAGAAAGGGACCCCGCACCCGGGACAGAGGGCACAGGGACCCCGCAGCGGGGCAGGGGGCACACGGACCCCGCAGACGGGCAGGGGGCACACGGACCCCGCGCCGGCCGCCTCCTCGCCGGCACCGGAGGTGTCGGGTACGCGACGTTCCCGGGCAGTCGGTCCGGGGCTGCGCGGCCTGCGGGGTCCCCATTTCCCCCGGGGTTCCCGTCTCGGTTTCCAGGCGCGGGGAGCGGGGGCAGCCCGGCGGGGCCGAGGGTAGCGGGGCGTAGCGGGTCCCGTCCCGGCGGCCGCTGCTGCGCGTCTCCGGCATCAACGGGGACGGAACCGGGGCTGGGAGAGGAGAACGGGACCGACCCGGGATGCGGCTTCATGGCGCTCGGTCCTGGCCGGAGGCGCGTTTTTAACGGGACAGTCCCGCTCGCATCCCTCCGCGCCGCTCCGCCGGTCCCGCGCATCCCGCTCCGGTCCTGGGTGAGGAGGGTTCGCCCCATCCTTAGGGCAAAGCCCTGGTACAGGGGCAGCCGACAGCCCCCAGGGCCCCCCCCCGAGCAGAGTGTCCCCTCGGGACACAGAGGTGGCAGAGGGGAGGCAGAGCGAGGGGTGGGGGTGCAGCCCCGCCATCCCCGGAGCCCGGGCCAGGTGCCCTCCCCGAGGGGTGACACCCCCAAATCTTTCTCCCGGCTGGGCTGTGCTACCCCAAGCTTGTTTTGTACAGCCCTGGGGTGCTGATAGCCCTGCCGAGGGTCTGACCTGTGCCTGGCCAGGGTGCACAGCCCCCCCGGGAGTCTGCTGCTGAAGGGGGCTCGGTCCCTCCAATCCCCCCCGGGTGCTCTCTCCGTCCCCTCCCGTGGCTGCTGCCCTGCCTGCAGGTCTGAAGCATCTTTCTCGAACACACAACTCATTCCCTGCACAACCTCCTTCCTTCATGGAGCAGCCCCACTGAGCCCCCAGCCTGCCTCTGCTCGTGCTGCTGAGGGCTGGCTGAGGCTGGGCGCTGCTTTTTGGGATGGTATCTGGTATTTTCAGTGTTATTTTCCACCCTCCCTCCCTTTCCGTTGGGTTTTGTTTGTACTTTTGGCAGTGGCTTTGGGGCTGTGGGGAGGGTTTCTCCTGCCTGTGGGTCTGTAGGGGGGACAATATTCTGTGTGGGATCAGTGCAGCTTTTGGAAACCCAGCCCAGCCCGCAGCTGTCAGTTGGTCTCACAGGCCTGTTTGCAAAACAGCAGAGAAACTACTGCCCTGCTGGGCTCCTAATGCACCCAAAGAACTCAGCGTGGACCCAGCGTGATGCAAAACACAGAGAGAGAGGCTGCACGATCACCACAAGCCCGGTTTTCACCCTAAAAGCCCATTGCCCTTGGGGCAGGGGCCCTGGGGTTTGGTCTGCAGACCCCAGCGCTGCTGGCCCATGTGAGATATTTCCCGTTAGCACCTGTTTCGGCAAGCTTGCATGGATGGAGGCACCATCAGCATCTGGAATGCTCTGACAAGCTGTCCAGTGGTGGAAGCACTTATGATGTTGAAATGTACCTGGGAGCTGAGAGCAGTGGGCAGGAAGAGAACAAGGAAACAGAGACAAGAACCTGTGCACACGCAAAGCTGGACCTTTGAGACCTCTTACCTGCTGCCACTGCCTTAACTGGGATGCAATTTCCTAAACTGAGATGAGGAGACTCGAAATACCAGGCAGATGTCCTGCATTGTGAGCATCAGCCTTCTGCTCCAGATCTGCGATGCTTTCGGCATCGGCACGATGACAGCAAAGGAACTTTTACTGGTAACCTTATCTTTTATTGGCGTCCTGAAGCAGAACAGCCTCTCAGCATTTTCTCTCAGCTTCCTCTTCTTCTTCGTGGGGTTTTTCTGCCAGATGCATGTTTGGAGCCCCGTAGTTGGTGGCAGTGGGTTTGTTAAGAACGCAAGTGGACACGGTGCCTCTGCATCTCTCTGCGGGATGTGGCTCTGTGCTCCAGCCAGGAACCATCGGGGTCATTGTGCTGGTGGGTTGCAGGAAGAGCAGCCCTGAACCTGCTGTGAAGCTGCTGGTACCCCTGCACCAGGCAGGGCTCGCCGTGGGCTGGGGGGCTGCCTTGGCAGAGCTGGCACAGGGGTGCTTTAGGCAGCCCCAGGCTGTGCCCAGCAGGCTGCGACCCTGACAAACCCCCCTCCCCTTCCCCAGGGAAGCAGCAGTGAGAAGTTTCTGTTCTGGAGGCTGGCACGGCCGGAGAAACTCAGGGCAGGGGTTTATTCTGTGCAGAAGGGGATTCAACCCCCTCCTAACCTCACCTGCCCCCCACCCCACAGCCCTGCCTGCTGGAGAGGGTGGCTGGAGGCAGCACCGTGTCTGAGGCCCTTGGCACACCTCTCCTCCAGGAGCAGCCCCTCCGCAGTCCCTTGCAGGGCTGGCACATCCCTTCCCGCTGGCACTGAGGACAAAAGCCATGGCCACCTCCCTTTCCAGCAGAGGGGCTGCTCAGCCCTGCCTTGGCCACAGCCCCAAACTGGCCCTGGCAGTACCCAGCGCATCCTCCTGGGATGATGAACACAAATATCTCTGCAACACATTGCTCTCATGACACCCAAAAATCAGAAATCCCACAAGCCAGGCAAGAGCAAGGAAAAGTCAACAGGGTGGCGAGAGCTCATCCACATCCTCATCTTCATCCTCCCCTGGAGTGGTGCAACAGCCTCCCATCGAAAACCTTCGCACAACTTCTGAGGTCTTGAAAGCTTGTTCACCTCCTTTCATTAGACTAACAAATAATGTGTAACGCGAAACATCTGTTAACAACAGCCCTTAATGTTCTCAAGATGATAAAGCAGGAGGGTAATTTTAGCCAGCAAGCCTTGACTGATGGCTTTTCAAACAATGAACTTACTTTTGGTGCCTCCTGGGGATGGGAGAGGGAGTTGTGCACTGGCTCCAGCAGCCACTTTGGGGCTGAAAACTCACTTTTGAAAAGTCACTTTTGTCACAGCTGAGCTGTGGCCCCTCCAAGGGGATCCTTTGGCATGGGGCAGGCATGCATTGACCATTTATTTGGCTACAGCCACTGGGACCTGGCAGTGGGATAGGGAGATGTGGTGGCCCTCGGACATCCCATTTTCAGAACAGTGCCTGAAGCCCCTTCCTCATCCCCTGGGACCCTCTGACCTGTTCTGGGGCTGTGAGGATGCTGAGGAGAGCAGTGCTGAAGGAGAGAAGAAGCAGCACCCAAAGGGGCAGAGGGGATTAAGATGTTGTTACAACGAATTTGCTTTAATTATGTAAACTAGGGTAGCTGAAAAGGGAGAAGTGAGGCAGGGAGGGACAGGGACGTGGTATCAGAGGGGAAAATGGACTTGGTCCTGGAGTTAAAGTGGTGGCTGATTGCCCCAGGTAGCCCCAAACTGCTGCCAGGGCACAGGTACCTTCCTTGAGGCTGAGCCATCCCAGCTGATGTCCCTGTGGTGTCCCAGTATAGGGACTGTGCTGGTCCTGGCTCCCAGCACACAGTTTGGCTGTGCTGCTCTGCCTTCCCAAATACCACTTGTCCCCATCAGACGTGGGCACTGCTCAGGGACACCTTGACATGTCTGGCTGCGCTGGCAGGAGGCAGCTCTGTAACACCACGGCTGGGATGTACCTCTGGGGATCTGCCTTCCCTGGGACATCTGTGCACGTAGATGGCTCGGCCACAATTAAACCCAGTGTCATTAACTCGTGGCCGATCCCCTGTACCTGGACCCAGCTGAGGCCCCCCTGCCCTGTAACCCCAGACCCATCAGACCTCCCTCTCCAGCACCCATCTGCTTTCCACAGCCCCAAACCTGCTGGACATCCTTCAGGCTGCTCGGCTGGGAGGCTTTCCATGGTTTCTGGATGCCTGACCAGGGACAGGCAGAGGTGTAGGGACCCCGACTCAGCCCCTGCAGAGGGGAACAGGCTTTGAGAATTGTCTGATAGATGTGGCTCAGCTCTTCAAGGAGAGGCTTTTGTTTCCTAAAGGAGGGGTCCCTGCTGCTCGGGGTGGCACCACATCCTGCTTGCCATGGTGTGTGGGATGAGGTTGGGATACGCTGGAGTGGGGCAGCAGCGCTGGGGTGCAGCGTTTACAGCACTCATCATCCCTCACCACTCCCCAAAACAGCACCAGCTGAGGGTGCCTGGCTGCCCTCCCAGGCTGGCAGATCTCCTGCAGGGCCCTTGGTGGGGACAGTCCCTGTTGGCAGAGCTGAGAACGGTGGCATCTGAAGCAGAGGGGGAGATGAATCATCTCTGTCCTTGTAAGGCCAGCCCGGGTGGGTGGCAGCGGGGCAGGAGCCATCTCAGTGACCAGACATCACCCTCCCTGTCCCCAGCAGCTGCCTGGGGACACCCCCCTGCCTGGAGAGCTCTGAGGGCTGCAGACCTCCAGGCAAGGGGTTTTTCCCCGTGTGCCCTTGGGGCTGCTGAAGCGGGAGGGTCCCCAGGGGAGGGGATGGCACTTGTCCGGTGCCTGGTGCTGGCAGGTCCCCAGTGCAGCATCCATCAGCAGTCAGTCAGTAAACACCAGTTAATTCGTGTGGGAGCTCCCCACCCTGGCCCACCTCCCAGCCCTCCACATTTGTTTGTGCTTAGTGTGAGACTGGTGACAA
Organism: Ifrita kowaldi; assembly: GCA_013398055.1. Lineage (NCBI taxonomy): Eukaryota > Metazoa > Chordata > Aves > Passeriformes > Cinclosomatidae > Ifrita > Ifrita kowaldi. The sequence continues at coordinate 20,022 of VZRS01015497.1, forward strand.
GCAAGGATGGATGAATGGATGGATGGATGGATGGGGAGCCTGGCAGGTCCCAGCTCACCCAGAAGGTTTCCAGCCACTCACAGGGAGTCCAGCATATCCCAGTCAGGAAAAAAGGGGCTGTGGGGAGGGACCCATCCTGTACACCCCAGGCTGATGCAGGGGACAGGGGACAGCCCCAACCTGCAGCGTGCTGCCTGCAGCCAGGCTTCCCCCTCCCTAGCTGGGGACACCCTGCACATGGTCCCCTGTCCTGGACAAGAGGAAACTGGTTCCTCAGGTCTCACCTATCCAAAAACTGCAGTGGGGTGGGAGTGCTGCTTTCCCATGGCACAAGCAGGATAAGGGGCTGAGTTAGGTCACCACCCTACAAAACCAGCCAGAGCAGCACAAATCACTGCCAGGCACGGGCAGGGGTGGGGGTCACAGCTGGAAGAGACCCCAGATCTCATGGAGCTTCTGGCATGGGGTTCACCCTGGTACCGCCTCTCTGTGCTTCCCTGTGCCCTCCAGCCTTGAAGGGTGACACACACTCACCATCCCACCCCTCCCACAGTGACACCCACTCACCCTCCTGCTCCTCCCATGGTGACACTGGGTCACCGTCCCGCTCCTCCCTGGGCCCAGGGTGCTGTCAGTCTCTTACTGACTGGTGACACCAGGGCTCTGATTTGGGGAAAATTTGCCCCCAGATGAGCTGAACACCCCCACCTGGGCTCCAGGCTCCCCCCGCCCCAGCTCGGGGGGCTCTGGGCTGGAGCGGGGGCCCCAGGAAGTTGCCCTGCCCACGCTGAGCCCTCCCCAGGGCACAGGGAAACACATACCAGCACGTTCCTGCAGCGCTTGCAGGGCTCTGCGGGATCCCCACACGTGCTCACTTCTGTGCTGGGAGAGCTGCTGCCAGAGGGTGAAGGGGAAAAAACCCAAACCCAGGGCGTGGGGAGGTGGCTCCCCTCTTGCTGGGGGAGCCCAAGAGCTGGAGCAGCCTTGGCTGGGCCAGGAGGGCAGAAAAATCGCTTTTCTCCCCGACTTCTCATTGCTGGGATTTTTCTGTGCTCAGCACCCCCAGTGAGCCGGGTTTTGGCAGGCGCTGCTGTGGGGGACGCTCCTTCTGAAACCACTTTCCGGCAGGAAGAATCACGGCATGACAGTGTCCAGAGGGGACAGTGGCGGGGTCCTGCACATTGTGGGGACACAAGGCTTTGCCCCACTTCCCTGGGAGTCCCGGCAGCACCCGCTGATGTGCTTTAGTCCCCAGCAGCAGCTCAGACACCCCCTGACACAGCCATGCCCAGCCCAGGAGGGTGCTGGGGGTGCAGGGACACCTTGCTTGTCTCCCCCTGGGCTGTTATGTCTCGCTCGACCAGGAACAGCTCAGTGCAAGACTATTTCCCCTCTCTTTTTGGGCTGTTATTTCAGGGAATGGGGCTGATTCACAGGAAAAATATGAAATTTCGACTCTGCGCAGCCAAGATGGGTGAATTTCAACGAATCAGCATTTTAAGAGAGCCTGGGCGTGTGTCTGTAGCTGGGAGGCTGATGAAATGATTTGGGGCTTTGAGGCTGCCTCGTTAGAAACCCTCCTCTCTCCCAGGGAGTGGGGCTGATCACCCCTTCTCCCGAGGCTGATTTCCTTCAGCCACGGGGAATTATCTCCCCAGAGCTGTAAAATCACTGAGCTGAAGGGATGAGGTTTGAAGCAGGGTGGGATCCGGGTGCTTTGGGATTGGCAGAGGCTTAGTGTCCCCACACTGGCACCTCATTCCATCCCTGCATCATGAGCAGAAGCTGGAAGGAGTTATCCTTCCAGGATGGGATCCCTGAGCCACGGAACTGGATCAGAGCATCCTTTAAAATGCTGGGGCAGTGGGTTATGGCTGGGCTGAGCTGGGAGTGAGCAGGGATTTAGACCAGGGTTAATGCAGATCAGGGTTTTCCTGGCTGGAAAAAGCAACTGGGAACAGAGTGGAAGTGTGGTGGGCAGAGGCAGCCACCCCCCGGGTCTTGGTGGTGCCCAAGAGGGTCAGGGAGGATGAGAACAGCAAAGCTTTTGGGGAGAAAGGCCTGATTTGGGGTTTCAAGGCGGTTTTCCGATGTCTGTTGGCCAGAACCGCCCCAAAACTGAAAAACAGCTTGTTTTTCACTGGACAACCCTAAATTTCCGAGAATTAACACAAAAATTCCTACCCTCGCCCTTGAGGCATTCCCGATGTTTGCCTTTGCCCGAGGGACACATGACCGCGGGCGATGTTTTCCAGCCTTCCCACGGCGTGACGAAATGCCGTGTCCATGCTCAGCATCCCTCACCAGATCCTCCCCTGCCCTGTGCTGCCCCTGGGAGAGCCAGCGCAGCGCTGGGACCTGCTGGGGCATCGCTGGCACGGGGGGTGCGGTGCGTGCCTGTGGGGCAGCTCCTCACTCCCGGACAGCCCCTGCCGACAGCTCCGGCTGCGGCTCCTCCGGCAGGGAATTGCGGGGTAAACGGGATGCTGATGTTGCAGGAATCGGGGGAAATTGCCCCAGCTTGTGGGGGAGTGAAACCATCCTGGGGACAGTAGGGGGACAGGCGGGGTCCCCTTTGCTACCTCGTCCCCTGCAGCCCCACCCGTGCGCGGTGCGGGTGCAAACGGCAGCTTGGAGGGTGTTAATTGAGCAGGAGAGATAATGAGGCTGCGGTGCTGCGCTTTCCTGCGGGTTTGGGGGAAAAACAGCCTCTGGGAGGCAGGGCAGGGCTGGGGGGACAGTTCAGGTCCCGGGGGATGCCGGACGGGCTGGGAGCCTTCAGAGAGCGGCAGCGCCAGCCGCCGGCCCCCTCCCGTTCCCTCCTCATCCCCCTTTGAGTGCATATAATAAAGCAGCTTTTCAGCTGCGGCTGCAGTGATAGATCAGGAAGAATTGTATGAGTCTATTAAAGTCTGTGTGTCTCTGAATGGAGACTGTGGCTAAGCCAGGCGCCAGGCTCGCGCATTGAACCAGATGTGGAGAGGCGCCATCCTTTCCAGCCACTGAATCCGAGAGGCTGCAGGCTTCACACGCGAGGAAACTGGAGTGCACATGGCAGGGGAGCCGGGGGAGCGGCGGGGAGCACATGGCAGCGGGGTGCTGGGGAGGGGGCACAGCCCGGCGCTCCCCGCAGGCACCGCAGCCGAGCCGGGGGCAGCGCTGGGACTGCGGGGTTCGGCTGCGTGAGCCAGCGCAGGCTGTGCACTGCACCCTGAGCTGTGCAGGGCACCCCGAGCTGTGCAGGGCATCGGCGGGGGGAGCTGTGTTGAGCCTTGGGCTGTTCAGGGCATTGCAGCGTGTGTTTGGGGGGGTTGCTTTGCACCCCGAGGTGTACAGGGGTCGGCATTGTATCACAGGTCACGCAGCGCATTGCTGGGGTGGGGTGAGGATTGCAGAGCACCCCAAGCTGTACAGGGCACTGCAGTGGGTGTGGGGGGGGTTACAGGGCACCCCAAACTGTGCAGGGCACTGCAGGGAGTGTCATGTTGCACGGAGCCATTCAGGGGAATCGCGCTGTAGCCCAGGTCCTGCAGGGCACTGGGAGATTGCGTTGCACCCCGGGATGCACAGGACACTGCCAGGGCTGTCAGGGGTGAGTCGGGGGCAGCAGTAGCAGTGATGCTGCAGGGGAGCGCTCAGGGGACCCCAGACACAGCACTGGGGTGCAAAGAGCCTGGTCTGGCAGCAGCACAGCTGAGGAGGGCACAGGACGGGTCATGGGCAGGGGCAGCTCCTGTCCCCAAACCCACTGTGCTCCAGAGAGAAGACAAAAATGGAAGGACAGAAGGAAGGCAAGAAAGACAGCAGGATGCCATCCTGCTGGGGACAGCCGTGGCTGGCAGCTCCAGGGGCTGGTCACTCCATGGATCCCACGTCCCCAGCAAAGGTGTGAAGCAGAGTCTGTGGAGGGGACACAGGTGACATGGGGACGGCCACTCCAGGGCTGTGCTGGGCTGGGCTTGGGGTGGCTGCCACGCTCCTTCCTCACTGATTTCACTTTCTCATCTGGGCCGGCCACATGGCTGTAATTTGGGGGTTGTAAATACCTCAGGGGAATTTTTAAATTTTAAAAAAAAATGTTTTCATTTAAATTAAAAGACACTCAAGCATTTCTATTAGTATTAGAGGTTTATAAAACTTAAAACAAATGTTGAAACTAAACTACCAGGCAACGTCCACTTTGGGAAGCCCTCTGCGTGTTCGACATAACCCAGTTACCCATTGGGCAGTAAGTTTTAATTTTGTATGAGCGTGTCAGGGTGCCCAGTGGGGCAGGAGGGTGCTTGGTCTCCCTGGGGACCTAGAGGGGTTGAAGGCTTGAGTGATGAAGGTGAGGGTCTCAGCTCTGCTGGCCTTTGTAGAAGCAGGACCCTGATGTTCTTGTCTCCATCCTGTCATCCCCTGGTGTCCTCCCCATGGCTGGCACCTGCCTGCAGCAACCTGCCTGTGGTCCTGTTCCCACTGTCCCCACTGCCCCTGCCATCCCTGCCATCCCCACCGGCCCCACCGTGCACAGTTCTGCTTTAACCTGGAAACAGTTAACCAGGCTGGGTTTAAAAAAAAAAAAAAGAAAAAAAGATACGAGCCACTTATTAAAATGAATGTTTTACAATAAATTTGGCGAGAGGCCACCGACCTCAAATGAAAACCAGACCGGAGGACAGCGATGCTGCTTGCTGGCAGGGGCTTCCGGGACGTCTGTGCGTGCAGGCGCCCACGAGGGTCCTCCTTGGAGCGGGGCTGGGATGGGGTCCCAGTGGGGCTCACGTCCATCTCACGCCCTGGCCAGACATGCTGGTGTCCACTGGTGGTGGCCATAGAATGGGCTCTCAGCAGCTGCTGGTGCTCACTGATCAAATGGGTGCTCAGTGATTTGTTGGCCTGGGTGTGAAAAACACCCTTTTGGCCTCAAAAAATAAAAGAGCCTTGGGGCAGTGGCAGTGGGCAACAGGAGGGGACACCATGGGGATTCTCATCACTCCCCCTTGTCCCTGCCCATCTCCTTCCCCCCTTGGCAATGACCCTGATGCAATGGGGTCTCTGCTTTAACCTTGTGGGGCTGGTGTTGGGTTTCAGTGCCAGATGCCATTGGGGCTGGCTTGCTTGGGCTTTTGCCCATTAAATTTCAAAAAACCACCATTTTGGGGGGGCTGGGGAGGAGAGGAAGGCTGGGATCGCCATGCCAGGGGTCCCTGGCTGGGAGCCAGCCCTCCACACAACGTTCCTGCTATGCAGCCCCGGCTGATTTAGTTTTATTTTTCAAACACTGAGTGTAAGTCCCAGTGAGCTCTCAACACCGTGATGGCCTGAGGCACCTCCATTCCCTTCCCAGCCCCCAGGAAAACTCACTTTGCATAAAATCCAGGGTTTTGGTGGTGCTTTGCAAGCACAGGTGCTTGCGCAAGTCTCATTAGTGTTAATTAATTACACATCTGTGCCCTGCTGGGAAGCCAGGTAACCTGTTACATCAGGTGGCTGCGTGTGAGCGATGTTGGCACCTCCGTGGCTGCATCATGGATGCATCAAATGGTGCCTAAAAAGTCTGTGGGATGGGAAGGGAAGCAGCATCTGCCGTGCTCAGCCCTGATGTAGGGCAGTGGGGTCTGTGCTGGCATCATCTGTCCCACCATCCCACTCTCCAGTGGCTAATGGGGAGCCACCATGGCAGTGCCCTCTGCCCAGACCCCTCACTGCAGTGCCTGGGGCTGACCCAAATCCCAGCTTTTGGAGCACAGGGTCTGGGCTGGCTGTTTCCCTGAGCCACAGAGGCCCATTCACACCTCTGTGAGCAGCCACGGTGCTGCCACTTGCCACGCTGGCTGTTTTAACGAGCGGGCAGAGTGGGGAGGCTGCATCCCCAAGGGGCACCCGGGGGCTGTGTTCCCAGGAGCATCCCAGGTTGCTGCAGTGCTGTGAGGTGCGGGACAGCCCAAGCACTGCTGTCATCCCATCCCAAGAAGGTCTCCTGGCTGGGAGATGAAAGCAAGCTCTGCAGTGAATGTCTCCTTGCCGGGAAGGATCCTGGCTGGTGGTGGCTGGGGGAGAGCCAGCGCCCTTTGTTGGGTCCCTGAGCCTCCACTGTGGGGGTTGGCAGATTCACAGGAGAACAAAATGAAAATTCCTGCTCCCCCGTTGGTCGGTGTTGCTCGGAACTTGGCTTGGATCAGTCAAACCCACCACGGTGTCTTTTCCTGAGGCGCTTGGCTGTGCTGGGAGGGCTTCAGCTCCAGCTACCCCCAGCCCTGCAGCCACAAACATCCCCCTGAGGAGCCCTTTGGTCTGACACAGCCTCTCGGAGCATCCCTGCATGAAGCCAGGAGCACTCATCCCAATATCTATCCTGTCTCCCCCTCCCCTCTTTGGCATTTTCAGGGGATATCCAGTCTGGCACCACTGTGGATGAGTTTTTGGAGGCTCTGTGTGACCCCAGCCCCAGCTAAGAAAAGAGGGACCCCCGAGGGGTGCGTACCCCTTTGAGCTGTGTGTTCCCTGCCATGAGCAGGGAAGATGCCAGACCCTGCCTGATCCTGACCACTCAAAGCCACTGTCCCCAGCAAATCTGTGCAGACAGTGGACTTTCCCAGGAGCCTTTCCTCCTCACCGTGCCATTCCTTGAGGGGCAAATTGGGTTCTCATTGGGGAGCAGCACCCCAGCTTTGCCCCAGCTCAGCTCCTCCGCAGCTCTGTCCCCACGGAGCGCTGACACAATGGAGGCAGTGGTGGCTCTGGAGCTGGGACAGCCCATTGTGTCAGGCTGCAGCCACAGCCTCCTGTGAGCACACGGGATGCTCCTGGCAGCTCCCGAAAGCCCTGTGCCAGGCTGGGGTCACCCCGCGCTGCACGGCCCTGGGAGGGAGCATTTCTCTTGCAGATCACCGAGCCCTAGGGATGCTCTCGGCGCTCTGGGTCCGGGCTGGCTGCCCTGGGCCCGTGCCACCGTCAGCGGGTGCAGCCAGGCAGTCTGAGCCCCCCGGCCCCACAATGGCCCCGGCTCCGGCTCCCGGGGTGCAGGAGCCAAGCGGCTGGGAAAGCACAGCCAGAGGCCTCGGCGAGCCCCGTGCTGGGCGCCAGCGCTGTCGCAGGCTTTCGAGGCTGTTTCTGGAGCAGTCGTGTCAGGGGATGCTGATGGTGCCAGGCTCTGTGGTCTGGATCCTCACGCAGGGTTGGGGCTGCAGCCAGGATGCTGGGGTGCATCCCGAGCCAGTGAGCCCGGCAGCAAGATGTGTCCGTGTCACCTTCTCCAAAGGTCTGTCCGCTGGCAGTTCCCACCCCAGGTAAAAGGTGGGGGATGGCACCATCTCTCCCAGATCCCTGTGAGAGTGGACAGGAATTTCTTGTGCTGCTCAGCCTACTCTCCTTACTGCACCAGAGCTTTGTGGCCAGAGATGTTCCCCAGCCCCTCCCTGAGGCTTGACAGCATCCCACCAACCCTGCTTCCTCCTTCAGGGAATGTGGCTGCAATTAATTCATTAAATGCTTCCGCTGACGCAGGAGCTGGCCGTGCCAAAACACCATTCCTGGGGCCTGGCCTCAGCTGGGTGAGTGCCGTGCTGGGCTGTGCAGGAGCCTCTGGCCGGGGCAGTAGCCTCTGGATGGTGGGAAGTGCTGGGAATGTTCAGGGACTCCTGAGCACATCAAGGCCTCAGGGCTTTGCTTAGAGCCCTGTGGATTTCACCAGCTTTCATCTTTCAGGGCATCCTCTCCAAATCACAGCACATGACTTGGCTGGCTGGTTTCTCACCTGGCATCTCCAGCATCTGCTTCTCTTCTTCATTCTTTTCATTATCTTCCTCCTTCCTCACTGTGTCTTCCTGATCTTGTCCCTCGTGTGCACCCAGGTTTTGCAGCACGGCTGCCCTTGCTCCAGAGCCAACTGAAGAGCCAGCTCTGAATCCATTCACAGCTCTCAGCAGTGAATTTGGTGGCTATTTGCCGGCTGGAACCATCCCTAAGGGAAGCAGTGTCCCATGACATGGGAATCTTCCTTTTCCCGTTCCTTCTGTTCCCAATACCCATCTAAGCATCATGTTCCCACTGCATTTGCTGCACTAATAATGAGCTAAAAAAAGGCTTCAGTTCCACCACTGAGTTACCAGCACAGGTTGGACACATCCCCACTGGGATGCAGGGATGCTGCTGGCTCAGCCAGGACCTTCCTGGTTTGTTCAGACTTTCAGCTGAACTTGCTGTGATGGGTGCTCAGACACCACACACCATCCAGGGGTGCAAGAGGAAAACCTCCTGGGTTTTGGGGGTGCAGGCTGTGCATGGAACATCCCTGGGGCTGCAGCACTGCTGGGCAGGATCTTCCCAAAAATTGGGTGTCTGTGTGGCTGGGGGTAGCAAACTGCGGTGCTGGGTGGTTTCTGGCTGGTGCAGAGGCAGCTCTATAACCATAAAACAAGCTGCTGCTGCCTGTCAGTGAGCACAGGCTAAGACCCCCCCGGGACAGCCTTGGCCTCTTTCTTGGTCCAGGCTGTTGCTGCTCCTTTTTAACAGAGACACTTTTCCCCCAGCAAAACTGGCAGCCTGTAAAAACGTGTCAGCGTTTCAGTTTTTTCACAATTAATGAGGTGAAACATCCTCGGAAACATTTCACTGTAATGTTTCTCCAGTAGCTGGGACTTGCCCCTCTCTTAAATTTTTCATGTACGCCATTTGAGCCGAGAAAGTTTCCTTCGGACTCAGCACATTTGGACCCCCCCAGCTTCAACCTCCCCCTGGAGCCTTCAGCATTCCCGGGGTCTTTGCAAGGCTGGGGCTGGGCTGGAGGGGGAACAGGGAGCGGCAGTGGGTTGGGATGAGGAGGTGGGAGCCTTCTCCCAGCAGTGGGGGAGCCTGGGGAGGGGCTGACAGCCGTTGTTCCCCAGGGATACCTTGTCCCTCATGTCCATGGTTGTTCCCAGGATGGGTTTGGACCTCACAGCATCGTGCCAAGCAAAGCTGGGGCTGGTATCCTGTGGGCAGGGGTTGGTGGCCCCAAGGAGCTTCTCCCCTGGGTACTGGGCTGAAACCATGCAGAAAATGGGAGTTTCACCAATATGGTTTTGCCCCCAAGCTGATGCTTTGTTGGTCCTGTGCACCCAGGCTGGGCTCGCTGGTGGGTGCAGGAAAGGCACCGCACCTGGGTGACCCAGCACATGTGGAGGGGCAGGTTCCTGGCTGCTTCTCAGCCCCCAAGGCTTTCCAAAATGATTTGGGGAGATTAAAGACCCGTTGTGGTGTAGGCATCTCCCACCATCCCTTCTGCAACAAACCCTGTCCTTCCTGCGCCCATGAGCAGGGAGAAGAGCCCAGCTTCCCTTTGGCCTGTGGAGCATCTCTCCTGCTATCCCTCCTCCCTGTAAAGCCCCAGTGTGGGCTGATAAAACCCCCCCGGGCTCCCAGGCTGTTTCTAACTGCTCCCAAGGCAGGGCAGTGTTGGAAGTGGCTGCTGGAAAGAGGGGTCATCTGCACTTGGCAGCCCGTGCACCCCCAAATCACACCTTGGCTTCGGGTGTCTCAGCCGAAGGTTGTGGGATAAAAAGGAGCTGGAGTGGGGACACACCATGGAGGGGCAATTCCCAAACCCCAGAGCTTTGCTCCAGCTCGCTGCAGTGTGAGGGGAAACGCTTCCTCCCCATTGCATGATTTAGAGGAACAAGTTAAACAATTGCACATGAAACTTCGGCAGACGTCATCGCTGGAGCTCTCCTCGCTTCCCCCGAGTGTATAAAGGGATGAAGGGAGTGCACATGTTTACCGAGAGAGACCATGGGAGAAATGAAAGACATTGTTTTTCCAAAGGATTTCTTGGCTGTAAAAGACCTCCACCACCCTGCGGCTTCCCTGATGAAGGCCCAGCGTTAATTTGTTAAATCCACATCAAGTGCCCAGAGAACCCGTTGTTTATTTTTGCTAATTCAGCCGGCCGAGATCAAATTGGGGTTTTATTTGTTAAGGATAAACCTTAATTAATAAAAGCTATTTATTTGGCTAGAGCCAGCCGCAGCCTGAGGGTCAGATATGCCACGATCATTATTTCAAGTAAAACAAACCCAAAATGTCTCTCAACAGTTTGAAAAACATAGAAACTTAGAGGGCTGAATTTATTTGTCTTAGGAAGAATTTACAGCTAATTCCCTCCAGGCTATTTCAACCCTTAAATTATACCCAAGAAGAAAAAAGGAGGAAAAAAATGCCATTCCAGGCGTAGTAGGGAAGTAAATGGTACAGCAGATTTGATCATTTTGGCTGGGGGGGTGTGAAAAATTTAAAGCTTAAAGGGTCTTTGGCAAACTGCTCGCAAATAAATGGAACGTGTGAAATAATTTAATGACAGAAAACTGTTCAGGACCGTGGGGACTGCGGTGCGATGGAAAATGAAACACGTTGGAGGAAATGTAGCCTGGGCTTCTTGTGTGAGAGGGTTGAACTTGCTGCCTTCTTACTTGGTCCCTGAAAAAGGGGGGTATTTGCACCCCAAAGCCAAGTGGTAGAGCTGGACTCAGGAAAACTTGTCCCAGGATGCAGTGGTGCTCACAGGGAGAGGGGTTTGCAGCATCACCTGGGGAAGAGACAGGCTGGCAGTTGGCTGAAGTGACCATCTGGGGTAGCAGGGACGGTGCTGGGCAAACACCGCCCTCTGGATGAGCATCTTGCAAAGAAACCTCCCAAACTGGGAGTCCAGAGGGGAGACTGAGCATGGCTGGCAATAAAGCCCATCCCTGAAAGACATCCCAAGGGAGCATCCCTGCCTGTGTTTCCGGGGCTCAGGTGAGGGAGCTGCAGGGATTGTCAGTGCTGGTTGATCTGGATTGCAGCTGCTCTGAGGCCGTTTACTGTGCACTAATGGAGCTCATAAATCCAAACCGAAGCCTCGGTGGAAATCGAGTGAAAATTGCCTCTCTACAGTGCTCAACAGCAGCTGTGGGAGGTTGGGGGCCCTGCCAATGCAAGGGCCCCCCTTGGCAAGCCTAGCACCAAGGATGGGACCTGCCGAGTCCTTCCTGTGGAAAACTAATGGAAGCACAGAGGGAAAAGGCAAGAGTCGGAGAAGGGGGCTTGGCTGGTGCCCAGCTGAACCAGCACGGCTCTGAGCCAGGGGTGGTGTTGCCTTTGCAAATGGGGCAGGACCTGTCCCTCCCAAGTTCTCAGTGTGGCACAGTCCAGGCTTGCCAGCATTGCTGCTCCCACAGGGAGAAGGGTTCTGGGGAGACTCCCAGCACCCCATGGCATCTGTAGGGCACAGTGCTGCTCCCGGGCTGTCTGCAGCTCTTGGGCAGCACTGCCTGAGGCAGGACAGCCCAGAGGGGAGGCTGGACATTACCCAGGCCATATCCAGCACCCCAAAACTCATCCACATCACGGGTGAAAAGTCTCCTGTCTTTCCTAACACTCTGGGACAATTTAAGGCTTTTTTTGTGATGCACATTGGGCCCATCCTGCTTTGTGCAAAGCCCCTGCACCTCCCTCTCCCCATCCTCCCCCGCATGTCATCTTTCGTTATTCAGTAATGTTATCCCCCTGTTTTCCCCCTTTCCCTGCATTTTTTTTCCTTTCAGCGGAAACTGTAATCAGTGCAAGATAAATACAGGGAAGGTGGCTGGGGGGAAGGCTCAGGAGCCCCTCTGACCTCAGGGTTGGCCAACCAAACTGGTCCCTCCAGTCCAAATGAACCCCCAACCTGACAAAGGCAAGGGTTTCGCTTTCTCCATAACCTCCCCAAGCACTGCTTTGGGGCAGAACAGTGGTGGTGGTGAGCTGGTTTTAACTTTGTGCAATTACAAACTCTTATTCCTGGAAGCCCATCGGGGTGGGAAACTGGTTTCCAATTCCTCCGTCAAGGTGTCAGCAGGTCTGGTTAAATCCAAGTCCCACTGAAGGCACTGAGAGGACAGGGTGTCTTTGGGGGACCCAACTCATCCCCCTTCCCATTCCTTCTCTGATGCCACAGAGGACTTGGCCATGCTCATTTTTGGGAAGCTGATGTGGGGTTATTAAAGCATCTCTTATAGAAGAGATCTAGCCTGACTGTACATTGTAAACCTGTCAGACACTCACCACCAGCAATTAGGGTGGCATTTGGCTGGTCCCACAAGCCTGCAGTGCTTGAGCTAATGAGGAAAAAGATGTTGATGCATTACCGAGGCCCATCCCTAAGCAGAGCAGAGGATCCAGGCAGGCACTCCATGGATGGAGCTGCCTCCCTGCCATACAGAGATGGCCTGGAAAAGGTGTGGAAGGTCCCTCCATTAAAAGCAGCAATAGGGGCTGAACAAAATGCCCCAAAGCTGGCAAGGCCTGGGGTTTGCAGGTCTCTAAAAACCCAGGAACTGCTGGTGCTTGGACACATCCTGACCCAGATCCAGAGTTAAACCTCGATCCCAGCATGACTGCCAGCCCCATATGGGAAGCACTCAGCACCACTTGTCTCCTGTGGCTCTTTAGCTCTTCCTTCTGTGGGTTTGGGGAGATATAGACCAGCCAGAAATGTGGCCAGATCCTACAGAACTGGATTGAGAATTAATTTAAGAAAACTTTCCTCCTCCTCCTTTCTTTCAGCCAAATTAGAGTGGGTGAGAGAAATCATCACTTATGGAAACGTCTTATAGCCATGTTTAAATTGAGGATGAAGCCAAAGGGGGTTTATAAATTTTATTTATACATTTCCCAGGGTTTTGTTGAAATCACTGCCAGTTTGGTGAGGGACAGTGCATGCCCTTGTGACTACACCTTTTGAACCAAACCCTGATCTGCCATTTCTCCAGAAGTCCTGTGGCATGGTCATAAACCCACAAGGAAACCTCTCACCCTGTTACATCCTGTATCTCTTTCCCAGCTTGATGGTTCCCATTTCAGTCCCAGGCTCCCAGAAAACTCAGGGACTGCCATGGCTAGACTTCATGTATTTTAATCCAGCGGCTCATTAGCTCACTGAAGGAAAACAGGACCAAAAAAGGAGTTTAACTAAAAGGGGCAACTGGAAAGCAGAGACTGGCAGAACATTTGAAGCTGCAGGAACGAGTGCTGGAGGGAATTCTGAGAATTTTATTTGTGAGCCTTTAAACACGATCGGTGGCGAAGGGCAGCCTGTGGTTTCCTGGCCGGGGAAAGGGCCTCAAACCCACGCATATTTCAGGCACTGTCCATCGTGGCTTTATGCAACCAAGAAGGCCATGGCCAAAATACAAGAGCACAGATTGCTGATGGTCAACCAAGGCCAAATTGCACCTACAGCTAATAAAAGACCCAGAGAAATGCCAGTGGCTGCAGAGAGGTCTTGGGAGAATGGTGCAGTTGGGCACATAGGGGTCTTAGGTACTTGATGAAAAACTTATTGTTGGATGTTTCATGGCTTGAATTATTCAGAGTTAAGGTCCAAGAAGGTTTTTCTGGCCTTAAAGATCTTGGAACCCATAGTTTCCTCCTGCTCAACAGTTTGATGGTGTCTAGAAACAGAAGAGTTAATATCCCTTTCAGCAGATTTTGTTTGTTGCTCAAGTATCATCTGAAAATGCTGCACTTATTAAATAAGTATCACAATTAATATTATTAGCAAGCATTTAATTTGTGAGCATACTCAGGAAGTGGTGAGTTCTGCCACCCTGGCCTCTGCAACGATATAGAGCAGAAAGCCCCAACATACCCCTGCCATGAATCAGAATGTCATAAAATTATTAACATTTCAAATAATTCCAAAATGCTTTCCCACCAGTAGGTACAGATTGGATCCAGATGCTTTATTAACAGAAAGAATCATTAAGCAGTACCTCCACGAGGGAGACCGACAGCGAGTCGTGCTCCCCGTGAAGCCTTTGCAGGCAGCTGACTGGGTGTCTCGGAAAAAGACTTCATAAACTTGCCCAAACCTTATGATATTAGTGACAAAGAGGAGATTAATCTCAGCCTGGCTGACAGCCCAAGATCAATACTGAGAAACCAAACTACACCCTCAGCTTCATGTTTCCATGAGCCAGCAAAGCCAGAAATAAACACTGCAGAGGCTGAGCCCTGCGAGATGCGGTGCTGCTCGTTCTGAGCTCTGAAGACCAGGGTTGGAAGAGCAGATGCTTGGCTGCAGTCCTGTGTCACCTTGGGGACATGCCACAGCTGGGGCCTTTGGGGGGTGCTGGAGGTGGGAGCTGAGACCTGCATCTTGGGGGTTTTGTTGCTGAATTTTCATCACCATTCATGAGAGCTTGACTTAAGTCTTAGCAAGAGCTGAGATCCAGTTTGGATCAAGTGCAGCCCCAGAATACACTGAGACGGGTATTCAAAATCAGGTCCACATGGTTTTAGCCAGATGTGAAACCACCACAGGCCTTGGTAAATTTTGGGGTTAACCTTAAGCTCCAGCAGGTCCCAAAATAGGTTTTGATTCTCATGGACCTCACAGGGTTGCACATAATGCTGCTCCCCACAGAGTCCCAGGTGCCTGGAGGGAGCATGGCTGGCACAGAGCAGGGCAGTGCAGACCCCCAGGAGGGCTTGAGCTTGGTTGAGTTGTGGGGTCTCACACAGGTCTGGCGCTCATGTGGCTTCTGTTCTTTCCCCACAGGTGAGAGCCTGAGCCCGAGCTGCGGGGCAGCCAAGAGGAAGAAGAAGCAGAGGAGGAACCGCACCACGTTCAACAGCAGCCAGCTGCAGGCTCTGGAGAGGGTCTTCGAGAGGACGCACTACCCCGACGCCTTTGTGCGGGAGGAGCTGGCGAGAAGGGTCAACCTCAGCGAGGCCAGAGTCCAGGTGAGCACAGGTTTGTGTGGGAGAAAACAACACCCTCTGCCTCGCCCCCAGGCAGGAGCAGGGACTGTCCCCTCCCTTGTTCCATCCTGCACATCACCACGATCCATAGGACAGATGCTTGGGACATCCCTGCTCGCACTGCGTCCCCACTGACCACCTTTCCCCCTGTCACAGGTGTGGTTTCAGAACCGGAGGGCCAAGTTCCGCCGTAATGAGAGGGCGATGCTGGCCAACAGATCGGCATCGCTGCTCAAATCCTACAGCCAAGAAGCAGCCATTGAGCAGCCCATGGCACCACGACCCACTGCACTGACCCCGGAGTATCTCTCTTGGACCAGCAGCTCCCCGTACAGGTAGGTGGAGGCTCTGGAGGAGCTGAGGAGGAGGTGGCTGTGGGGCAGGGCTGCCTAGAGACCACTCCACTGCCACAGGAATGCAGCCCTGTGCCACTGCTGGGGATTTGGGGAGTTTTATGAGGCTGAAAGGAGCTCATCCAACATGGCTTTGGGAACCATTTCAACCCTGTCTGAGCATCCGCTGCCCAATGCTGAGCAGGCTTCTCTGCTTCCTTGCATTTTGGGGCCGGAGCAGGCTCCCTGGTCCTCGCAAGGGATTTGCTTGGCCTTGAGCTGACCCTTCCCACATCTCAGCACAGGAGGTGGCACGGGTCCCTTCTGGTTCCCAGCCGTTCACATTCAGCCATCACATCCAAAAGCACAAAGCAGGGCCTCCTGGTGCATAGTTTGAGGGGTTCCCACATCCATCCAAGCACATAAAAATGCTGAAGCCTTGGCTGTTCTTGTGAGAGATCTCCAAGAGGGAACAGCCAGCCTGGCCCAGGAAGCCAGCAGGACCGCAAAGGGCATGGGGACTTCTCCATGGGCCATTGCCTCATTCCTCCCTGCTCCCTCCCCGCAGCACTGTGCCCTCCTACAGCTCCAGCGGGACCGCAACGCCCACCCAAGGGGTGAACATGGCCAACAGCATCGCCAGCCTGCGCCTCAAAGCCAAAGAGTTCAGCCTCCATCAGAACCAGGTGCCAACCGTGAACTGAGCAGGGCAAACCCCATCCCGTGGCCTCCTCCAGGATACAGCGTGGAGCTCCTGTGCCGGTCCAGGACAAATCCGCTGCCTGCCCAACACACATGCCACTCATCCAATGTCTCAGCATCTTCTCTCCTCTTCCCTTCCCTTCTGAAGGTAGAGTCAGTCCCAGGCCGAAGTGGCACATAATTATAGCCACATATGGAGCGAACTTGGTTAGAAACTTGCTTTTCGCACACCCTTATAATAACGGCTATATATACACACATACCCCCCACGCACTCTTTGAGGACAAACAGACTTGCCAAGGGAACAAGAATTTGCTTCCAAACATGGAAGGATCTTGGACTATTGGATTTGACCAATTTGGGTATCTTGCCCAGAGAGCCAAAGAGTTATTGGGTCTTCTCCTCCCGCAGGGACAGCGTGGGAGGATCACGAGCCCCCCTTTTCACCGGGCTGTGACTTGCGGCGCTCAACTGTGTGTGCCAAAGCTGATCCATGTGTTCATTTCTTTGTGCAACCCCGGCCACAGTGGGGGGTTTGGGACCTCCCAAAGTTTGGGACTTTGGGAAGCCGATGGCTCACCCGTGCCATGGCCAGTCTAGGCCAGCCCTCCGCACTGTCCTGCCTGCATTTAGGAGCTGCCTATGCTGATGGCATCAGGCTTTGTCCCTTCCCAGAGGGGCAAGCAGAGCTGGAACATCTCAACAGACCCGCCTGGAGCCTGGGAGCTCTCCTGTGAGCTGGGGATGCATCGCCAATCCCCAAGCAGGCACCGCTGCCCTGCCTCGGTGGATTTGCCAGTGATTCTGCAGAGCCCCAGGTCATTGAACCGTCCCAGGGAACGAGAAAATTGGAAAAAGCTGTTGGGTTTCAGCTGAGTAGGCGGCTCCCAGCGCTTCGTGCCAACGAAGGCTTCGCCTTCCGGAGGCACAGCCTCCCCGTCGGCAGCTCTGCAGATGTGCTCGGGGGTCTGGGGCTGGCGACTCCATGGGGGAGGCTTTTTTGGTTTTGCAGAAAGGAAATGGTTTCCCCCTCATCCCACCCTGCTGCGCAGCCTAATGAGGCTCCAAGGTGGGATGTGCAGGGGGATGGACACGGGGCAGGCAACCTGGCCCCAGCCCATGGGACTGAGCTGTGGAGAGACGCAGCCTCCACCTTCCCCTGCCAATTCTGCAACAATGGGGAATGAGCTGGAGTGGTGGAGGTGTGGTGTCCCTGTGGACAAAGCCCATTGGAAACCAGACCACCCTTTCCTCACCCACTGGAAAGAGTCACCAGCCCAAGCGTGGAGACACCACCACCTCAGAGGGGTGGCCTGGACAGAGAAGACACCAGCCCTGCTTCCCTAGAAGGGGTTGGTTTGGGGGCTGCAGCAATAGATCTGAGCACGAATAGAGTAATTGCTGAGATGCCTCCTCCAGGTAAACATCCCCTGGTCAGTGACACCAAGGCTGAAAGTGTCACAGCTACAAAGTGCCCACCTGAGTCCCCACAGCTCCCAGGAGCATCGTCTCCCTTTCCCACTGGGGCTCTCACTGCAGCTGCATGTGGGACCCAGTGGCTGTGACACTGGGGCCTTCAGCTGCACTGCAGGGCACTGCCAGCCTGGGAGGGACTCACCCAGCACCCGGAGCTGGAGACCTGATGGGAGAACCAGGAGAGGAGCCCATCTCCTCTGGCTGGGGTGAACCAGCCCCTCCATCCTGCCTCCAGCCCCTGCTTTCTCTGCTCCACAGTGCAGCCCCTAGTTGGGAATAGCTACCTTCCCCTCCTCAAGCTTGGCAGGCAGGGAGAGGGCACAGCCTGACTGACACTGTCCACCTCATCCAGGGAGCAGTGTCACCCTAAACACCCACTCTCTGCCCCCATCCACATTTCCAGGGCTGGTATCCCTCCCATTTGTCATGCCAGAAGAAGAGCACGCAGCTCCCCACACTGCACAGAGACCTGCCAAGCCAGGGGAAAGAGGGATCCACTGTGGATCAAATCATCCTCCCTAAGAAACACCACTTGGGGCAGGAGGAGGGGGCCGGGGGGGTCCTATTCCCATGGAAAGCACAGGGCTCTTTTTTCGGTTATACAAGATGAAACCACAGGGATATAAATGTCGCTGCCTCTTTGAGAACATTAATGAAAATAAACCCATTTAATAGTTTGCAGATGCTGTTTCTGTAAACCTAAAAAAAGCAGGGAATAAATATTTCTTCACTAAATATCTATATGTATATATATATTTGAAAACATTTGCTCTTAATCTTAGGGCCCCTCCTTTGCTGTGCTTTTGGCAGCTTATCACAGCTTGTCAGTCAATGCTGAACTCACCAAGAAGAGATACAAATTGCACCCATGGAGGGGTAGCAGGACCGAGGGATTATTGTAATCTAAGCTCTCTCTCGCTCTTTCTATTTGTACATTTCAATTACTTGTAACAAGATCCATGGTGGATTTGTTTTTTTCTTCTGCATGTCTGTGTTTTGGAAATTTTTGTAAGGTTTTTGTAAAAACAACTCTTGTGAAATAATGGAGGAATAAATATTTTACTGAGTAGAGACGTGTCAGTGCATGTGATAGGGACGTGACTCTTCCATCACCAGCCACTGTGGTTTCCCCACCTGCCCTGGACAAGAAGCCTGGGCAGAAATTGAAGTAAGAGGCAGCAGGAAGGGTCAGATTCTACACAGAAATTGAGCTGAAAGAAACTAAAGGGTAGGAATAAACCATCAGATTGTAGAGTGCTTTCCAGGGAGCAAAGGCCCACAGGTGCGGAGCAGGCACTGAGCACCCAAAACAGGGGGAATCAGTGGTCAGGCAAAGGCGATACCAAATAGTTGAGGCAGCCAAAGTTAAACAGGGCTCCAGGAGCTCACAGTGCTGAGCTATCAAGCAGCACATCTAATGCGATGTGGAGAAGTGGGAAGATGTGCCCAGGGCAAACTGCCCAGTGCACGCTCAGACTGAAAGGCAGCAAGTCAAGTGGCAGGAATTGCTAGGAAAGGATTAGAGAGCAAGGCAGAAAGTGTCCTCACAGCACAAATAAAGCCTGAAATCCATTGCCCCAAGATACTGTGGAGATCAAAGGTACGGTGTGTTCAGAGAGGCTGAGAAAGGTAATGGTGGGTGTATGTGTGTTGGTGCAGTGTAGCAGGGATTCAACTGCCTGTGCAGAAAAATGCTGCCCTGCCGACTTCCCCGAGCCTCTCCAGGAGGAGACCGGACACCTGGGTTTCCCTTGTTTCTTTTACTTGCCTTCACCTGCTGAAATGCAGCAGCGTCCTGTCAGGCCAGCTCACATGGTGTCACTTACAGGATGCCTCTGTCACCTCCTCCTCCTCCCCAGGCCATCCTCAATCCCCCCACACAGCCAGGGGGACAGCAGTGCTATCCCACGCACCCAGAGGGGCTCAGCTCCATGAGAGCCACAGGATCAGCTCCCTCCCAGCAGCAACCTTTGTTCCTCCCATCACCGGTGGCCTTTGGGACACGTGGATCCTGTGGATTGCAAGGTTGAGGAAGGAAGGACCCCTAAACAACGCATTCCAGCTTTCCCTAGAGGGGAACAACGCTCATCCCATTTCATCCCTGCAGCACCCAGCAGGAGCAGGTCCCCATGTTGGGCATGGGGACACCACAGTCCCACACACTTGAGCATCCCTATCAAACTGCTCTGCTGATGCTTTTTAACCACTTATTTATTCATTCAGTAAGTGGTTTGTAGATCAGCAAGGCCAATTGTCCAACCTCCTGCATAAAGAATATCACCCAAGCAGCATCCTCGTCCTCAGCACATGGCCAGTGCAGAGCATCCCTTTGGAGAGCATCCAGCCCCGAGTCAAAAGACCCTCGGAATTGATGAGCTTACAGCTCCCAGGGCAGATTCCTCCAGTGACTCATTACTGTTGACTGCTGGAAATATGTCACTTATTTCCTGCCTGAACTGTCCCAACTTCAGTTCATCTCCCACTAGAGCAGAAGGTCTCAACCCATGGTCAGTCAGCTCCCAGGAGCTGATGGACATCTGAGGGGTCCACAAACCAGGACACAGACAAGCATGGAGAGCTGCAGCTTGCCTGGCAGGGTCTGCACTCCACAGGGAAGGGAGGCACTGGGGGAAGGCTGTCAATGAAGAGGAGCTCAAAGGCGTTGTGCAACCTCTCCTCCTCCAGGGCAGGGGCATTTTTCCTCCCAAGGAGGGCACATCCACCACCAGTACTAATTTCGGCAGGAGAGCTGGTCTCCATCCATGCACCACAACTTTGGGAGTGGGGGAAGGTTGCAAAAACATTTGCAAACTGTTTCCTTCCTCAAAGCAGTTGGTTTCAACCAGGTGATTCCAAAAGGGCAGGTCTCAGGTGATGGGAGGATCTTCTTGGACCCCCTTTCCTTGTTTCTGACCCCACAGCCTGACACTTGGGCATGACTTGCTGACTGATGAAAAGCTGAAGTTTGCCCCTAGAATATTTTAATGAGAACAATTTTGTGTTGTCATCAGCATCTGCTGCCACAGCAGCAAGACAAAACAGAGCTCACATTTTCCAGCTCACAGGGACACCAGCCTGGTTATCCCCATCCAGAATGAATTACAGACATATCGCGGTTACAGCATCCTCCTTTCCCATTATCCTTGTGCTGCTGAGCCCTTCTCCCTCTGGTGGCAACAGGAGGGTCTGAAGACCCTCTTGCTGGCACCATCGGCAAACTGCAGAAGCACATGTTCCCACGGCAGCATCGTGTCATCTCCCAGCAGCCGAGCCCCTCCTGCCCTTTGGAGCAATGCTCCTGTCCTGGGGCTTGCGATGCTTACCCCAAACTCTACATTCCATATGGAAGGAGAATCTCCTCCCTGCAGCAGATATTTTGCTCGCCGCTGATTCTTTCCGACCCCACAGGGAAGCAACCTAAGGCAGCAGAGAAGCTGGATAGTAGCTATCCGCAGGGGGTGTAATGCTTTAGAATTACTTGGGAAGGAGGGAGGAAGCAAAGGTTCCTTTTGTAGCTGGTGTCACAAAGCCCAGGAAGTTATCATGTACAAGGAAGAACTATTGCATGGAGATGCACAGCGTTGCATCCATACACCACAACTTCAGAAGCAGGGCAAGTTTGCAAGGACATTTGCAAACTGTTTCCTTCCTCAAACCAGTCTGTTTTCAACCAGGTGACTGCCAAAGGGCAAGTCTGAGGTGATGGGAGGATCTACCTGGATTTGGCGTTTCATGTGCCTGCTTTGGAGAGGCTGATGAGCACTAGAGCAGATATCAGCCTACTCCCCCTCAACCCGTTCCCCAAGGAATGGCACTCTCCCTCCACCCCAAACACCTCCAGCTGCACCCCAAGCTGTCTGGCCAGCAGACGTGGAGGGAGAGAATCCGTGGGTGCGGGTCCCCGGGCAGGGTCCCCGTGTCCCCCCGCAGGGTCCCGCAGCCACACGAGGGTGCTGCAGCCCCGCGCAGCGCAGCGCAGCCCGCGGAACCCGGCGGGCCGGGGGCGAGTCCCCACCGCGCTGCTCTGCTCCGCACCCGGCCGGCTCCCTCGCCCCTATCCGGGGCTCACCCCCACGTGTGAAGAAGGGGACGTCTCATAGCTCAGCCCCACAGTGGGGTTGGAAAACGCCCGCTGGAAAAAGTTTTCCCGGTGCCAACTTCATCCTTATGTGCCAGAGAGCAGCAGGGAAGCACCGTTATGTTCTCCAGAGGACTCCCTTCTGGGATGCCCACGCCTGTGGAGCTGGCTCCTCTCATTCTCTCTACAAGTCACAGAAATCTCAATTCTTCAAGAGGAATAAGAGGATCTGTGTATCAAAATCCCATCTGCTAGAGGGAATGGGAGATTTTGGGAGGGCAGAAAAGGAAGTGTGATCTCAGTTAAAGGAGAGCTGCCCAAGCACAAATCTTGGTCCAGAGCCCACCAGGGGAAGGTCTGGATGAAGAGAGGCTCAGAAGTGGTGCAGGCAGATAAAGAAGAAGTGTGTCCAGTGCTCAGGGGTAGGAGGGATCCAGAGGCTTGAGCCACCTGAAAGAGTGTGGGAGGGGAAGTGGCTTGTGCTGGGTCTCCACTTGCTTTTCTCCCAGCTCCAGACACCTTGAGGGAAGACACGTACTGGTTGCATGAATCACATTCACACATTTCACCACAGAAGGGGGCGGAATGGACCTTAAAGATCACCTACTCCCAACCCATCCTGCCGTGGGCAGGGACAGCTTGCATTAGACCAAAGTTGCTCAAGGTCTCACCCAACCTGGCTTTGAACTCTGCCAGGGCTGGGATCCACAGTCTCCGTGGGCAGCCTGTACCAGTGTCTCACCACCCTCACAGTAAAAAATTTCTTCCTAATGTCTAACCTAAATTTCTCCTCTTTCAATTTGTACCTATTTAAGCACCAAACTGTTGTTCTGCAGTACCAGGTGGGTTTCAGAGTGTTGCCATTTCCTGTTTGAGCCAGGTGTGAAAAACAAGTTGTTGGACATACAACACACACACCAGACCCAGAGACTGGTGGGTGCAACCACTGTCCCTGCTCTCCTGGAGCAGCAGGAGACACTGGGCACGTCCTTTGCCCACACAGACGCCGGAGCAGGAATTTGGGAACTCTGGGCTTTCGATATTAATTGGGAAAAGGCAGGGATGCCCCCCCATATGCAGCAAACACCACTGGCAGTGTCCAGGGGAGAGCCACTGGCTCTGATCACCCGGTCCCAGGAGAGCCCTGGTGGGACTGGTGCTGCCCAAACAACTGAGCTCAGCTTGGTCCTGCTTCCCCTAAACTTCCACAACACTTCAAAATAAGTGCAATGCTTGGGCCTCTCTCAAGTTTGCCTTGTAGGCTTTTTCTGTTTGTTTTTTTTGAGCCAGGAGAGTTCACATTCCCAAGCTTTTCCCTGCAGCCAGTAAGCAGAGTTTATTTTTTTTTTTAATAAAAAAGAAGAAAGCAGAGCTTTGCATGTAACCTCAGCTTCCCTGAGCAGGGCATCAGCCTCAGGCACTGGACAAGCAGCCGAGAAAAGGCTGAAGCAGCTGGCAGATCTAGGGGCTGGAAGGGTGTTTTGTAGCCTTCCTTCCTCCTTCCCATGCCAAAATCTCCATCCCAGCCACATCTCCAACCACAGCAACATGTACTGGAGAGAGTCCATTTTATAAAACCACTGCCTTTCTTATTTGAAAACAAAAATGGAAAGAAAACAACCAAGCGGAGCCATTTTATCAAACTAACACAGACATCGACAGGGCAGCACCTCCCAAACACCAACAACTTAAGAAAATAGGGGAGAACCAGAGAAATGAGGCATTTGTTTCCCAGCAACCTAGTGCAAAAAAAGCGGGATACTTATCTTGGAAAATACAACCAGCTCCTTTACAAGTCCTAAGAACAGAAGGAAGAGCAACCACATCTTACCTGAGCTTCTCCAGCCCTCCAGGATTTTTGAGTGAACACCAAGCTTTGTAAACAATTTGCTGCTCAGGGAAGAAAAACTGAACAGAGCTGCTTGTAATTCCCAGCTCTGCTGAATTTAAAAGATCAGCACAAATAATGCACACCTGGAAAAGAGGCTCCTCTGCAGGGCAGGTGAGTGCAGAGGAAGGGGATGTCTCTTTAGAAGTCCCAAGGCACTCCAGGCTCTACAGTGGGGTTTAACATCCTGCTGAGGATCCATCCTGCTGGGGCTGGACCCAGCTGCTGCCCAGCTGCATCTGCTGCTCCCGAAGGAAGGATGTATCAGAGCACAATGGTTTGTTTTTATTGGGAATATTTGCTTCCTGCCACCAGGATGCATGTGCAGCAGCAGAGAAACATACAGGGGCTCAAGACCTTGTGCACCCTGTGAGGCAGAAAAGACTTGTTAAGAGGGGTCTGTGTTACCCAGACATCTGTGTGAAGGAGAAGTGGCCAAGAGTGAACTGCTGAACCTGCAATCCTGCCCACCTTCCTCACAGTGGGAGAGCAAGGCATTCCACTCCAAACTTCAACACACAGCTCGGCCTGAGGCCACAACTGCACTGGGATCAGGAGTTACTGGTACAGAAACTTCTACCCGAGCTGAGCAAGGGCTGAGCACCAGTCTGAGCAGGTGTGTCCCCAGTGCTCAGGGAGGTCTCAGCAAGACCATCTCTGAGGAGAGCAGTCAAGGGAACAGCCTCAGTGCACAGGACAGGTGGAAGGGGAATTTATTTTCTACTCATTCTGGCTTGCCCCTGTGATCTTAGTCAAAATCTGTGTAACCCTCAGAGGAGGTAGGAGGCACTAAAGAGCAGAGGTTTGCTCCTGCCTTCTCCTCCAGAGGGATGCTCCATTGCTGCTGCTGGGAGCAGCCCCTGGCACCTGGGGACAGCTGTGTGGCAGAGGAACTCATGGGGCTTTGTCACCATGCAATACCCTGGTCCTGACCTCTCCTCTCCAACATGACACTTTTGGGTGACACAGAGCAGCAATACTGTCTTCAAAGCCCCTCTGCTCATTTCCAGAGCTTTCTGCAAACACCAGCTGGATCAAAGCTGTGAATGGTGTGGCAGCAGTGGACAGCAGGAACAGCTGAAAGAAAACACCCCTAAAGTGATCATAGCACATTTTCCAAATAGCAACGGCCCTTCTGTGGCCAGAGAAAGGCTACAAACAGAGGGGGAAAAACTCAGTCTGATGCCCTGGAGGCGTTTTCAGGCATTAGTGGCATGTGGACACGACTGCCTTTGGGAGGAAACTGTTTTGTGTGAGCATTTTAGACTTTCCAGAAGTTCCAGAGCTTTGTGTCCAGCAAATGTATCCAGGCTCTGTATCCAGGGTAAATGACTCCTGCTGGCTGCTCCAGGCATGTCGCTCTGCATCTTGCTGTGGTGAGGCTGAGATGGAAAAGCCACAGCTGCTGCTGGCTGGGAGCTGCCAGGAGTTAGCAGGATCCTGCCTGCAGTGAGGCTCCTGGCAGGGAGCTGTGTCCCATGGCGTAAGATGAGGCGGCACTGGAAGCACTGAACGCTTCAATGGCTTCACAGCATCACCCGTGAGATTTTGACTTCCCTGTTACACTGCCTGGAAGGCACCTGCCTCCTGTCCTCCTTGTGGGAGAGGGAACCTAAGGGACTGAGTCCTAAGGGACTCTCACCCCCACAGATGCACATGGCTGGGCAGGAGAAGGGTGGCTGCTTTATAACCTCTGCTACCAACCACATCTGCTGACTAAGAGACTTTGTGGGACCCTCATGATTTCCCCTTCCTGATTCATGGGGTATTCATGACCAAGTGGAAAAGGTACACCTTCTCCTTCCCCATTCCAAACACAGAAAACCTTTCCTTCAATGACCACTTCCTCGAGGGGCAGTCCATGTGCTTTCCACCTCTCACCCTCAGCAGGAGAGAGAGAAACCTGCCTCCACATCCCCTTCCTGCATGTCCCTTCTCTCTGGTGACTTCTCCGACAAATTCTGATGGCAGTGGAATTTTATCAAGGCTGCACTGAACATCCTCAGGGTGCAGGTGACCTCCCTGGTCACACACACACACACACACACACACACACACACACACACACACTCTCTCTCTCTCCCTCTCTCCCACTCGCAGGGGGGACCAGCAGAGTCAGGATGAGGGGGTTCGGGTGGTCGGTCTCTCTGGGTGTTACCAGTATGGGGTGGTGGCCAGGAGGATCTGCAGGGCCATGGAGAAGCAGGGCAGCTGGGCCACACCGTAGGCCACGGAGCGTGTGGGTGCCCTCAGCCGCAGGAGGTAGGCAATGGTGTGGATGATCCGTCCCACGCAGAAGATGAGGAAGTGGATCCTGGCCACTGCGGGACTGGGATCCAGCAGGGAGTAGATGGCTCCGAGGAAGAGGAAGGGAAATATGTTCTCCATGTCGTTGCGGTGGGCCCTGAAAAGCGACATAAGGTTGTTCCTTCTCACCAGAATTCCCTGTTTTCCCTCATTCCTTCTAGCCAGAGTACCCATCCCTAGGTGCTGCTGGGCCTCTCCTCCATTGGATGGGACAGACACAGCCCCCAAAAGCATCAGTTCTCCCTTACACACAGAGGTAGGAGGATTTCACACCCCATGTCTCTCCCTTGGGACGCTGAGCTCCTGAAACTTTCTCTCCGTGACTGGGACGCCTTTGCCACGGCAGATGACAGCTCGAGGGTTGGAGCTTTCAAGTAAACAGAGCAAAACAAAGACCCTGTGAAGCTGTGAAAAGCTTGAAACTGGTGTGGTGCCAGCACGGCATGGCCCCAGATGTGGCCATGCTACACAATAAAAGGCAGTTCCACACCACAGCTTCTCCAGTGGAGAAACTCACAGGATGGGAGGGTTTGTGGCTCCACCCCTCCATAAATGCATCCAAAGGGGATTGGGGAGGAACTCCCCAAGGACCCCCACACTGTGCCCGCAGCACCTGGGTAATGGCACCACAGCATGGCTGGAGGGGCTGCTGTGGCCATGTGGTGACACATCAGCACTGCTGGGGCCAAACCCTGTGCTCCAGCTGAACATGCACCTGCCTGGGTGTCACAGCATTCCTGCCACCACCCACAGCGCCACTGAAACCGGATCCGCTCATGCCATGAGTGTGGGTTGTGTCCCTCCTCCCCCAGGCACCATCCTCTGAATAAACCCCAAGGACTCTGGGGTTCAGCAGGGAGGGAAGGACAAATGGAAGAAGAGGGAGGAGAAAGGAGAGAGCTGAGAGACAGCCAGGGGCCTCTTTAAGAGGCAGGGGGTAAATGTCCCACCCTGCTCTGTCCCTGTCCTACACAGACCCCTGGCTCTGCTCCCCACCAGATACAGCCTAAGATAAAAAGCTGACATCGCCCTTGCTCTGGGGAAAAACCTCGGATTGAATCTGTCTTCTCCAGGGCTGCAAATAGATCAGTAAGAATGGACTCTGAGAGCTTTAGCTGCCCAAGTCAGATCCCAGGCTGCCCCAGGTCTTTGCTGCAGCTCCAGTTATTTATTTTTATGGAAGTTTGTTTATTCTGAATAATCAAAAGAGGATTATGATTAGTATTATTTCTGCTATTATTTTCTTTTTGATAGGAAGGAAATGGCTCATTTGCCATCCTCCTCCTCCCCCTCGCAGCCCAGCAATTAGGTGGCACTGGATGTTTTCTAAAGCAAATGCTGGAGGCAGCGGGACGTGAGCAATGAGGTCCCCATGCGCAGCCCAGGGCTCCAGGACAGCAGGGCACAGCTCCAGTCCCTTTCCTGTACATCACCAGCAATCCAGCCTAGCACTTGGGGCACCTCCTTCGGTAAGGGGGACGGCAAATCAAGCCCAGGGCTGACTAAACCCATGTTTTACCTCTGAGAAACTGCTATTCTCACAGAAGAGGGGTAACATTCAGAGTTTGCCCAGTTAGAGAGGCAGAAGTTATTTCAATCCTGTTTGGCCTCTTCCCAAATCCCCAAAAAGGGCAGCTGTCTACAGCACTGCAACCAGTCTCTCTGTTCCCTGTCCAAGCTGTGCAGGGATCTGGGGTCCTGTCGGAGCAGGACACAAGGAGCCTTTGAGTGTGGGTACAAGATGAGATAGGGGAGCCTGTGGGACTTTGAGCACGTAGAAAAGACCTAGTCAGAGTTGGATGTTGAACACAAACCCGGATCCTTCTCTTTTCCTTGCTCCAGTGCGCACCACGCTCCCGTTAAAGATTAAACTGCTCTAGTGTACAGGGTCCCACAGCAGAGCTCGAGGCAGTCCAACCATCCAGAATGTTACTTGATTAGTGATCCCTTTAGCTTCCCACTTCTTCTTTGCCAGCAGCTGGCACAGAGGGAATGGTGGCACAGGGAATGCCAACACCAGAGGGAATGCTGGCACCAGAGGGAATGCTGGCACCAGAGGGAATGCTGGCACCAGGAATGCCAGCACCGCTCACCTGCGGCACCGCTCCACGTCAGGGTCCTCGCGGCAGAACTGCACCCCCCCGTTGCGCAGGGCATCCTCCGGGTTTGCAAACGCCTGCAAGAGAGAGTCCCCACCTGCTTACAGTCTTCAGGAACCTCACAGGTAGAAGCTTTGCCCCTAATCTTGAAGGCCTGTGGGGATTTTTACCTGCCCCAAGTTGTCACCACTCTAAAAATGAGGGCCACTGCGCTTCCATGCACACGGTGCTGGGGGTTAAACCCTGCATCTCCCCAGGGGTTTTCCTGGTCCTCCAAAAAACCCAATGCTGCCTGCTGAGCAGGTCCCAAATGGAGGGCTTCAAGGGAGCTCCCACCTCACCCCAGTCCACTTCTTCCCATGAAATCCATTTGGAGGAGACTTTGCCAGCCAGTGAGATCTCTGCAGGCAGAGAGCTTGCAGACACAATGTGGCCTCCAAAAGATAACCAGGACTGACAGATTAGAGAATATTCGCTGGTGGGCTTTTTGGCAGTGGGACTGTGTGGCTTTCCCATGGGGAAATGGGATCCTGCACTAATAAAGTTACAAATGAAAATAATTTGTGCAAGCTCCCCACCTATGCTCAGAAGCTGTTCCTCAGGGACCTGCTTACATCTGACAGCTTCATTTTGCAGCCTGGAAAGGGCCCTGGTGCTTTCTTTAATTATGTTACAAGCCCAAACTGTCCCAAGGCTGGAGCATCATTTAGAATCACAAGGGGAAAAGACAAATCATCAGTTACAATGATGCCACAGCACAGGGCATTTGTGTTCTACCTGAGAGCAGAAATGTCTCCCTCCCACTCCACTGATGCAGTCAGATACTCCTCGAATACTTTAAAACAGATTTTACAGAAAGCTGAGTTTTACCAGGAGTTGGGGTGAGGGTGATAAAAGTCCAGTTAGCCTCAGCTCCTTATGGCAGTTGGTCCTCCCTGTATTTTCCCCCCAACCAAGAACCATTTCCTTCAGCTATTGTTTTATTCCCCGTGACTTGCTGCTTTCCTGGAGCATTCCCATAGCCAGGCAGCCTCCAAAAGCTTAAAAGCCTTCTGCTACATTGCAAGAAAAAAGACCATTGCAATTATTTCTTCCCAAACCTTTTTTTTTTCTTCTCCTTTTCTTCCAGACCCTGCAAATTAACTGTAAACAGACTCCTTCTAGAAGCATCTCACCTGCTTGGCATTTTAGATCTGATTATTATTTAGATTAGGTTTCCAAAATTATAAACATCAAGCTACAGATGGTAGAAACAAACAAAAAGGGTCAAAGAGAAGTGAGATATTTATCTGCCGCAGCTATGAAACAAGTTTTGCTTTTAACTTAAGTCAAAGAAAACTCAGCTTGCTTCAGGAAAATTTTTGTTGAACTCTAGAGGAATAAAGAAGAAAGAAAAACCACAGAAACCCAAGCAAAGGGCCAGAAAGGGAGGAGAAGAAAAACGAAACTGGATCTTACCTTCTTTCTGAGTCTCACTTGCCCCGTAATGATGGCAACGACATACATTTTTAAAATCAAAATTGTGCTGTAGAACGTAAATGACAGGAATACTTTATTTTCCATCATTTTGGGAGAACGTGCTGCTCGGTCGCTTCAGCACCCAAAGCCAGGGGAGTTCTTGGGCTGCGAGAGAGCCCCGCAGGAGAGAGGCAGGAACAGCTGCGTTTAAACACAACAAAAATCCTCTCGTTTTCCAGTGAAAGCCCCCAGTCCCTGTACCCCCCGCCAGGCTGCTGGGACAGTAAGGAAACCTCAGCCAGCTCACGCAACAGGCTTCCTCTGCTCCTCGCACCCTGTCACCATCAGCTCCCTGCGGATGAACTGCCCCGAGCCACGACACAGCACCCTCGAGGGGGGCCTGGCCAGAGCTTGACCTCCGGCCTCTCTAAACCAGCCCACCACGATCCCCCGTCCCGCCTCCCCGCGTGTGCCCCGAGGGACGGAGCCGCACGGAGCATCCGTGGCCCGGCCGGGCACTGCTCACCCGCAGACCGAAGCTCTTCAGCCGTCGACGGAGGAGTTCGGAAGAAGGTAAGCGCCTGCCTCAGCCTCATCCAGCCCCTGCGCCCAGTCCCCCGTGGCTGCGCTTCCCGTCCCGCCCAGTGCGGCGGAGCACTCCCCTGCAGAGGCAGCCAGCCCTTCCCTACGGATCCACCTGCCGAGGGATGGACGGGATCCCACCAGCGCCCACCACCCGGCAGCCTGGGCTGCCCCCGCACCCCCGGCTGGGAGGGGAGCCCCGGGAATGACCAGCCTGGAACCCAACCAGGCAGGTCCTGGACCGCAAAGCCCCAAAACTGCAAGAAGTGAAGAGCCGGCTGCCCGCCCCAAAGTCAGCTCGTCCCGGTTTTCTCCGAGAGGATGAACCAAGGCAGCCAGATGTAATTTTGTCCTTGGTTTAGAAAGTGCCATGTGAATTTGGAGGTGGCTTTTCCTCAGCCATCAAACATTGTGGAATAAAGAGTGGGACCGGAGCCTCTGCAGGCAGCTGGGCTGCTATTTAATGCAAACTTAACTCCTTCTCCCCCAGTGCTAGCAGCAGAAAACCTCAGTGAGCCAGAGGCGTGGGGGCTGACAGGAGCTCTCCAAGTTTATTAGAGTGGAAGGGCTGAATTTGGTGTTCATTTCCTTAACACAGAAAAAAAAAAAAAAAAAAAAAGAAGGAGGAAAATACTTAAATAATTCTCTCAGAAAAATAGAAAATTCTTTGCATTTGCCTCTGAATCTTCCTCATGGCCATTATGCCCTGGTGCTGCAAACCTAAAGACACTGCACTGCTCAGTGCAATGCTCTGGCTCAGCCCCATGACATCTGAGTGTGCAGGTGGAAGCACAAAGCAGTGAACAAAACGCACGGCTGGATGTGCAGTGGGACCCGCGGTGCAAGCACAGAAACTGGATGTAGCTCCTGTGGTTTGTGTTGCCATGGCATGGGGGCGAATGTGGCATGGAGGCCATGTGGTCTAGTTTTTCTACCTGATACCCAGAAAAGTTTTGACAAATCAAAACCTCCTACCAAGAAATATTCTGTACAACAGGCCCACAAACAACGGAAGATTTGATCACAGTTGGCAGCACTTTGCACCGTAGTGGTTAATAAGGTGTAAAAGCCGCCCAGTTTCATATCTAACTGGCAGACAAGAATTTTACTTGAAATTCCAGGAACAGTTTGACAGATTTGTCCTCCTCTCCCGCCCCAGAAGGGTCATCTTTTGGTAAGTCTTGTGTCCTCAGGTACGCTGAGTGTTAACCTGGGAAATTAAGATTGTGATTGGCATTGTATTGTTAGTGCTCTATAAGGCCACTCTGCAGTTCAGGCATTTATCACGGGCAATCCATAAGACCCATATATGTTGCATTCAATAAAATGTGCTATTCCTGAACCCAGATGGCTCTCTTGAATGTGGCCAGACCTATACTTCACAGACTATTCGTGCGCCTGGCATGGGGCCTTATAGTTACATTTTATCGACAGTGCAGAGCCTTTGAAAACCCCAAGCACTTGGTTTCAAGGGGGAGGTACTTGCCGTTGGTCACCACCACCCTGGCGTCAGGGAGGCTGCAGAACAAGTCCTGGCACAGCCCAGCATGGAGCTCCATGGCCTCTGGCAGGCTGCTTCCTTGGGGGTGGGAGTGGGGACACCAGGACGCGCAGCAGCCATGTGGATTCAGACTCTGTGGTAAGAGCTGGGGTGTTCACCAGCAAACTACACCCAAACCCACCCACGTATCCCTGGAGCTCGGCAGGGTATGATAAACACCATAATGCCAAGTATAAGTAGATGGTGGCAAAAGCCACATCCCAAACACTGCTCCCTCCCATCCCTGTTCTCCACAGCTGATAGGGATCAACCCGTAACAGAGAAGACCTCAGTGCCCAAGGACTGGGGTTATGCAGGGCCAGACCAGCCCCACAGCATGGATGAGACTTTCTCCAGCAGTTCCTTCTCCCAGGAGGCTGGGAGAGGGCAGGCAGCCAGACCTTTCACCAATCCATTACACCCTCCATCCGGCAGCTCCAGTTTTTACCAGCTGAGGATCCAGTCCACAGGGTCTTCAGCAGTGGGACTTTCTCCTTCATGCACCTTCTTCCCCTCCCGAGGCAGCCAACACCTCGCTGGGCAGAAGGAATATGCACCTGCAGACAAGCCAGGACTCCTCCTGCCAGCCAGCCAGACTTCTCCTTGGCATCGTTCAAACACTGGCAAGGAGCCCTGGACAATTTGCACCAGCAACTGGCACAAATTTACATTGAATGGAGAGATCAAGAAGCACACCTTGTTTAGGGATAAGCCCTCTGGGCAAACTCAGGTGTGGATGTGTTAATTTTAAAAGGTTTTTTTTTTTTTCTGTGTGTTTATGCATTTCAAACCCTTTCACTGTTACACAGAGTGGAACCCCAGTGGGGAGGGTTATGGACGGGGATAAGGGGCAGAAGATGACTGCAAAGGCAGGTGTAATGCTCCTGGTATCCCAACTCCTTTTCAGTTTACCAAGTTCAGGGGTCTCATGCTTGGTAGAACACATCCACACTTGCACCTTCCTGGTTTTTGGGACCCAAGGCAACGCAGCTGCTGGAAGCGTGTTCAACCATCCCACTAATCCATGCGGAAGCAGGCTGTTAATATTAATAGTTGGATCCTCCTCCACAGATCACATCCGGCCAGGACAGAGCCCTTGCCTGAAGACCAGGTCCTAAGGGCAGTATGTCTTTAAACTACAAGTTGTGCCTTAAAACCTTGAGCATGAGAGGTCTCAACCCAGGACAAGATCTACCTAAACCAAACAGCGCTAGCCAAAAACACTGCTTTTTTTTTTCTGAGAAATTATTAATAAAAATCCATGTGAGGCTTTGAAAGATTAGGTCGTCTGGTTAGATTGACCCCAGGAGCTGTAGGGAAAAAATGGAGCATTTTGCTGGTGGAGGAACTGAACTGTAGGAGGCAGAAGGAATGAAAAATTCATGGGAGGTGCTTGAGAAAAGTACTGAAAAATAGAAGCCTGTAACAGCAATTCTGCTTTGAAAAGATTATGGAATAAAAATCACCCTCGATTCCCACCCAGCTTATTTATTTGACCAGCTGAATTACACTACAGTATTGTGACTACATTTTTCCACCCTTGCTATGCTGGGGAATTTCCTGGCAGCAGTGAAAGGAGAGGGTTGGTTCAGTGGAGCACTGGCACGTCCGCTGGGGTGGCACAGCCTGGGCTCCACCCTGATCCCAAAGGGAAGCCGACACTTTGTGCAATTACAGCTCAGATTCCCCAGAATTTTCCCGAATGCAATTACATCCCACAGCTGGGGCTAAGCAAAGAGCCCGAGGGGACTGCTCCAGGCTGGAGAAGACAGGCAGGTGGGTGGCACTTCTCCAGCATGCTTCCACATGCTAGTGAAGAAGGTGCAGAGCCCAGCTGGGATTTTGCTTACCCTGGGCCCACAGCTCAGCCTGGGAGCTGAGCCACATTCCCAGCTTGTTCCAATGCCACTGGTGCCCTCTTTCCCTGCCATTTCTTCCTGCTGCTCCCAGCACAAAGCCTTGGAGCCTGCACACTCCAGTGATCACCTGCCCATGGCTGCACCCATCCTGGGAAACCCAGCTGCCAAGGGAGGCTGTGCTGTGCTGGCTCATCAAACACTACGACTTCAAGTAAAGGCATGAGTATTTTAGCTGTTTATTAGCGAGAAGGGTGCTCCACCTGCATTCCCTCCTTAGTCTGCACGAAAGCTCCCACCACCATGACGCACCTTCTTCCACGGATCTGTGAAATCCTGTTGCTTCACCTGTAGCTCCCTCTCCCCAGGCTCCTGGGCTCCTCATGCTTGTTTCAGCGAGCAGGACCCAGAAAATACTGCATAGTCAGTAACAAGTGGAACCACCAGCATCTCTGGTCTCCAGCATTAGCATCTGTTGTGGTTTGACACTGGCCAAATGCCAGGCACCCGTGAAAGTCACTCACTCGCCCTCCCCTGCCACAGCTGGGCAAAGGAGAGAGAAAATTAACAAAGGGCTCATGAGTTAAGGACCAGAAGAAAACACTCCAAGGGCAGAACAGGCTCAGCTTAGAGGTACAAAGTGAATTTATTACTAACAAAATCAGAGGAAGATAATGAGGAGTAAAACAAGCCCTTAAAACACCTTTTCTTCCCCCAACCCCTCCCTCCTACCCAGCAGGTTGACAGGGCATGGGGGTTTGGTCAGTTTGTCACTAAGATCTTCTGCTGCTCAGGGAGAGGAGTCATTCCCCTGTTAGACCATGGGGTCCTTCCCATGGGAGACAGTTCTCCTTGAACTTCTCCAGCGTGGGTCCGCTCTCACGAGCAGCAGTTCTCCCAAAACTGCTGTAGTGTGAGTCCCTCCCACAGGCACACACTCCTCCTGAAACTGCTGCGCTGTGGGTCACTCTTCCACAGGGTGCAGTCCTCCAAGGACAGGCTGCTCCAGCCTGGAACAGGGTCCCCTCTCTCCACCGGGTCTCCCACTGGATCACAGCCTCCCCCAGGCATCTGCCTGCTCTGGCACAGGTACCTCCCCCATGGGCTGTGGGTGGATCTCTGCATCCCCTGTGGATCCCCATGGGCTGCGGGTGGATCTCTGCATCCCCCGTGGATCCCCACGGGCTGCGAGTGGATCTCTGCATCCCCCGTGGATCCCCACGGGCTGCGGGTGGATCTCTGCATCCCCCGTGGATCCCCAGGGGCTGTGGGTGGATCTCTGCATCCCCTGTGGATCCCCAGGGGCTGCAGGGGCACAGCTGCTTCACCATGATCATCACCACGGCCTGCAGAGCAATCTCAGCTCCGGTGCCTGGAGCACCTCCTCCTCCTCCTTCTTCACTGGCCTTGGTGTCTCCATGTTGTTTCCCTCACATGTTCTCACCTCCTCCTCTTCTCTGGCTCGAAAAGACTGTGTCCCTCACTTTATTTTGATTTTTTTCTTAAATATATTACCACAGAGGTGTTACCATCATCTCTAATTGGCCCAGCCTTGGCCAGTGGCATGTCCATCTTCAGAGCCATCAGGGATTGGCTCTGCCAGACATGGTGGAAGTTTCTAGCAGCTTCTCACAGAAGCCACCTCTGTGCCCTCCTTCCCCCCCGCCACCCCCCGCAAAAACCAGACCAAGCAAAACCAACACAGCATCTCAGGAAACAACTGGGATGCTTCAGCCTTTGGCAAACTCAGGCAGATTTTGTCTGGTTTGCATTTTAAAGTGACAGTACTGGCTGCAGCTATCTGAGACACCTCAGGCATGAGGAATGTACGATCAGACTCTCCCAAATTGTCCTTCACACTCAGAAGAGCAGATGTCTGCAGCAGGAGAAAGCCATCAAGAGAGGCCCGGGGAAGGGGCAGGGGTGTGGTGGCTCTGAGTCTCAGGCAGAGCAGCGGAAGCTGCTGTTCCTCAGCCAGTCCCAGGGAACAGGCCCAGGGCCAAGTGAGAGGCAGTGGCACGTTCTCCTGCCTTTTCCCTCCAGCTCCATCCACCATCCTTTCCTGCCTGCTCCCGGGCTGCTGCCCTGCTCCCAACCACTCTCCGGCCCCAAACTGTCATACCCACCCTGGCTGCAGAGGAGTCACTGTGTCCTCTGCTGCTGTGACACTGAGGAGATGCTGGAAGAGAGGCCATCAGGCTGTGAGTGTGTGGGAATTCGATTATTTTCTCTTATTCTGAGCCTCACATGGATTCATGCCTGGGCTTTCTCTTAGAGGAAAGAATTTCTTGGCCATGCTGCTCTGTGCCTTCAGGGATGAAACCCCGCTGGGAGGTGGGCTGAGGGAAGTTATTTCTTCTCTCCTGCTCTCTCCCTCTGCCCCAGCTGGTTTAAGAGCTGGCTTTAGGCAGAGCCGCACCTGCCACTGCTGCCACCAGGCAAAGGTGGGAGATGGGGGTCAGGGCTTGGGGTGGGGGGAGGCCACGTCTCTCTCACTCAGTCACACCGCAGCAACTCGTGATGTGTTTTGCTTCCCAAGAACCAGATCCCATCAGCCGTAAACAACAGGCAAAAACCACTTAATGTTACTGCCCAAAACGAGGGAGCTTCCCTGCCAGACTGAGAGAGAAGAGGAACAAATCGCTGCCAAAAATTTCAGAACTTGGGAGTATTTCCTAGACTTCAAGCATTTGCAAAACTACAGTGTAGATGCAGATTCCCTGGTGGGGTGCTCTTAAACAAGAGCAAAGGTAAAGGATGCTGCACGGTCCTGTCTCCACATGTTGTGATATGGAGAAATGGGAATCAGAGCATGGGAATTACAGCGTTAAGAGCCTTGGCTCACTAACAGGGCTGGGAGAGGAAGTAACTGTGGTCCCTGATTCCAGTCTTTTAGAGACCTGACATTCAACAGCAGTGAGCAGCTTCAAGGTAAAAAGTAGAAAACAAACCTCTTATTTCCTGGGCTGTTAACCCTGCCTTGCAGCCCAGGAAGAACTGGCTGCAGAGCTTGTCCATTTTAAGACATATTTTCACCAGACAGGCATTTTCAAGTTCTCATAGGACAAGAGGGAATGGAAAGGTCAGCACATCATTGCCTGTCCCTGACCAGAGCTGAGGATGGCTACACCATCCTGGTGAAGCCAACTCCAAGGAGAGCCTTTGTTCATGGCTTTGCCATAGAGCTTCACACACCACAAAGCTTTCCAAAACACAGAGCTTATTTTTAAACCCCCGAGTTCACTGTGTCCCCTCCATCACCCCTAAATTAAACAGCAGCATTTCCTCCCACCCTCCTGTATAGGTCATGTTGTCTAAATCTCTTTATCACACATGCCGATCTCATAAACGGTATCACTTTGCAATGTCCTGGAGAGCAACTGGGCTTCCTGGAGCAGATCAGGGCCTCCTTCCACAAGACCTGACTCAGGCAAAAGTCAGAGCTGCTGGGCAATTTGTGGTTTTATGAGTTATGATTGTGTCATTGGTCCAAACACATCCTAAAACTTTCCCTTTTCCCTGCACTGAGTCATGAACAACATATCTTTTGGGCTTGCTTTTAGGCCGAAAGGTGGTCTGGGTCTCAATTCTGATGTTAATAAACACCCTCCCCACAATCAGCCTGGAAAGCAGGGGACAATTTAGCTGTCTTATTTACAGCCCTCTTGCCTGGAAGCTTTTTATTGGGCTGTTGTCTCAGCTGGCCTCTTGCTCACAGTGGTGGGAGCACTGAGACAACATGACCCAGGCTGCATGACCCTGACTTTATCCAGAGCAGAATTTGGGTTGAATGATGCAAAGAAGTAGAAAAACCTCTCCACTCTACTCTGCAGGCAGTGATGCTTGGGCTAACCATCCTAAGTTTTCTTCTCTGCCTGAATGACCCATTGGCAGGACTCCAGGAGCCTGCCCAGGTCCCATGTGTCGATTACTCTCCTGATTTACAGCCTACATTCTCATGTCCACAATGTTCCCAGGAATCTGCTCCACCCTGTGTTTACGCAACCCCGAAGCCCTTCACGGGGGGGTACGTGCTTTCTGCAATTATTTACAAAGCAGCAGAATGCATCTCTCTAGCACAGCACACTTCTGTTAATAACGCCACTGACTCAGGCAAAACTGAACAAGAAGTGCTCCCTCATCATCAGGAGAGAAGCTGCAGGGACAGGAGGCTATGGGATGTTACATTAGTGGGGCTAGAGCTGTCCACAAGGAGAGTTGGACATCAGGAAGGGGCAGGGAGCTGTGCTGCACCATTATTGCAGTTGGGGAAGTTGGTATGAATGTTCAGTGGTGGAAGATGCTGCTGCTCTTCACCATGAGTGAGGCCCTTGCAGGGTTGTACCAATCGTGGGACACACTGTAGTTTCAAGGTAGGACATGCCCCTGTGGGAGAGCAATGGATTGAGGCTCTCTGGTCCAGTTCACCCTGATTCATCCAATCTTCAGAAGTCAGAGATTAACTTAAGCTGTGAATCACAAAGTTTAATTCTCTTTCTTGTAAATTTGTTGTCATACATGAAGGTAATGTTTGATAATTACATGCGTCAAGTCACCGTCCAAACTGTTAAAATTAAATTACTTCTCGAGACAATTAAGTTCCATAATGAAACACAATTTAAACAATAAGTTCCATAATGAAACACAATTTAAATTAAGATTATGATGATAATAAAAAAAATTAATATTTTTATGAGATCTCCTTCCCCTCTTGTTCATGTCACAGGCAGACACACACGGGAATTAAGAACAGCAGTTCTTGCTCAGCTTTGCCCAGCATTCTCCTCCTTTGAAACATGTCTGTGAAAGCACCTCTTACTCAGCTTTACTACAGTCCCATTCGCTTTCATCTCTCTTCAAAGGAGGTTTCTCCATGCTTTTGATTATCCCAGTCATACTTTCATATTTCCCTCCAATGCTGAAGCAAGCAGATGACTGCCATCTCCTTCACCCCTTGCACTTCAAACATCCTTCAACCTCCTAAAAGCTCATTTTTCTTTAAATGCCACAAGTCTTCACTGAGGGGTCTAGGATGACTCCACACCAAGTTATTTAGTACTCTGGAGGGGCTACTCCCAAACTGAAGGAATTCCAGCAATGTTATATAGAAGACAGCCCTGGGACACTTCCCAGCTATTGAGCATTAGATCTGGCTGCTCATCTCTGTTCCTTCAGGGCCTCCCTGTATCCTCCAGCCAATCTCCTTTTGCTGTGCTGTTAGCATGGACCTAACATTGTTCTTTGCAGAGCACATCCGTTCTCCTGTTTTCAACTTGTTCCAGCTCCCTGTTGGCCACAGAGTTCCCAGCTCTCAACCACACATTCTAACAATAGCTGGAAACTGGAGTCCTGAAGGCAACCTTTTATTTTAGCAGAGTACATTTTTCTTCCTGTTAGATAAAATATCTCCTGGAAGAAGAACCTAATGGTTTTAGATCCCTTCCTGATCCTCCATCCTTTATTTAACATTGAGGAATCTGTATGGAAATGATACT
This sequence comes from Ifrita kowaldi, assembly GCA_013398055.1. Taxonomy (NCBI): domain Eukaryota; kingdom Metazoa; phylum Chordata; class Aves; order Passeriformes; family Cinclosomatidae; genus Ifrita; species Ifrita kowaldi. Next base: position 58,577 of record VZRS01015497.1, read on the forward strand.
TTACAGGTCATTCAGAGTAAGATTCGAGGCATAAATTAACAGGTCCTCAGGCTTCCCTGCAATGACATTCTGATGTCCAAATCACAGAGAAAGACGGAACTGGTGGAATTTCCAGGAAGCCTCCCTGTAGTCTCNTGTTCAGTGGTGGAAGATGCTGCTGCTCTTCACCATGAGTGAGGCCCTTGCAGGGTTGTACCAATCGTGGGACACACTGTAGTTTCAAGGTAGGACATGCCCCTGTGGGAGAGCAATGGATTGAGGCTCTCTGGTCCAGTTCACCCTGATTCATCCAATCTTCAGAAGTCAGAGATTAACTTAAGCTGTGAATCACAAAGTTTAATTCTCTTTCTTGTAAATTTGTTGTCATACATGAAGGTAATGTTTGATAATTACATGCGTCAAGTCACCGTCCAAACTGTTAAAATTAAATTACTTCTCGAGACAATTAAGTTCCATAATGAAACACAATTTAAACAATAAGTTCCATAATGAAACACAATTTAAATTAAGATTATGATGATAATAAAAAAAATTAATATTTTTATGAGATCTCCTTCCCCTCTTGTTCATGTCACAGGCAGACACACACGGGAATTAAGAACAGCAGTTCTTGCTCAGCTTTGCCCAGCATTCTCCTCCTTTGAAACATGTCTGTGAAAGCACCTCTTACTCAGCTTTACTACAGTCCCATTCGCTTTCATCTCTCTTCAAAGGAGGTTTCTCCATGCTTTTGATTATCCCAGTCATACTTTCATATTTCCCTCCAATGCTGAAGCAAGCAGATGACTGCCATCTCCTTCACCCCTTGCACTTCAAACATCCTTCAACCTCCTAAAAGCTCATTTTTCTTTAAATGCCACAAGTCTTCACTGAGGGGTCTAGGATGACTCCACACCAAGTTATTTAGTACTCTGGAGGGGCTACTCCCAAACTGAAGGAATTCCAGCAATGTTATATAGAAGACAGCCCTGGGACACTTCCCAGCTATTGAGCATTAGATCTGGCTGCTCATCTCTGTTCCTTCAGGGCCTCCCTGTATCCTCCAGCCAATCTCCTTTTGCTGTGCTGTTAGCATGGACCTAACATTGTTCTTTGCAGAGCACATCCGTTCTCCTGTTTTCAACTTGTTCCAGCTCCCTGTTGGCCACAGAGTTCCCAGCTCTCAACCACACATTCTAACAATAGCTGGAAACTGGAGTCCTGAAGGCAACCTTTTATTTTAGCAGAGTACATTTTTCTTCCTGTTAGATAAAATATCTCCTGGAAGAAGAACCTAATGGTTTTAGATCCCTTCCTGATCCTCCATCCTTTATTTAACATTGAGGAATCTGTATGGAAATGATACTTTACAGGTCATTCAGAGTAAGATTCGAGGCATAAATTAACAGGTCCTCAGGCTTCCCTGCAATGACATTCTGATGTCCAAATCACAGAGAAAGACGGAACTGGTGGAATTTCCAGGAAGCCTCCCTGTAGTCTCCACAGAAATCACCAAATCCCTCCTTGCTCAGGAGACCTCACTGCTGGTGCCTGCTGTTCTCTGGTTACTGATCCCCTCTGAGGCTCTCCAGCACATCAGGAGCCTGTGCTGCCCCTTGGCCTTGGCTGGCACACTGCCTGCTGCTCTTCCTTGGCCCTGAAACCAGCTGGGAAGTACCAGCCTTGCTCTGTAACCTCCCCAGCACTCCAAGGGGTCCAGATCCAGCCTCTCTGAACAAATGGGGAAGCTATTACACCAACAAATAGTCACTTTCTCCTGATGAACCTACTTGGTCCTCTGTGTCAACTGCTAGAGCTGGTTAAAACCAGGCAGAGGTCTTTACTCAGGCATGAACTGAAGACAGAGCAGGGATAGCAGAGGCGCCAGTCAGAATAGCGGCATTGCAAGACTAATTTTGGTGACCTGTGTTTATGGCTCTTCCACAGGAGCTGTGTGTAAGAGCAGGATGTTAGCTTTGCTAAACCCCAGGCCAAACACAGCCTCTGATTCTGGTCCAACTCAAAACCTTTTAAATCCTCTTTCACCTAAGGGTCCAAAATCATTGGATGGGGCTGTCTGCTTAATAACACCACCACTTTGTGTGTTTTGGATGAGATACAAGTCACTCACCACATCAGAGCCCATGATGGGAGCGAGGGCACAGCATTACTCATGCCCTACTCTTCCTGTAGGATTCCTTCCACACCATGTGAGCATAGGGTTTTCTTATTTCATCCAGCTGAAGTTTCATCTCTTTCACACCATTTTTATCCCTAAATTATTACTTACAACAGAATTCTATTTAAGATAGAATATGGGTTAAAGTTTCCCTATTATTCCTTGTTCTTTCAGTGAGAACCATTGCTACACAGGCAGACAGGCTCACACGAGACCTACTCCACTCCAAGCCAGCCTGGAGAACAAAACCAGAAACTCTTGGAGCCAAGCCAAACAGGAACACTCTCCAATTTCAAATTCTGGGCTCCATTTCAAAAACAAAGGTAAAAACCAAAGGCAGGATCAAGGCAGGTGAAGTTTAACTCTCACGGTATTCCCATCTTACGAGCACCTACAGCACAAGGTTTAATTCTCTTTCTTGTGGAGGTGTTGTCATAAATGATGGAAATGTTTGATAATTACATGCCAAGTTCACTGTCCACATCATTCAGACTAAACTACATCCTTGGACAGTAAGTTCCATAATGAAACAAAATCTGAATTGAGATGATAGTGGTGATGATAATAAAGACAAGGATGATGATAATGATGATGATAATAATCATCATTGTCATCTTTTTATGGGATCTCCTTCCCCTCTTGTTCATGTCATGGAAAGACAAGTGGAGGATTAGGAATAGATGATGTGACTAAGCCAGTGTTGCTGGAGCTGGATGAGAGCACCTTGACTTGACCCCAAACGCAGTTCCCAGATCTAATCACTAAACCACAGAGGATGTCTTCACCAGGAATGTTTAGTTTACAAGTCAAAACAGAGCCTAACATCGATAGCCCATCCACTGGGTCTATCACTACCATTTAATACATTATTCATCTCGATCTTGCACGACACAGGCCTCGAAATCAGAGCCCGGAGGCCATGAGGTTGGAGCAGAGCCAGCTCGGCAGAAGGGGTGAAAAGGCAAGGCTGGTGAATGGTAAAGCACCGTCCACACCCTGCTTTGCTTTCCTGAGTTCCTGGCCTGAGGGTGCCTCTCTCAGCTGCCAGCCCAGGTGGATTTGCATGGTCCAGTGGAGACTGCTGCTTATCTGCACCTGGCTTTAGGTGGTGCCATTATCCTGGAATCATAGAACCATTCAGATTGGAAAAAACCTCTAGGAACATCAAATCCAACCCTTACCCGCCCGTGTTCACCACTAAACCACTTCCCCAAGTGCCACATCCCCATGACTTTAGAACAATTGCAGGGAGGGTGAACCAGACCCTGAGCTCCTGTGTCCTCTTGCCCTGCAACAGCAGACACCCAAAGCAGCCCATAAAACACCCACCTGAGCCCCAGTGTCTCACAGCACTGGTAGTTAACAGTATTTAACAGTAGTTAACCGATAATCAAACTCTTAACAGCAATTTTCTCCAAGCTATTCCTTAATTTCTTTATTCCTGGCACCAAAATATGAAACTGGAGCGTGTCCAGGATGTCAAAGTCCATTTGAGAAATGGACACCTGTTAAGATCACCCAAGCACAGATTTAAAAACTCTTCTCTTCAAAGCCTGCTACTGTGGCAGTCCTGTTCACACAAATATAAACTTCTGATTCTATCCAAAGCCAAAGGGCTGCCTCCCTCCATCCCTTCTGCCTCTGGAAGACACAATGGCCTGCAGGGGAACAGAGCCATTTTGGCTGCCAGGCACTTAAATAATTCCTTGTGCTTATTCTGAGAAAGGCCATCTCCATCCATCATTGCTTGATGGAGTTGATATGTGTGAAAAATCAAACATGTTCCAGCACCAGGACTCACTCCATAAAGAGCAGTGTCCTGCCAGCATTGTCACCTTGTGCTTATCTATAAAATATTACATTTCCAGCAAGTTCCCACGGTAGGCAAGAAATGTGAGACTGCAGCTTCCCTCACCCACACATCGAGCACGGCTTAAACACGTTCCCTCCCCTGCCTCTCGCTCCCATCCCTACCAGGTAACACGAGCTGTGTAGCTCCACCTGCTGCAAACCACTCAGGATCAGATTAAAAAACACATTTTTCTCCCTCTGCAGAGCTGTCAGTGTTCACCACGGCCAAAGGGCACCGGCAGTATTGACAAGCCATGTTCGGTCCCAGCTGCTCTGGGGAGGAGCTGTGACAGTGCAGACCAGGGAAAGCTCTGGTCTGGAGCACCTCAGCATCCAAACTCTGGTAGGTCCTCAGGGCGGGTTGTTCACCCTGCTGGGACAGCACAGCGAGACTCTGCTCTCTGACTGCAGCCTAGGCTCAGGGAAAAGGGCTTTGAGATTGGGCTTCCAGACAGGAAACACTTTTTTCTTGTCGTAGGGAAGAACTTCTCAATGGAATTTTTCAGAGACAGCAACTAGAACAAAATCCAACCCTCATGGTACCTCAGAATTTCACAAGGGTTCAGACATGATCAAAGGAATTATTTCCCAAGGGCAGATTTATTGGACAAGTATATAAGTTCTATTTCACTCAGATCCCAAGCTCATGCATATCTTTCCCTCTTGGACTGTCCTTCTTCACACAGCACAGCACCACACACTGACCCAAGGGACTTTGTGATTTTGTACTCCAGACAAGGATTTTGAAGCCTGTCCAAGCTGAATCACGACTCAAGCTCTTGAGTAAATATTTCAGTGACAAAACAGAATTGTTAAACCTTTTGCTATGAATTACCGTGTTAAAAAAAAAACTTTCATCATCTGCAAACCTCAATTTTCCTACCTGCAAGAGAAGGATGACAGGCTCTTGACTCCCTGGGTGTTTCTAGGATTAGACAATGTCTGCTCAACATTAATGTAGATTTTGGTGTTTTGTGTTACTCCTCCTGTCACATCACAGAAAGGTCAAGGAACACATTCCATGAGTCAGAGCCTTTCCACAGCATTAGTGTAGTCCTCAGAGCTTAGCCAGGCTCTGTATTTGGATAAAGCCCACCACTATCCCACTCTTTAAAGATCCCAATGTACGTCAGAGTGGCAGCCCTTTCCTGTCACTGCCTCATCTCTATGTTTAGGATAACCAGCACTTGGAAAATGATGCTGAAATTAAAGCAGGGAAAAAAAACCAAAGCAAAACCACA
>VZRS01015498.1:5256-31663 GCA_013398055.1 Ifrita kowaldi
GGGGGAGGGGGTCCGGCGCTGGACCCCCGGCATGGCCAAGCATCCACCCAGGGCAGCCAAGCGTCCCAGCGGCCGGGCTCGGACCTGCTGCGGGGTGTCAGGATGCGGCCAACCCGGCGTCACCTCCCCTTCCATCCATCCCGTTCCTCCTCCCCAGCCCCCTCCCCCGGGGTGTTAGTCCTGGATTAGGCAGCGTCGAGGGCAGAAAGTGAGCAGGTTAATGTGGCTTTTGTGTTTCCCAGACACCAAAGATTGAAAGCTGCTGAAAAAGAGACGTTTGGGATTAGCGGGAGGCCAGCTGCGGCCCGCTGGCGCCTGAGGATGAGGAGGGACATGGGGAGCACGGGGACAGTGGGGTGGGGGGACACAGGGGACAGCGACATCAGGAGTCGGCCCCTTGTCCCTTCTCCCAGCCTGGTGTTAGTGGGACCAGAGAGTGGCTGGGTGCCGAGGGCATCCTAAGGTGTGAGGAGACACAGAGGGGTCCAGGAGGAAGAGGAGGAGGAAGGGGGAAGGTTACCCTGGGAGCCAGGCTGGCGGCGATGCTCTCCGAGAGGGACCTTGGGATGAAATGGAAAAGGAGAAGTTGGCATCACTGAGGTAGGACCACGTGGTGAAGGGGGGGTGATGGGAACTGGGGACAGGGCAGGAGGGCAAAGAAAAGCCCTGGGGCTTCTGGCTGGACTATGGGGCAGGCAAGGGGGGCTGGGGTGTTTCCCTGGCTGCCCCCTCCCCACAGCATCCTCTAGGCCTCACAGAAATGGCTCTGCTCCTCCTGAACCCTGAGCAGAGAGGGCTCTGCCATCCCCATCCATCCCAGGGATGGTGACGGGGATGGGGTGAACAGTCCTCACAGGGACCATGGCCTGCGTTCTCCAGCCGAGCCCTGCCACCTCCCCGGGGACATCCTGGTAAAACCAGGATGGAGCAGGAGGGATGGAAAACCAGCCAGTGGCACCTGGGCTGGACAGGGAGCAGTTTTCCCAGCCCATTCTCTTTCCAGGACATCCATCAGGGAGAGCTGCGGGAGCTCTAACCCATGGGCTCTGCAGTGTTCCTCCTGTCCTTTCTCCTGTCCTCCCTCCTGACAACTCCAGTCTTGCCCAGGCAAAACAAAATCCCTCTCACAGCGAGGCAGAGCTGATTTCTGAAAATCCAGCCCCCTCTGATCTCCCAGCTGATAGTGGGAGAGACAAATAGGTCAGGAAGGAGGTAATCTCGGCTCGGCATGGCCCTGCCGCCAGCGCTGCATCTTAACGAGGTGCTACATATGCACACAGTGTTTCGTCTGGCACGAAATATTGCCTGTCTTACAGCTCAGGATCCTGAGGCAATAGGATCCCAAGGAGGAGAAACCAGCTTTTGGAGGGCAGGAGAGATGTGATTGTGGACGTGCGTATCTCTGGAATATACACAGGCGGATTAAAATTAATTCCTGTTTTCATGCCTCGAAATAGGAAGAGATCAGAAGGTCACAGTATTGGAGGCAGTGTGGTTATCCATCTGTCTGGGCCAGCTGATTCAGCCAGCCATCCTCAGGGCTATCTGGGCATCCACAGAGCGGCTTTTGTCTGTCCGTGTGTCCATCCATTCATCTGTATGTCTGTCCATCCATCCACCCACCCATTCACCCATCCATCCTTCCATCCATCTCTACATCTGTCCACCCATCCATCCACCACTCCATCCATCCATCCATCCACGCACCCACGCACCCTTTGGGGTCAGCTGGCAGCAGAGCTCAGCCCCGGGGCGGGCCAGCGGCCGTGGCAGAGCCTTTGCCGCACGCCAGGACCCACCTGGTGATCCTCCTGGGCTCCATGAAGCTGGGGGAGTCACGTCTCCGCTTCCTGATGGGGGAGTAGCTTCTGGAGCGGCGCCGGGCGCGGGCGGGATCAGGATCACCGTGACGTGTTCGGGGCTCGTTGTCCTTCTCTCTACACCCCGGGGAGGAGGAGGAGAAGGGTCAGGGAATGGGCTGAGGTCCCGTGTGGGGCGCGGGGACACCCTGTGACAGCAGTTCCCTGCACGGGTGACACTCCCACCTGCGGCTGGCGTTTCCAGTGTGACCAACAATGACTCGTGACCCCACCCCGAGCCTCAGGGCAGCCGGGACCACCCTGAGCCGCGATGCCCTCTGAGCCCGCTGCTGGCACCCGCGGTGCCCCCCGTGCCCCTGTCCCCCCGGGCCTGACCTGCTGGCTGGCTTTTTCGGCGAGGGCGAGCGGGAGCGGCTGCGTCCTGCTCTCTTCTCCCGGGAGCGGGAGCGGGACTTGGAGAGGGAGCCGCTGGAGCTCCAGGAGCTGCTGCGCTGGCCGGGGCTGGGGGACGGACTCTTCCTCCGCTCCGAGGCGTGCCGGGAGTGCTTGGCTGACGACTCCGAGCTGCTGTTGGGCCGGCCCCGGTGGTGCCGCTCCTTCACCCTGTGAAAGCAGATCCCAGCACCGCCTCGCACCTCGTCCTGGCTGGCAGGGTGTCCCCACGGCAGCCAGGGACCCCAGGTTCCCACAGGGAACACCTACATGACACCAGTTTTTGACTGCACTACATCCCTGACTGTAAAGCACAGGGCTTTCATCTGCCTGGGATCCTGCACCCTGTAATCCCACGCCGCCATCCAGGCACTGCCCTTCGCATTGGGATAATCCCTTGCACGGATGACCTTTCCCACAGCGTGCTAGCACTGACCCGCTGTGGCTCTCCCCTATCCCCAAGGCTATCCTTTCCCTATCACCATCCCCGTGTCTGTCCCCATCCCCATTCCCATCGCCAACCCATCCTCATTGCCATCCCCGTGGCTGTCCCCATCCCTGTCCCCTTCCCATCGCTATTCCCATGCCCATCCCTTCAGCATCCCAACCCAGCTGCTCCCCCACAGCTTTGCCTGGATGCATTTAAGGTGCCCGCAGGGAGCTGCACCCCGAACATCCCAGCCCAGCTCCCATATCCCGGCGGGGATGACAGGACCCCATCCCGGGCACTCCCTTACTTCTTGCCGTGGGCGCCGTGGTTCCTGTCGGGGCCGGCCGGCGGGTGGTAGGGGTGGGAGCCGGCCGAGCCCTCCGAGTCGCTGCTGTAGCCGGCGGGGCTGAGCGGCGGCGGCGGCGGCTCCCGGGGGGCCGGGGGCCGCCCCTTGCTCTGGCCGCGGTGTCGGGACGGCGGCGAGGCACTGCGGGAGCGATGCCGGTGGCCGTGCTTGGCCCGCTCCGGCGTGGGCGACCGGGAGCTGCGGGCGCCGTGTCGGCTCCCCCGGGTGCGGGGGGACGGCGGCTCCGTCCTGCCGTGAGCCCGCGGAGAGGGGGACGCCGAGGCCGGCCTCTGGCAAGGGGGGAGAGAGAGAGAGAGAAGGAGGGAGAGGAGGAAAGGGGGGAAGAAGACAAGAAAGAAGGAGAAAGGGGATTTTAACGGGGGGCGCCGGGCCGGGGGCGCAGATCACAACGTCAATGCACATCGCATAAGGCAGGCTACACAGACGCTACTCTGCACCTTCCTCTCGCCCTCAACAACGTGGGTCATGCAAACCTCCGCATGCAAAACGCCAAAAAAATAGAACTCAACTCAAATCGTAATAAAAACCAAAAGGAAGGGGTGGGATGGGAGGAAAATAAATAAATCCAAGAAAGCCCCAAGTCGTCGGGGAAGGAGAGCTCGAAGGGAAAGAAACATACCCCCTCCCAAAAAAAAAAAAAAACACTGGAGAGGGGAAAAAGCAAACCCTGGTGTCCGCCCGCCCCGACCGAGAAAGGGGAGGGGAAAAGGGGGATAAAACCCAAACGAAGGGAGGAAAATGGGGAAAAAAAAGAAAAGATGAGAGGAGGGCAGGTGGGGCAGTGGGGGAGAGTAAATCAGACTGAGCCGAGGGGAAGGGGTCGAACCAAAGAGGGCTGGAGGTGATGGGGTCTGCTCACACAGAGGCATGCACATATATAGAGATATATGTTCCGATACGTGTAGTTTTTATCGATAGTACGGCTTTCGGCTTAAAACAAATCCAGAAACGAGGAAAAAACGGCACAGAGCGACAATGGAGGGCAAGGCAGGGGAGGGGGCCGGGGGGGCGAGAAGGCATAAAAGAAACCAACAAAAAAGAAAGAAGAAAAACCATCCAAATCAAATCAAATTTAAAAATTAAAATAAAATAAATAAATAAAAAACAAAGCAAAACTTCACAAATGTCCTCGTTACTGAGATAAACGAATGTCTCTGAGCTCTTCCTGGGACACGCATTGAGCTGTTAGCTGTGACTCTGCAGGGAACTGCTAAGTCCTCATCAGCACTCAACACAGATTTTGCTTTCTGCTTCCTTTTTTTTTTTTTAATTTTTTTTATTTTTTCCATTATATGCTTTTTTTTTTTTTTAAGTCCCTCTTGGTTAACATCCACTTACCAAAAAAGTGGCATTTCCTCCTTTAGTAGGTAAGGTATGAAGAGAAGGGAAAAGCGGGGCAATATAAGTGCATCATTAGATTCACAAAAATGCAAGAGAGAAAGAAAGAGCGAGAGAAGGAGGAGAGACAGAGACAGAGCCAGAGAGAGGAGAAATAAAACAAACCAACTCACTTCTCCTACGGGGAGGGGAAACCTTGGGGCCACCACCGTGGCCAAGCCCCAAGCCAGGTTCTCACCGAGACTTCAGGGGATTTTGCCCAGCCCTGAGGCTCCCAAATATCTGAGCTCCTCTGAGCCACAAACGCTGCCAGGGTGTTGCCCCCATCTTTGCAAACACCACGAGACCAAAAAGATGGGTGGGAATGGCTCCTCCAACATCAGTCCTGACCGAGCTGGCAAACCCCAGCTCGGGGAGCTTTGGGGTCATCTTCCCGCCAGCCACAGCCCAGTGCCAGGTCCCTGAGAATCCCAGGAAGGCTGAATCCTGCACAGGGCGCTGCTGAGTCCAGCTGAGGGTATCAGGGATATTGGGATGGTGCCGGGATTGTGCCACCACGCCCAGGGCTGGTGACTCCAATTCCTTGCCATCCCCTTTCCCCAAATACAACAATGAATTGTCAGTGAATCCTTGAGGCTGAGGTTCTCTCCACCCATCCCACTGTGCTCTAAATGCCACTTTTCTCCCCCAGAAAAGAAGGGGGCAGAGTGAAGGGCTGGGATTCTGGGGACCACCACAAAGATGCTGCAAAAGGGACGTGAGGCTTCCATGTCCCCGAGCATCCCAGACTGCTCCACATCCCATCACATCCTTGTCCCTATGGATAAGCCAGTCCCTCCAGCCACACAGCAGCAAGCTGGAGCCAAAATGGGAGGATTTGGGGTTTTTATTAAAAATCTGTTGCTGTTGCAATGGCTGCGGCGAGGGGGAGGCTGGCAGTGACGATCAGCCCTGCCCAGCTGCCCTGCAAGCACCGGGGGACATGGATCTGCTCCAGGGTGACACAGCAGCCCTGGAATGGGGGATCCATGGAGCCCAGCCCCGCATCCCAGGAGAGGAACATTAAAGCAGAGAAGATGAAGAAGAAGAAGAAGAGGATGATGAAGAAAGAAAGAGAGGGGTTTCCTCTTTCCCAGGGTGGTGTTTTGGCTCTGGCTGGCCACGCCGTGGGCTCGGGCTGTGGGATGCAGCGTTCCCACCCAAACCCTGGAATCTCCTGCCCTGGAGTGCAGGCAGGCAACGAAGGTAAAAGCATCCCAAATAAACCCAAATTGGCAAAGACTCGGCCTAAAAAGGAAAACACACACTGGGCACTTGTGGGGATGGGACAGCCAGGGCAGGGATGCTGTCCCCTGCCCCTCGCAGACCGGGATGCCCTGGACCTGCCTCTCTCCAGGCAGGAAGATTTAAACCTTTCCCCTCTGCAGCCTCCCTCAGTATTTTCCCTGAGCTGGAAAATAGCTGGAGCTATCTTTCCCCCCGAAGAGGGGCTAAACCCACACATCTCCCCAAATTTCTCATTTCTTGCCCCATCCATCCACCCCAAAACCCCCTGTGCCCACTTCTACCCGTGGCCACTGCCCCTATTTCTCCCTAATTGTATTCGCCTTCATTACCCGGCCACTAATGGGGGACTGAAAGGGAACAGCCGTGCTCGGCCCCTGAATGGAAACGAACACAAATTCGGAGGGCTGAAAGACACAGAAATGCATTCTACCGACAGCACGAGGAGACGGGGAAGAGAAAAGGGGGGGAAGAAAGAAAAAAATATTACGTGGACAGGGCAAAAAAATATAAAAATAAAGAACGTAAGAGAAGAGCATGGCTTTGCAGCTAACCAGGGAAAACCATACAAATAATAAAAAAAATTATATATAGCCACCAAAAAGAGACAAAATGAGAGACAGAGAAGGAGAGTGAGAAAGAAAGAGAAAGAAAGTCAGAAAGAAAGAGAAAATAACATTAAATCAAGCTACGGTGCTTTTCAACAGGCTCATCTGCAGAAGTGAACGTGCAGAGGTGGACAAAATACCTACCTTCGGAATTGGCAGTGACAGGAATGCAATAATAAAAAAAGAAAACAATAATCTCCACATTTGGAGGGCAGAATGGGAAAAAGACAAGGACTCTTTAGTACGGCGATCCAGACCCCTCGGCTAATCCCGTTTGCTTTGCTTAGAATTTTAAAAATTATTTTTAAAATTGGTCTCTTTAGCTTCTAATTTTTATTATATATTTTTTAAATTGTTTGTTTGTTTGTTTTTCAATGGAAAGGCTGCGGCCGGCCGCCGAGCGGGGTGGCCGCGGGGGGCGGTGGCTGGCTGGTGTCTGTAACCCGATCAGGCTGCGGTTCAGTCTTAAAAAGTCACTCTACAACATGGCAAAGTCCCGGATAACATGCAGGGAAGGCGATGGATGGAGGTGGGACACGGCGAGGGATGGTGGGTTGTGTTGGCCCAAAGAAAACCGGAGAGAGAGAGAGGGGCTGGAGGGTGCGTGTGGGCGAGGAGGAGGAGGAGAGACCCAGGAGGAAGGCTGGGAAGGCAGCAGGGATGAATGGAGACAGGAGTGGGTATTTAAAAGGGAAGGCAACGCCGCGCAGCGCCCCGGGGCACCCCTGGCTCCCGGCGGCTCTGGGGGTGCTGGGGTGGGCACGGCTCACCCGGCAGATGGGCTGAGCCCGCAGCTTTTGGGGGGTCTGCAGGAGGTGGGGAGGGGGCTGGGTACCGAGGATGCTCAGCACTCATCCTGTCGGGATGCAGGATGCGGGATGACCGCAGGGTGCTTGGATAACCTCATCCTGCAGCCGGGGAGGAAAACCATCCCCACGGCAGCAGGATCCAGCCGAGGACACCGGGCAGTTGCCAATTTGAGGAGGAAAAATTCACTCCCTTCGCAGTGTAGAGCTGCTGGGTTCTCTTCCCTTTTAAATTCCTTCTTCAAAATATAGAAAATGGAAATACAATGTTCAGCGGTCGTAAATATTTAGAAAACACATCAGGTTTTTTGGGTTTGTTTTTTTTTTTCTTCTCCACATTAACACACACAAAAGCAAAAAATTCTAGAACAACACGACGACGACGGGGTGGGGGGAAATAAAAATAAGAGAAATATATATCGTTTGCATTTCTGTACATCACAAGGGAAAAGAAAAGAAATCATGAGAAAGGAAACTAAAACAAGGGGCAGGAAAAAAAAAGCACGTTTCATTGCCCTTCCCTCCCCCTCGTCCCTGCTTCTGCTGAGCAAGAAATGGAAGTGTATATTACCGTTTGGGTTTTTTTCAAATGGGAGGCTAAAGAAAAACACAGATGGGATTAAAAAGAAAAAAAAATAAAAAATAGAAACCAGAGAGAGAAAGAAGAGAGAGAGAGAGAGAGAGAAAGAGAGAAAGTCGTTGGAGAAAAGTCCCGCTGGTGCCGGGGAGCCAAGGGAGCTCGACGGCCTGGGCGATGCTGGGGTGGGCAGGGGGAGAGCGGGGCGAGCCGGGCGCCTGGGGGGCAGCGCCTCGGCACCCGAACCCCCCCACGCCCCAGCCGAAACCACAGGAAAGAAGAAAGCAGAGAGGTGCCCCGAGAGGTGGGCAGGGTGCTGGGTGCTGCTGGGCTGGGGAGGGTGAAGGGGATGTGGGTGTGGGGGCTCCTGGCCCCGTTTTCCAGGGTGCCCCTGGCCCTGCAGGTGTTGGGGTGTCAGCGTTGGGTGCTGTCAGCCCAGGAGCATCCCTGCAGGACCTCACCTGTGGGAATAAAGTCCCCTGGGGCAAGTGGGGACCTGCGTGGGCCCCATCGGTGGAGTCCTGCAGTGCCCTGCCTTCACTCAGCGCTGCCTCCAGTCCCCCGTTTGCCAAAGCAGGCTCCTCATCATCCCAGCACTGGTTAAACTGGGGCTGGCCCCCTGGGCCCACTGGGTTAGGGCTCTGCCCCACTCAGCAAGGAAGCAGCCCCCCAGGTTTCACCAAGACCCTCGGGATGCTGGGGCAGAGCTGGGGATGCTCAGCTCCAATGTCACCTGCCACGGAGACCTTAAATCCTAAAATCTGAGCATCCAGCATCAAATCCCCTCCAAACCCGAATTTGGCCAGACTGGGTGTTGGGGTCCTGAGCACTGGTGCTGGCCCCTTGGCACTAGGGAGAGTTGAGGTTGGTGGGGAAACAAGAATTTTCCTGCTTTGCCCATTTCTTGACTGTCTGGGATCAATCTCAGGGGGGTGCTGAGCCCCGTGGTGACCCTGGCAGGTGATGCTGGCCTGCCAAGCCATCATCCCGGGGGGGTGACATCCGCAGGGCGACGGGGCAGGGATGACCTGTTGGCTGCCCTGATCCCTGCCTCGAGGTGATGGGCTGGCTCCCCCAGGGAGACCGTGCACCCAGCGCGGGGTTGGTGAGTGCTGGGAGGGTGCAACCCGCACCCCACATCTCCCCCGTGTGCTCCGGCTGGGCAGGGCGGGGAGCCGAGCGAGTGGGGAAGGAGGGGAGAGGAGAGCAGGGGGGCAGTCCTGTGGAGGGAGGAGGGGAGGGAAGCGAAGAGTGATCCAAGAAAAGCCTACGTACATCCGAGGGCTCCGGGAGCGGGGCGCCGTGGCTGTGGCGGCCGTTCTGGGCGCTGCCCTTGTGCCCGTTCTGGTGCGGCGAGGCCGAGCGCTGGGGCGAGGGGGAGGACGGGCTGCGGCTGGAGCGGGCGCTGCTGCCCTTGGGGCCATCCTGCCGGCGCTTGGGGCTCAGCCTGAGGGGAACCGCGCCGTCAGCTGCCGGCACCTCCCGCCCCGAGCCCAACCCCACCTCTGGCCCGGCTCCGGCAGAGCCGCCGGCTGCAGCCCAGGCTTTGCCGAGGCCAGAAATGGGATGAGAAGTGGTGCTTTGTGCTTTCTCTAGCTAAAAATCGAAACTCCGTCTGGGGAGCATGTTCCCAAACCCTCCAGAGGTGCTGCAGCACCATCCCACTCCCTTCTATACCCATCTCAGGGATGCCTCTGCCACCCACTTCCTGCCCTCCATCCCCTGGGGTACCCATCCCTGGGACACCTCTGCCACTCGCCTCTGCCCTCCATCCTCCAAGGTCCCCATCCCTGGGACTCCTCTGCATCCCACCTCCCTGCCCTCCACCACACTAGGGTGTCCATCACAAGGACATCTCTGTCCCTGTCCTCTACCCCACAGGGTCCCATCGCGGAGGCTGGGGGCTGTTGCGGAGGTGGGGACGGGGGTCCCGGACTGTCCCTACCTGCTGGGGGATTTAGAGCCGCTGTCGTCGGAGGAGAGCGAGGCGCTGTGGGAGCTGCAGGAGCTGCGGCGGTGCGAGCGCCAGGCCGGGGACTCGCTGCGGGACCTGCGAAGAGGGCGGCCGGGGGCCGAGGGACAGGCTGAGCCACTGCGGGGGACACCCAGGGGCACAGAGAGCCCCGCTCCCCCCACCAGCCCGGCCCCTCACCTCTTGCGCTCTTTGTTTTTCTCTTTCCGTTTGTTCTTAGGGCTTCGGGACCTGCGGGAAGAGCCGAAAGCTGCAGACGTGGGAGCGGGGGCAGCACCTGGGGGTGGCTTTCCCAGCCTCCCCAGAGGCACCGAGGCTGCGGGAGGAGCGAGGGGAAGGACCTGCCTGGTCTGGAGCTGGGCTGCATTGAGGTTCAAAGCGCAGCGGGGATCCCAGATGGCTTTGGGGGGACGGTGGGGTCAGGTGCAGGTTGGTGAGGCCAGGCAGGAGGGAGTGGCAGTGGGAAGGGGGGACTGGCTCTGCTCAGCATCCTCAGGGCTCCGGCCCATTGTCACCCCTCCCACACACACTTGTTTTGCCCTGCGCCCTCTCTGGCACCCTTTGTCTGTTTTTCACTTCTTTCACCCTAAAATAGGCAGAGGGCATCTGCAGAGTAGGGCAACAGTCAAGGTTTGCCCTGGCCACGGCTGCCTGGGATCTCCCCTTCTCCCCTGGGGGACATTCAGGGCCATGTGGGACCCCACAGTCAGCCAGAGTGGCCCTGTGCCACATCCAAGGGAGGAGGACACCCAGCAGCATCCAGCTGTGGGGCGAGGGGGTCCATCATGATGGGCAGAGGGGAGGGCGACAGCAGGAGGGCAGGACACAAGGGGTCCCTGGTGGGGAAGCTGGCAGCTGGTGGCAGTGGGGTGGCTCCTGGCAGCCATCACTCTTACCTGTGTCTTCTCTTTTTTCGTGACCCCGATTCAGACCTAAGGGATGAAGAGGAGGCAGAGATGAAGGAGACACACTGATCTGGCCAGCAGGGAGCAAAGGCAGGGCAGTGTCCAGCAATGAAGAGAAGGACAGGGGAATGGCCCCGAGGTGGGCCGCTGGATGGGGCAGGTGACAGTGGCTGTGAGGAGGTGATGGCTCCATGAAAATCATCAGCATCCATCCCCATCCATGTCTAAACCCCACCCCAGCCCAAGGGCCTGAGCAGTCCCAAGCAGCCCCACCATCCCCCACCACCCCTGCTGTCCCCAGCCTGCTGTCGTGTCCATCCTACCTGTCACGTCTGTGTTTCTTTCCAGTCTTCTTTTTCTTTTCCTTGCGGATGGGTGAAGAGCTGTCACAGCTAGAGGGGAAGTGGGTGCCCTTGAGCAGGGAGCGAGGGACTCCCCAGCCTCTTCCCCCTGGCCCAGGGGAGTCTGGTCCCACCACCCCCAGTCACATTGCTTTCCCCAGACCACCCCATGGGATGCACGAACATCACATGGCAGTTATTTCCTGGGGGTTTTGGGCTGAGGGACAGAAAGGGACTTTCGGCAGAAGGGCTCTGGCTGCCTTCAATTCTGGAATGCCCAAATCCTGCTGCATCTCATTGCCACCTCGTGGGCTCCACAGCCTCCAGCAGGATACAAGGTGGCCAGTTCCCAGTGGGATTTCAGTGGGTAGTAGAAGCCAGCCCGTGCCCAGTGGCCTTGCAAGCCCAGAGGAGACCCCACAGCCCACCCAGCCCAGTGGTCACTCACCTGCGCTCTGAGCCGGGTTTCCTCTTTTTGCTGCCATGGGAAAGGCAGAGAAGAAAGGGACATTAGGGACAGCATCCTGCCCAGGCAGCCAGTGCTAAGTGGTGAGGTTGTGGGTAGATGGACCCTTCACAGAGCCATATCCTGCCTGGTGCTGTGCCCTGTGGCAACGAGCTCCTTCCCCACGTGGACCAGGCGAGGTCCCAGCAGTGCATGCAGTGGGTGTGTGCACACACGTGTGCGTGTTGCAGTATCAGTACATGCAGATGCATTGCACCTCTTAAGGGTGCACATTCAGGCATGTACTGCCCCCCAAAGTGGAGTGACTTGCCCCTCCAGAGCCTGGGGAAAGGCTGAGCTGGGGGGTGAGCTGACCTCCAGAGAGAGGGGACAGCGCAGGGACAGCCGGGGACTCACCGGCTCCGGCGGTGACCCGATTTCTTCTTCTTTTTCTTCTTGGGTGGAGGAGAGGTGGAGCTGCTCGAGCGTCTTTTCAGCCTGTGGGAGACAGCAGATTGGGTTGGGCTAAGAAGAAGGGACAGGCCCTTGGCCTCTGTGTCCCTGGATGGGGACCCTGTGCACAGCAGGTCCCCAAAATCCGTGCACACCTGTACTCGCGGTGGCCGCTGTCCTCGCGGTAGCACTCGGCCGAGCAGTCGCACTGCAGCAGGCAGCCCTCTCCGTAGGCGGGATACTCCACCGCGTACTCCTCCCCATCCGTCCCGTGGTGGTTTTCTATCACACTGCCAAAGGAGGAAGCACAGGATTCATTCGGGGATCCCCGCTCCCTGTCTCCCGCCGGAGCAGCTGGAGCAGCCCCAATGCAGCTACAGGGGCTGGGGGACATTCCCTCTGCCACAGCACCCCCAGGGGACCTTGGTCATGGCCCTTGATGTCCACACACAGCAAAGTCCCAGGGTGCAGGTCTGCTCAGGGTCTTACTGTGGCTCCCATCCCTGCAGAGATCCCCACTAGGCTGGCACAGGGACACTGTGAGACTTGGGCCACCATCTCCCCAAAGAGTCCAGCCTCAGCCTCATTCGAGCCCCTTCTGGCTTTGCTCAAGTGCTGGGGCTGAGCGGGAGGCTGGGTCAGCCCAGGTGGGTGGCAGGGCTGGGTAAGAGTGAGAGGAGCTGGCAGACGAGCAGGAAATTCAGGTGGGAACTGCTCAGGATGTCCTGGGCTTTGAGGTCAGCATCCCGTGGTGCCACCAGCTCAGCACTGGAGCTTCGGGCAGGTAACGCTCAATGTCCCTCCAAAGGGCCAGGTGAAGAAGGGGTGGGGGGGACGTCATGCCTAGAGCCATCAGGGTCTCCTCTCTCTCCCGAGTGACTTCGTCAGCATTAATTTTTCCGACTGCCATGGAAACCGGCATGAGGTTGCCATTGACTACCGGGCTGTGGGCAGGGCTTGGCAGAGGCCCGGCAGCTGGACTAGGACAGTCTCAGGAGTCCCTGCCCAACCTCTCCCTGCTGCCCTCACCTCCCTGGTCCGGCTCTGCCATCACCCCCTGGAGCAAACCCCATGGGGAGCCTCTCATCTGCTCTTGGGGGATGTAGGACATCTCCCCCATGGAGGGACAAGGATATCCAGATGCTCTGGAGGGAAATTTAACAGATGGGGACAGGCTCGGAGGGTGCCCAGCACCACACCAGCCCAGGTGTTTGCTTCCCAAGGGAGATTTGCCCTCAGAAATCTGATGTGGGCTCCTCTGCCCTTCCCAGCACGGAGGCGAGCAGTCAGCAATGCTGGTGGAGAAATGCAGCCCCACAGGATCAGTCCCTTGGCAGCCTGGTCAGTGCCTGAGCAAAGGGAAGCTCCCAGTCCCAGACTGCAGATCTGACAGTGGGACGTGTTGGCATCCTTGGCCACAGGCAGGCCATGGGCTGCTCAACCTAATTAGAAATGTCTTGGACTGAAACTACACATGAGACACCCTCCCCCTAACCACGGACGATCGCTCAAGCGGGTCTCGGGCTCCCTTCTGCACAACAGCCGTGGCTTTCTGGGTCCTCTCCAAGTGACTCCTGCTTTGGCCATGTCCCAAGGGTCGGAACAGCCTTTCAACCACCCACCCAACCATGGGAAGGGGGAGAAAGAGGCAAAGGTGAGAGAAAGGAGCAGGGATAATTCCCTGTGTGTGTCTCTGCTCCGTGAGCAGGCAGTGCTCCACGCCAGAGCCTGCTGCCAGCATCTCACCCATTAGCTGTGCTCAGCAGCTCAAGACCAGCCTTGTGCTGTTCCAATTATCCCTCCCTGCCCAGCACACGCTCGCCTTTGTCTGCAATCCCACCAGCCTGTCCATCAAGCCCTTCTCCTTGGGGACCAGGCTGTACCGAGCTGTGCATACGGAGACGGGAGCTGGGAGAGCACAAAGAGCAAAGCTGAGGACTCAGGTGGTCACAGCTCTGCTCGATGCCTCAGTTTTCCCTGGGGAGTTATGCAGATGATGAAACTGGCTTTGAAACGGGACCAGCTGGTTCACACTCACAGTCCCAGCAGCCAAGGACCAAGCGGTAAAAGCCCAGAGCAGTGCTGGAGCAGGACCAGCCCATGCGATGTTCTGCTCAGCGCTCTCCCAGCCACCACAAGGGCTGAGGCTCTTTATTTAAAGCTTCTTTAACCCCCTTGTTCAGCCTCTTCATGCAGCACGGACCTTTGGCACGCAGGACATCCTCCAGCAGCTCAGATCCGTGCTACTTGAAGAGTCACCTCCTTTGGACCCAGCTCCTACCGGCTTCCTCAAGCGCCTCCAGCTTTGCTCTCCTCCGAGCAATCCCTTGCTGTGAGACTGCTCCTTCCAGCTCAGCACTATTATTTATAGCCCTGGGGCTAGTCTTTAATGATTACCCTTCGTTTTGCAAAACCAAGCCTGTAAAGGTGACAGCCAGGGCTGCCTGGGTAACCTTAAGGCACCTTTGGCTTCCCCATGTGCTCGTTACGGTGCTGGCCCTAACAAGCCTGCCAGGAAGATGCCCTGGAGATGACTCCTGCCCCCACCAGCAAAGGCCACTTGTTAACACCCCAGGTGTGATACTCAGTGACCTGGGCAGGTTGGTTTTCCCCATGCCTTGTGTTTTTTCCTGCCTGGAGGAGGATCCTGAATGTTTCACGCTGTCCCAAGCCCATGTGCCCCATCCATGTGCCCCAGCCATGTCCCTGTGCCCCTCCCTGCCTGGCGTGCCAGCAGAGTGGTGTGAGGAAGGCTCTCCCTGCTGCCACGGCTTCCCTGCCTCCCCCCTCGCCCTGATTTCCTGACCCTAATGAAGCATTAATATTCAGTGAACCTGCAGCATCTATTCCTGTCCCAAGTGACCTGGTTTCCAGGCTGATGGATGGTGCACGCTGGGCCAGCCATGCTGCCTGGGCCATTAAGCATTGCACTGATAAATCATCATCGAGCTGGGGTGGACCCTGGTGAGGCTGGGGACAGCCCTGCGTAGTGCTGGAGCAGTAACTGGCATGTCCCCAGCAGGAGCTGGGCTGCTTTGGACACCAAACGTGAGCCCTAAGCCCCCTTCCAGAGCAGATGCAGCCCCCCAGGACCAAGCATGATCACTGTGAGCAGTGATTAGAAGCAGAGGAACAGTGCAGGAGCTCCTTGGAGAAGCTCCTTCCATGGGGTCCCTGCCCCTGGCTGGTGGGGTGAGCCAAGCACTGAGACCTTCTGCACTTGGGTTTCATCATCTGGGACAGCAGCATTGCAATGCTGGCCTCTGCACAGCACCCAGAGGTCTCCAAGTGACCAGTTCAGGATAACCTTTAACCTCTCCAGAGGTAGGATACTGCCTCAGAGGGGCAAACCCTGCCTCCAGCTGACTGAACAGCCAACCAAACAACCAACCATCAAATCAACCAACCATCAAATCAAACAAACATTGATTCAAATCCAACAACCATCCATCCATCCATCCATCCATCCATCCATCCATCCATCCATCTCTGTATGCCCTCTCCATGTAGATCCATCTATCCAGTCATGCCTGGACGTACCCTCATCCACCCACCCAGGTGCTGGCTGATACTCAGAGGCAATCCAGGACGTGCCTCTCTGGGATGAGACGCACAGATGGACCAACTGGAAGCTGCCTGACTTACATTTGGCGCCCGTGCTGGTCCTCCCTGGTGAGCACACCCTCCTTCTCCATCAGCATTTGCCGAAAGGTCCCCACTTTCTGCCGGATCTCCTCTTCGGAGTACCTGGATGGGTAAAGACGTGGTCAGGGCTGCTGTGGTTGGAGCATGGGCTCCCCATGGACCTGCTGAGGACCTCTATACTTTTGGGAGTGACAGGTGGCCTAAGGGGCCAGTCAAAAGGGGAGGTGGCATGGTGACAGTCATCGAGGCCTGGAGAACAGCAGGAGCTCTGCTCGGTCCCCTGCCACCACTCTCTACGCCCTCCTCTCTCCTGCCTGCTTCTCCCAGAAGTGCTTGGCAGAGGAAGGGACATCAGGAATGGGGAAAAGAAAAGGATGACCATGAGGTTGCCATTCCCCGTGACTGCCCCAGGCTTCGGAGCAAGTCCCCACCAAACTTGGCAGTGCCACCATGGCAGCTGCTGATTCCAGGGTTCACTCCCAGCATCTCTGTCCCACCACGAGCTCCCCCTGCTCGTCCCCGTGATGCTCCAGGGCCTGGCAGCCGCGCCAGCTCTGCGCTAACGCTGAGCGCTGACTCAGGCCGCTGCAGGGTTATTAACGAGAGGCACTAATCACTGTGTCCTGGCATCTGAGAACAGCTGCTGCAAACCACAGCACTCCCGCCGTCCCCGAGGTGTCCCTGGGAAGGGACAGGTGACAGCCCCGGGCGGGTGGTCCTGTGCCACATCCCGTGGCTGCACAAGGGCACCTGAGCATTCTCCTTGACTAAAAACATCCCAACAGAGGGATGTGGTGGAGACACCCATGATGCTCTCGGCATCATCCCAGGGGAGAGGGTGAAGGGAGAGGGATTCCATGACACCACCATGCTGCCACACTAGGAGGGAAGGGGTCGGACTCCATCTGTATGTCCCTGCCCTCACCCACAGCCTCTATAGGGGCTGCTCATGGCTCACCCTTTCCATCACATCCCATCAGCATCACTGTCACAAGCCCAGAAAACTGGAGGTCACAGCCAGGCCTAGCCCTGCAGCCCCCGAGGCTGGCTCTTCACACAGCCCATGCTGGGGACAGTGATGCCCCTTGCAGTGCTCTGGGTGCCCCTGGGTGCCCTGGGTGCAGAGGGGCACGTGGCATCACCAGTCCCCCCCTGCAGTGTCCATGAAGGGGAACAGTGAGGAGAGGGGAATTAATATTAACGAACTCATTTGCACTGAAAGGCTCTCATTAGTTCCCCAGCCAGACTCCACACAGAAGGAAGGCTGATAACAGGGCATGGAGGTAGCACCCCAAAAGCAGGGCAGCACCCCCAAATGCTACTCTGCTCCATTCCCTTGATGGCGGTGCACCCAGCTGGGCAGAGTGGCCACCCCACAAGGATGGAGCTGCCGGCCCTGGCCATCCCATGGACATCAGCCAGCCCACGGCAGCAGGAAGATGTCTGCCCGAGATGAGCATTTGCTGCAGCATATTAAGAACACGGCCGGTGCTCTTGGAGAGGGGACATGAGGCCAAACAGGAGGTGACAGATGGGCCACTGTGGCTGGGCCATTAGCAAATCTGTGGGGGGAGGCCAAGGCAAGGAACTCCCCACCACCTCCAGGGATGGAGGCAGGAGCACCACCAGCCCTTTCCCTCCTGCACTCTCCTGGTGCTGCTTTATAACCCCGCTGGAGGGGATTTGCTTTTGCATTTAACATATAGAATGGATTTGGGAAAGAAAGAAATTTTGCTGACACTTCTTTTCCGGACAAGGAATCCAGCCTGCAGGCAGGGAATAACGGTGCAGGCAGCCTGGAGCGAGCTACAGCGCAGGCAGGAGGAGCCATCCGCCTTTAAGGAAACAAGGGAGTGCTTAAATCCCTGCAGAACCCCCTCTGCTGACACTCACATCCACCCTGGGGGTCTGCCCTCATCAACAACTCCCCCAAGGCCACGGCCAGGAGGCTGCCCCTGGTCCAGGCAGAAACCTCAGGGATGCAAATCCCTTCTCATGGAACCCCCCCTGGAAAGCCCCTGCGTGGAGGGGAAGAGCAGGTGGAGGATTAAGCAGGTTGACCAAGATTATTACTGTAATTATATTATCATTTCGGCGTATCGCCATCATCAGTGTTATTAATAGCCTTAATAACAGCAAAGCAATTATAGCAATAACAACAATCCTGGTTGCAGTGTTGCTATTACCCATTGCAGTAATGATACTACCAGTAGTAAGATCCCTACTAGGGCTTGGGAACCCGACAGGAGGCTCTGGGCTCCCCAAAGCACCAGGTCAGCCTTATTTATTTCCATAATGACAAATTAGGCACAATCATTATTCCAGTCTGTGTGAGACAATTTAATTCTAGGTCACGCTTGCACTCTTAATGAAAGCCTTGGCGAAGCCTTCCCTCAATCCATTTTCCTTCTCCCCAGCTGATACCAGTCCCCGTCTACCCAAGTGTGCTGAAGAATTTGCTCCATCCATCAGGTTTTAGAGAGCTGTCAGAGGGATCAGAGTGTTTGGCTGTTGCCAGAGACAGCACAGCCATGTCTGGCAGGGATGGGGGGTCTCCTTTCTGGCCCCCCAGTCCCTCCTGCCCACCCAGGAAGGGATGTTCTTCATCTCCTTGGGTTTTTCCGTAGCCCTTTGTTTCCCAAGCGGGGAGCAAAGGCTGGGGAGCTGCTTGCAGTGCCTGGCCATGGCATTGGCAGGATGGGGGTGGGGGGTCCTATCACCCCAAAACTGGGGAGGAGAAGGAAGACAGGACAAACTGAAGCCCCAAAACAGCCTTTCCTGTGACCAAATGCCAGCTCTCCTCTGGGATATCACAATCCAGACATGTGGGGCGCAGGATAGCTGGCACTCATGATGACTTGTGCAACCATGAGCAACTTCACTCCTCCCTGCTTTGGCTTTCCCTGCAGGACAAGCTGGGAGCCCAAAGTTGCAAGCAGGGAAAGTGGATTAACTCCTAGGTCTGCATTATTTTGGAGGCATTTCCCTCCACAGCCCAACCCACCAAAGCTGTTTGATTCACTCAAAAGTGGATTTACTTCCAAATGGGGACATTTGCTGCATCAAGGTATTTTTTAAAGGGGGAGAACAAGGTGCAAACAGGTCAAAGAGATCCCAGCCCCGATGTCCCCGCCACTCACCCCTGCTCCTCCATCATCTCCTGCAGCTCCATGCACTTCAGCTCCACCCGCCGCTTGCGCTCATGGTCCAGGATTTCCCGGTGAGCCTTCTTCACCATGCTGGGCTCCACCAGCCGCACCTCCTCCTCGCCCTTGTGCCACGTTCCCGAGGCACCGGGCTGGGGGAAGCCGTTGGAGGCTTCCTGGGGCGAGGGCACATCGGCCCCGTTGTTGTAGAGAGCCATGATCGCCTGAAAGGGAGAGGAAGAGTCAGGGTCAGTCCCTGCCCTGGTTTCCCTCTCACCCCATGACAATGAGGGGACCCTGCCAGGACCTGAGGGTAAAATCAGTCTTGAAAGCAGGTTGATGGGGACAGTGACTGGGAGATCTCCCTTCAGTTTCCTCATCCTCAAAGCAAGGCTGGGGGTACTCCCATCACCACGCCAAGAGGGCTGGCTCCTGGGAAAGAGAGGAGGATGCTCTGCTCCAGCCTTGTACCAGAAAAACTTGGCCAAGTGTGGGTCTGCAGGACCCAGGACTATACAGCAGCAGCAGGACAGGTGGGCAAGGGTCCCTCCCAGCCCCATGGACCCTGTTATCAGCCACTGGGGGTTTGGAGCAGGGGCAGGCATCCATCTTCACAGTCCTCTAGGGACACTGTCCCCACCCAGCAGGGGAATGGACACAAAGACCTCGGACATCCCCTTGCATTTCCCAGCTACACTGGCTGGTTTGGTTGCAGTGGTGGGAATTCCTGATGACTGGCTCAGGCAGCAAACACCTACTGATACCCTTGGGCCATGGCCTGGCACCCTCTGCCATGGCCCAGTGTGGGCTGCAAGGGGAGATGAGAATCACCACCAGCTTCTGCCCCGCTGCCTTCTCCCTGCTCCTTCACCTTCACGTGTCTCTGCCTCCTCTTTCCACCACCACAGTCAATATGTCCTCACTTGGCTCCAAAAATAACCCCTCGGAAGAGGACAACCGTCCCCGAGCAGCACTGCCGTGCTGAGGCTCTGGCTGATGCTCCCTGAGCCTGAGGGAGGAGATGCTCCCAAATCTCCTGGATCAACCAGACAGACACAGCCCTGTCTCAGCACCCTCAGGCCATCAGCGCATGGCTGAGCACCCATTCCTCACTGTCCCTGTTGTCCTGCCATGCCCCAGCTCCCCTGCCCAGCACTCCAGCCCTGTCCCGAGCATGGGATGCTCCCACTGGAGAGCTGCTGTCTTAACCACCAGCTCCACCGAGCTGCAGAGGCACCACCTGGGCCTTACAGGGGTTTTACACAAAGAGAAACGATCAGGAGCAAAGGCAGAGCATCCTGCCTCATTCTCCAAGCTGGATTTGGGCTTGGAGAAACAGCTTCTGCCAGAAGCCACTTCTCTGAGGTGTTTCTGTCCCAGGCATCCTGCTGGAGAGGCTTTCCCAAGGATGGGTGTTGCCTTCATGTCATCTCCTACGTGGGAAGCAGCCAATCCACATGCTGCCCATGGAGGATGGGGCAAACACTGGCCCAGGGGAGGAGGGACCCCTAAGCCCCGTAGAGGCATGAAGGGCAGATGGACCACGGACTGATCCGCACTGTTTCGAGCCCAGGAAAGGCTTGCCATTCCCAGTGTGCCATTCCACCAGAATACCAGGCAATTCAGAGCTTTCCGTGGCCATGCCAGCTGGGACAGAGCCAGAGTGGGAATGCAGATCACCCACGAGGGGTTTTGACCATGTTTCTTTGCTGTTTGAGGAGGGAAAATACCCCGGAGCCCTTCCTAGGGTGGTGGGGATCCCAACCTGGCCAGAAGGCTTCTCTCACCCCACAGCATCCCCAAAGGACACCCCTGAACTTCCCACTGCCACTGGCTGCCCCACGCAGTCATTTATCTCCTGGTGAGCCTGTCCAGGGAAGACAGCAGCTGAGTGCTTAATTACAAGGCTTTTTTCCCCTTTTTTCCCCCTCATTACTACCATGCAGAGAGGAGCCAGCAGCCTTTATTTCCAGAGGCACAGGGGAGATCCTGCTGGTGCAGCAGGAGCCAGCCAGGGCTCTGCACTCCTGGATGCTCATCCCTGCAACTGGAGGGTCCCTCGGTCCCCCCTTGCCTGAAGCATCCACATTTCAAACCCCATGACAGCCCTGCTCAATCCTCCCTGCCCACCCTGAACCCAGCCCCCTCCATATCCCAGGGTGGAGAACACAGAGATGCTGCAGAAAAATCTGCCTCGGGGGCTCCTCTCCCTCTTTCTCCCATCAGGACATGAAGCCAAAATCCTAGAAGGAAATTAGGGAAAGGGGGAAGCTCCCCACTTAGAAACCTTCCCCCAGAGAGGGGCTCAGGGAAAGAGAGGGGAAAGGAGAGGATGTTTCCTGCAGCAGCCTCTGCTTGCTTGTCCCCAGTGGGAATTCATTTTATCCTGAGCCCAGCAGTGGATAAATTCATTGCTGAGAAACCTTGAGAGTGTGTGGGATATAGAGCTGGGCAGGTAGATGGAGATAAACTGGCAGCTGGATCAGTACCTGTGGGAGAAGGCTGCATGGTGGGGGAGGCGTGCAGATCCGCCAGGAAACGCTCCCTGTTTCCATGAAAAGGATGGAGCTGGAGAAATCCCCCTTGCACCTGGGGCCAGGAAGGTGGAGCCAGACTGGGGATGGACATCCCAGTGTCCTCTCAGCCCTGAGCAATACTCACCATGGGAGCTGCCACCAGTCCCCTGCCTCAGCCACAGCACGGGCAGGGAAACAAAGGAATGGGAAAAACCCACCCACAACCCTCCCCCAGCTCTCCAAAGGGGCTCCAGGCAAAATCCCTGTGTGCCAAACAGAGCCAGCCCTACACTGCTGGTGACAATGGGGACAAGGACAGAAGGAACCCAAGTCCCCCAGCTGGGTCTGTGCTCTCCCTGCCCTGCAAGAGCACCCCAGCGATGCCCTGCACCCGCAAGGGACAGCTCAGAGACACAGAGTGGCTGCCACCACCACAACCTCAATCCATCGGCCACCACACAGGGAGCACCTGGCTCTGCCAGCACCAAAACCAGCACCAAACCCATCAGCACAGCCCTGTCCAAACAGCAGTGGTTTCCAGCCTGGCTCAGAGCTACCCCGATAATAAAGATGATGGTTAAATATTTCATTATCTGCAGTAATTACCCACAAAACATCAATCACTGGCAGCCACTGCCCGGCTGCCTCGCCCAGAGGGAGAGGAGGCATCCTGGGGTGAGCTCTGTGTCTCCACAGACTCCCAAAAGGCTGCAGGACGTAGCTGGGGACAGTTGCTGGCATCCATTCCCACCTCCCAAATTCCCTTACTGCCACCCAGGAGGGCCCAAACCCCCTGGCACCACGGGCTGGAGACTCCTGAGCAAATCCTTCTCTTCCCATATTAATCAGGCATTCGCCCACGTGTTTTGGGATCCTGATCCTCCTCCCACATGCCACCTTGGGCCTTGGGGAGGTCAATCCAGCTTTTCAGCTTGCAGGTGTTTTCTGATGCCTGGATTAGAGCTTTTGGAAGTGTTCAGAGATGCCCCATCCTCCATCCTCATCCTCCATCCCTATCTTCACTTTCATGCCCAAATTCCATCCTCCTTCTCATCCCCCATCCTCCTCCTCATGCCCTTCCTCATCATCATCATCATCCCCATCCACCATCCCCATTCTCCATCCTCGTCCCTATTCTCCACTCTGCTCCTCATCCCCATTTTCCATCTTCATCCCTATTTTCCATTCTCCTCCTCCTCACCCACCACCACCATCCTCCATCCCATGCCTGGGTCTCTCCCTCCCTTCCCAGCCATGCTGAATCACACCCAAGGTGTGGAGGACCTGGGCACCCACAGTGCCAGCTCGGTCACTGCCAGGACAGACAGAAGGACGGACACTCTGCGCTATGCCCCTGTCACGCAACCGGGCCGGGCCCTGCCAGCTTGGGGTGCAAGGCCCAGCCTCGCCATCCTGCCAGATTTTGGGGCTGCTGGTTTCCAGCCAAGCTGTGAACAGAGCTCGCTCCTTGTGGGCTGGGGTGGGGTGGCCCCAGGATGTGACCATCCCCATGTCCCAGCCCTGGGGCCGTCCCACCTGGGCTTTGTCCAGCTCACGGGTTCAGAACTCCAGCTCGAAAGGAAAGAAGCAAAATGATGGGGGAAAGAGTGTTATTTCACCGAACTGCTTTGGCCCTTTTACTTCCCAGCCCAGAGCAAGCCCCTTCCCAGCCGGCTCTGCTGAAATCCCCCCGTGGGCCCCGCTCAGCCCCCGGGCCGTGCCCGCAGCCCCCGGCGCTGAGCAGCCGCCGCCGCAGGGCCCTGCCGCCGTACTGCGGATGGAGCCGCGTCCCGGGGGGAGCGGGGATGGCAGCGGGGGGGCCGGCACTGCCTGGATGCTCTCCCGGGTGCCTGGATGCTCTCCCGGCATCTCTCTCTCGCTGGGGAAAGGCGGCAGCGGTCCCCGGGCATCCTGCCCCCTCCCCGTGCCTCGGTGCTAATTAAAGCCGCCTCCGGCCGGTGCTCCATTAATTCTCGCCACATCCAGCTGCACCAGCCGGGGCGGCCGTGAGCGCCCGCGTGCCGGGATGCGGGCACGGGATGTGGGCAGCGAGCCCAGCACGGCGGCTCCCTGGATCACTCTCGGACCACCGAGAGTGCCAGAGCTCGGCCCCAACACGCCAGGAACAGCCCGGATGAGATGAGGATGCTCCAGTCACTCCAGAGAGGCTCA
Source organism: Ifrita kowaldi (assembly GCA_013398055.1). Classification (NCBI taxonomy): domain Eukaryota; kingdom Metazoa; phylum Chordata; class Aves; order Passeriformes; family Cinclosomatidae; genus Ifrita; species Ifrita kowaldi. Next base: position 28,514 of record VZRS01015498.1, read on the forward strand.
GAGCGGTGGTCCCCATGTTCTCCTGCCTGTTGGGATCTCATCGGGACATACCACCATCAACTGAAACCAGAACCCTGACCCCAAGCACGTACAGCCCCATCCCAGGCTGCTCCCTGTCTGTGCTGTGGCGACACTTGGAGAAGATCTTTTTTTTCAGGACACAAAATATGCCAGAACACCATGGCCAGGCAGTCGGCCTCCTCTAAACACCCAGCTGGAGTTACAAGGAGGAAAAGTCCAGGGTTGCTGCCATTAATTGGGCTGACCTTCTCCGGAGCTGCCTTCCAGTGCCAAAAACCATGAGTCAGACCTTCAAGAACGAGGAAAAAAGGCAAATCTAGCTTTAAAAGTGCAGCCATTCTGGGGCTCGTTAGTGCTGCCCTCCAGCCCCAAGCCACAGGGATGATGCCCATGGGAAGGGGCAGCGGGAAGGGGTTGGTGACAGCCGTCCCAGTGCTTCCATCCCTATTTTCCCAAGCCCGGGGCATCCTTTCCTACAGCTGCCCGACCAAAATTTAACACCTCACAGACTTTAAAGCAATTAGTAAAGAATATATGGATGCTGGCTGGGGGGTCAGGAGCTGCAGCTGCTTGTGCATACCTACATCTGTGCAGATATATATATATATATAAAAAAAAATATATATATATTTTTTAAAATAGATGAGGAGGCTGGTGGAGAAGCTAAACAGTTGCTAAGCAACTGGGCTCCTTCCTGGCTTGGGGATGTAGGGATGGGGGAGCCAGGCTTGGGGACTGGTCCCCCGCTGGACAAGCATCACACAGGGTTGTGGGCACAGAGATCCCCTGGAGAAGATCCAGAGAAAAGGGCACAACGGAGGGTTAGGAGCCAGGAGTTACCCCTGTCCCCAAAACGCCGTGGCTGAAGCCCCCCCCAGCCTGAACCCCATGGGCTGTTGGCTTTTGAGAAGCTCTGTTCTCAGCTCTGGCTGGAGAAGAGCTGGTGGGAAAGGGGTCACACCATGATAGAGAGCAGCCCCAGGACCCACACGGTGACCCCGTTCCTGAATCAGGGATGAGGGAAAGGAGGAGCACATCCATGTGGCAACAGCAATCCCCCCATGCCGAGTGGAGAGGCAGCGGATCCAGGTGACGGGTTTTCCTATGGGATCCCCAGCCCTGTGCCCCTCTGGCCACACTCTCCTCATCCCCTTGGGAATGCCCTGCCAGACCTCCCCCAAACAGGAGGTGCTTAAATAAGGAATGGGGATGGAGAGGGGGAACAGCCACCCCAGGTTTTGCACCTTTGGGGCCATTTGCTTTGCTGAGCAAGGAGTCAGGAAGAGGCACAGTCAGCCCGAGGCCCATCACCCCTCTGAGGAAGGGGAGTAATAACTCTACTACAAATAAAAGCAATTATTGAGCACATGGAGGAGCAGGGGGATGACTGCCACAATGAGGTCACCTTCCCCAACGGGGACACAATCCCAGCGAGCAACCCCTGGGGCTGAGCGCTGCCGGTATAGGGGGGTCACAGCCAGTGCAGGGGGAGCATCCAGCTGGGAATCCCCCCCACCATGCCCCCCCGTGGCTGCCTGGGTGGTTGTGTAACGGGAGGAGCTATTCCGGGGTTTGAGCACATTATATAAGCCACGGGCCACCTGGCCGGGGAAAACGGGAGCTGGGAGACAGGAAGGAGGAGGAGGAGAAAGGGCTCTGGGGACTGGGGACCCCCACATCCGGCAGGCCATCAACATAAGGACTAAGCCCTTAGGGTGACCTGCACCCCACAGGCATCCCCTGCCCAGAGATATGGGGTGAGCACTCTCTGCTCCCTCTTCAAGCAGCCTCCGGGACCCACTGCCATACATCCACCCACAACTGGATCTGGCCCCTGGGGCACGAGACCCTTTAGCCAGGGGAAAAGCATCCTTTTTTTGGCACCAGGGACAAAGCCAACCAAGACCCCTGCACCCCTCTGCCTGGTAAAACCCCTGCTTGCCATTCCCAACAGCGACCAAGGACCAAAGGCTCCCTTAAAACCTGCCCAACTTCTGGCTCTGAAAGCCCCCAACGTTCCCTGCATGTGTTGCCAGGATGAGTCCTGGGGCAAGGGGAGGCAGGTGGGATGCCGGGGGGATTTAGGGGAAAGTAGGTGAGACACAGAAGGTGGCATTGTGTGAGGCCACACTGGCAGAGTGGGACAGAGCCATGATGATGTGTGTTTGGACACAAACACTGTCCCCAAAATGCCCCCCAATCGGGGGTGTCCCTGTGCTCCTGCCAGAGAAGAATCCACATGCCAGGGCAAGGAGACCAATCAGGGCATGAGCACCTGCACCCTCGGAGAAGGGTCCTTGACATTTGTCACCAACCTGAGACATCCCCAAATGCTGCCAGCCCCTAGGTGACCCCCACTACAGCAGTGGGAGCACAGGCAAACCGAGACACATCCAGTCTGAAACATCACTCTGGAGGGAATGAATGAACCTGTGTCCTCTGAAAGCCACCTGCTCCCCCTGAGCCATGGCCTGACCCCTCGCCACCAGCCCCCTGCGTGTCACAGCCCGGACATCTCTGGGGACAAACCTGATCTGGGAAGGAGAAGCACAAAACACTCCCAAAAGACGAGCGGCTGAGTTGCTGCTGTGGCTCCCCGCTGCCAAGCCTTGCCCCTCTCCTTCCCTCGTGCAACACCCACAGCGTTTGAAATCTCATCAGCCAAACCCTCCCCAGCACAGCCTGGGGGTCCACGCAGCAGAGACAGGGGCTCTGTGGACCTTGTCTCAGCCTCGTCCCCCACCTGCACCACACAAGGCACCAGCATCTGCTGAGGGCTCAGCACTGTCCCGTCCGTCCCAGCCAAAAACCTACTGCTGGGGGTCACCGACTGTCCCAGTCCAGCCTGTCTCCCCACAGCATAAAAAAGAGGGATGTGGGTGCCCCCCCGCAGCCACTCCCCCCGCACCAAGGAGCCCCCGGCACATCCACGTCCCTGGAGGGACCCCAAAAAGCACCTCATCTCTGGACTCCTCGCCCCATCCCACACCCCCAGCAGCATCAAACCTCACCGGGGGGTCATCCCTGGCACACCCCTCCCGGTGGGGTCCCCAGCTGTCCCACAATACGATGCACGCCTTACCCGTCCCTTCCATCCACGTCCCTTTGGAGACCCCAATTCCCGGCCCC
>VZRS01015500.1:0-43673 GCA_013398055.1 Ifrita kowaldi
AACCATTCTGTGATTTTGTGTTTATCTTACAGGTCTCAAAACAAAGTCCATCAGATCAGCATGTCCATCAGAATTCCCTCCCTACAGAAAAGCTGCATTTAGAATCCAGAAGTCAGTGATGTTATCACCATACTATAATATCCTGAGTCTTGAAGAATGACAAAACCAAAGGAAGGAAGGAAGAAGAAGTTGCAGTTCGTCTTCAGGGGACTCCTGAGTACTGGGTGATTGCTCAGGGCAGAAGTTCTAGCATTCTGTTGAGGGCAGAAACAGAGAGGTGGGTGCCGTGGTGTTGTCAGAGAAAGCTCTTTTTCTGTGAGACAGAATAGAGTTTGCTCCACTCTTTGTGCCTGAACTCAGAAACATAAGGGCATTTTAAGGACGTCACCAAGCTTGACATGTGCAGTACACCCCTCCAGGAATAATTACATACTTGTTCTCAAGAGGAAAGGCATGCCAAAAAGGAGATTTTATTATCAGAGATTTACTGTGCCACATATCTTTGGAAAAACTAGCCTGTAAGTACAACTTGCTTTTCAATTGAAAGAAAGGTATTTTGGTTGATTTTCACTCCCTCTCTGCTTTTAAGAGGAGAAAACTTCTTAAGATTATCAGACAGACCTGTCTCTTCCACAAAGCCACTGCAGCACAATTAATTAGCCAGATTTCCCAACTTCAGAACAAGTTTTTAATAGCTCATGCCCAATCAAATTTAAAAACTGAAACCACATTTACACGGTTTGGTTATCAAACTAAGAGTTTCCAGAACTTGTAGTGATTCCAAACTAAATCTTTGTGCACTCAAAGTTTCTGCCATGACACACCGTCAAAGGGACATGTTTTCAATGAAGACATTCAAAAAGTGACCCAATCAATATGGGAAAATCTTCAATCAAAAATACTGGAAAAAAGACTAGTATTTTTATACTTCTCCTGCAACATCCAAGTGTTATGAGTTTAGTACACTAACAAAGGGGAAAAAAAATACCTCTTGTATCCTTAGTTTCTTCTTCCATGAACCTGTCATAGAGATTCCTGACTGGTACACTCATAGATTTCAACGGCTGATACAAGATCTTGTACTTGGCCACCATGGCCTTGTTCATCTCTTGAACAACTGCATTAATCTGATCATATGTGAGACGGCCTTTCATATACCTAGAAATAAAAATAAGAATCAGTAACCAGAAAATCACAAAGTTCTGTGTTTATTCTTCTCTTTCATCAGCCGCAACTGAACAAGCCATTCCTAGCTAGAGGCAGTTTCTCCTGCTTTATGTTAATGAATACATGTAGTAGTTAATTCTGTTCATTTCCTTGATTGTTTAACAATCTTGAAGGTAGAAAGGCCATGACAGAACCTAAACCAGAAAGATAAAATATTAGAAAGCTAAACTAAGAACCAGAATGTATTCAGTGTTTAGGCTGTAAAAAGCTTTTCAAAATGGAATAAAAGTTGTTTTTATAGCATACCACTTAAACTACAAACACAGAAAAATCTAGTAACTTTGCAGAAAACAGCATGAAATGAAATGTTTGCCTAGGAGCACAATTTGGTTCATATTATCACCACAAATAACCTGTGTTTGATCTTACAGCCATTTATTTGGGTTTTTTTGAAGAACCACTAGTTTTGTGTTGTCTTCTGTATTTGACTATGCAGCCTGCTGAGCTGTACAGATACGGTTCTGCACCACCAGCATCCATTTCTGAACTTCCAGGGCATTTCATAATACTAGTACTAGAAGAATAAGATCTGTTGATAACAGCCTAGAGGTACAGGAAGCACAGAAGATAAAGAACAAAGTGATGTGGAAATACTAGAACACTGGAATATCTGCAAGTAAGGCTATTCAGTATTTATAGATGTAAAACCATGCCTTCAAGGAAAAGGAACTGTGCTGCACACTGAGAAGCCATTATATAAAAATGAAATCTGAAACTCAAATGACAAGCAGTAAGCTAAATACAACACAACACCCTCCCCCCCGCCAAAATGGCAGTAAGAGCCAGGCCAGCCTTGCAACCTGCATTGTCCTGTGTCCTTCATTCAGTTGCTACTACAAACCAAACCTGGCTCTTTGTGTTTGGTTCAGTATCAGTTTGCAGACGTGAGTAGTAAGACAAGTGTTACAATTCATTTTAAGAACAAATGCTTTAGGTCAGTGGAGCAGGTGGCTAAAAGCTGTGGGACAGCAAGACTGAAAAGATCAATGAACAGCAAGTTTGTCCCTCCTTTTAATCTGAATGGACGAGCTCAATCTTTGGAGAACACACAAAGAATTTAAAGCAGAAGTAGATAATCAATTACAAATCCAGTATTCCAAACCAGAATTTGGGCAGGTATTCTGCAATTGCCAACTAAAAATAAGTGCACTAGATTTCAACAGCAGCCAGTCCCCGCCACGGAGACCCGCCTGCAGGAGATGTGTAAAAACTGAATTCAAAGCAATTGCTCTGCCTCCAAACCGAGTTTGAAACTTAGTTGCCACTACATTACTTGCAGCCAGCTTCCAACCTTATTGATACTTTGATTATTTCAGTGTTGGAGGTGCAGCCATCCTGTAGTTACAAAAACTTTCACTTTGCACAGTAATAAAAGCAGCACTACCACCCCTGAATTGCAGCTGCAGCACAAACGCAGCCTGTAACCACAGAAAAGATTTGCCTGTGTGCATTAACTGCTGCTTATTGCTCTCTCTGCCTCCCTACGCCACAGGGGAAAGAGCAGAGCGAGGGAAGCTAAGCCCAGAGGTATAAAATACCTTTATTGAAGTTCCTGTGCTCCCACTGCCAACATACAGACAGTGAGCACACTTAATAAAGCCAAGGGAACACCCCAGCTCATCCTGAAGCTGAAACAGAGAGGCAGGACTGGGCTGCCTAAACCTAGGAATTGAGTGCTCTTTGAGAGGCCCTCAGGCATCCAAGATGCTTTAATCTGAAATTAAACTCTGTCAAAATCAAATGGAATTTTTATTCTGTGCATAACTAAGGATCATAAAAACTCCAGCTGTCCCACAGCCTTCTCATATTTCTACCCAACCATGACTGGCAAACCCGTTAATGCTGACATTTATTTCAGTCCATACGTACACTAATATAAAAATACAAAGTTGAGAAGTTCCAAATTCAGGCACTTAATTTAGATTTAAAATAACTTTAAAATCTGCTTCACTATTCCAAATGCAGTAAAATTCAGAACTCTTCTTAAAAAAAAAAAAAAAAAAGTGATCCAGTTGGTTTCTTTTTTTAATCCGCAGAAGCCCTTTTTCAAAGCATTTTTTCCATAGGTATGAAAACTGGAGCACAGTGCTGTGTTCCTCAGAGAAAAGAATAACATCAATATATCACATATATACCACTAAAAGAGACAAACCTTGTAATGGCCACCCCCTGCTCTCTCAAAAAGGGTTAGGCTAAAACAGCCACGTATTCTCCCAAGTCACCATCTTCTGAGACTTGAGTCATAATGAATGTACAGATTCTAAAATACTTTAAGCAGTAAGAATTTTAGAAAGCAGCAAGAATTCTAGACACCAGAATAAAGCAAGCATTTTCCTTTGCCTCAAAGTCAAAATTTAACAAAGGCAGGTATGGTGAAATGCCCTTTATCTTCCTCCAAAGAGTGCCTTCCTGCAACAGATTTGAAGGGTAAAATAATTTGCAAGTTTCTTATTGTGCAAAGTGTTCTATTTGATCAAGGTGTTTCATGTCTGCCCCTGAACACAGTGTGTACCTTTGTTAAATACCCGCTGCCCAGTCCTAGGACTATGAAGTCACTGAAGCCTGTGTCCCTTTTAGTGGCCTGATGGTGTTTGGAATAGATTTTCCTTCATGTTCAGCACAAAGCAGGTAAAAACAACCTTGATTTTTCAGTGCCCACTTCCTACTCCCAGTGCTCACCTGAAGAACTGGGCCCTGAACCAAATTCTAGCTCTTCCAAGGGAATATATGCGGTGTAAGAAAATTTGGGTTACAAATATTTGCTGCTTAGGTTTGGTCAATCAGTATGTGAAATTGCAAGTACTCCCTCAATCTTGTACAACAACATTGCCAGGCAACAGAAATACTGGCAGATTAATAGATCTATGTAAATTCATGTAAATTTTCCTCCACAGAACAAACATGCTTCTCCCATCTGAATAACATTAAATTATTTCTAGAGCTCTTCCAGCACAGTCTAAGCTGCAACCTTTCCATAATGGGTGCCTTCCAACACAGCTGCAACCTTTCCACAACAGTGCCTTCCAACTCAGCTTATTCTGTGATTTTGTGAATCTGTAATGAATAGGAAGAGGATCTGTCTGGCCTCTGTCCCCATCCTCCACATCCATGAACAGCAGTGGAAAACCTTCCACTTTCAAGGATTATCATAGACCCCTTTAGGTTGGAAAGGCCCTCTGAGATCATTGAGTCCAACCTTTCCCCCAGCACCGCCAAGGCCACCACTAAACCATGCCCCCAAGGATCACAACTACCTGCCTTGTGATGTGGAAGATCATAGCTTTAACTGGAAGTTTGGCTGGAATGGTCTGTGTCTATTTCCCTTGCCACAGCAGCGATAAAGACCAAAAATTCCCAAGCTCCAGTTTTATCCTCCCATAATTTTATCAGGGGAGAACTACCTAAGGGAGTAAATCCACAAAATACCTGAGGTGATCTGCAGAATAAAAATACCAGGTGCATGCTCTTCTGAGGAGTAACCAGAAGTCCTTTATCATTAGCTCAACATTCAGGATGAGGGAGAAAATGGACATTACTCACCTGAAAATTTTGAAGGCTATAGAGAAGATTATTGGAAAGCCTCAAGTAAAGTACAGACTCAAAAACATATTTCTTATTGAAACAGGTGTTGTCAGGGAACACAGTGCATCTAGAGTCTCAATAACAATTTAGCCTTAGGCACCAAGAGAAATTTCTTCTCTTTGCAGAAGTATTTACTCATGTCCCCAGAATGCCATTTAAGAAGTTATTCCTGTATGGCAGACTTCAGACAAGGATATCCATTAATCAGGTCCTGATGTTAGGGGAACGTATGCACAGATTTCTATTCCAGAAATTCGGGAATTTCAGTGCAAAGTGGTTTTTTGCTTTTAACAAGTCTGATTTCTGTTCCTGTCTCAAAACAGTAAGTCAAGACTTGAAGTTTCCAGAAACCAATAGTTGGGTTAAATAAAAACAGCATTTATCATTATTTTTCCTTCTATATGTAAACAAACCTTTCATCTTATGAGATGATGGCTCTTTTTTTTTTAATGTCAGTTCTCAAAACAAGATAAAGATTCACCAGTTAGCTAATAAATCTCTGTTCATACAATTACAGTGACTTTTGAGAAAAGAGGTTTGGATTTAACTGATCGGTTTTCATCTTCCAAATATCAGCATAAAAAAGAGCCCAATTAACTCTATTCATTCCATTTTCAGATTTGCTAGCATTGCATTTAAACTATTTGGAGCTATTATCATGTTTTACCCGCTGAAAAATTTCAAACCATCTCTGTCAGTCCCAGTTCTGCAAGAGGTCACTCTCTCAAACCTACGTGTCCCACCCAAATTGATATGTCAAAGTGTGAGGGAAGCCGCGCTTACTTACGCAGGAACACTTTCAAACTCCTCTGTGGTTATTAATGCTGCTTCTTTAATGAATTTTGTCTCTTTTGCAGGTTTCTTTGCACATTCGGGTTGTACAGCCTTTGTTTGTTCTTCCTGTTTCCCATTCGGCACCGTGATGCTGTAAAATGAAGGAATATTCAGTGTATGAACAGCAGGTAAGTAGTAAGGAGAATTCCACTACACTATTAAGTCTGCTTAGTCCCAGACCTACGTTCCAGCCTATCTATTAGGCTGGATGAACACAATTAGTGATATTTCACAAAAGAAACATCAGTAAAGCAAGCCTACTCCATTTCAAATCATATCCTTCAGCTGACTTCAGCACAGCTCTTGGTTTCTCTGCTACAGCAGCTGCTAGCAGGTGAGTTGGAAGCAGTCCAAGTGCAGCATGGCACAGCTCAGAATTCAATGTACCGTTACATTTCACACAACACAAGGCCTGGCTTTTTATCAGATAAAACACAGCTCAGAGCTGCAGCCTTAATGGGCAGATTTGAAATACTTCACAGCTCTCTGAAACAGGTTCAAATCTTGGGAAGCCTGACTCATCCATCAAACTTTTGAAGCAAAGAAATTCAACACCACCTACCAGACTGGGGTTTTCTTAATACTTTAAAAAGTTTTTTTAGGCAAGATCCCAAAGGTCAAAGAATTTCCTGATTTATTCCTGATTATTAGAACATTATTTTTATAAATTCACCCTTTCTCTAAACCCTCAGCTTAGAGCCTCAAACCCCAAGGGATTTGCCAGCCACCCACCCCGCTGCTCCTCAGCAGGACAGTAAAGACGATGCATATGGCCAAATCCGCTGTCTTCAGAACATGTGGACATTACTGGGACATGCAACAGAATGAACTACAGCAGTACAGAGCTGACCTGGCACAAGGAACTGATCCTCCGCTTGGATCTCACTTTCCCACAAGAGATCCTTGCTGGATGTGGGGTCCCACGAGCAGCGAATGGCACAGCAGTGCCCCATCTGTCGACCCCAGGACCAGGACCTGAGGTGTCACTTGATGTGACACCGCCAAACCCAGTGTCCCATCCCCGAGGAAGACAAGTGCCATGGAGAGGACAGCGAGTGCCACCTGCTGGGCTCCCACACGGCCTGGTCGGTGACACGGGCAGGAGCAGCTCTGCCCTGCGCCGCGACACAACACAGAGCCCTTCTGAAACCCAGGACATCTGCAGCTAAACTTACTCAGATGTCATCATCTGAAAAACATCTGTTTGCATCTGAACAACAACAACAAAACAAATCCTGGCTCCCTGCAGCTAGCAGGGAATGTTGGCAAACAGGAGGGAAGGGGAAGGAGGGCGGATTTTGGGTGGTGGTGGAGGTGGGTTTGGAAAGAAAGGATAAACACAAGAACCAAGGGAAGCAAGTTCACATCTTGAAACTTAATTCCTCCCACGCTCCAGTCTCCTGCTCAGTCTCCTGCTGTCTATCCACTGCAACAAACCTTTTCGAGATGATTCCCCAGCTCCAGGCACCCCTCCTTTGTGATCCCACCCACTCTCTTGCCTCTGCACTGCTGCAGTGAGGTGGTACAGACAGTTCACCACTGACCTGAACCATGAAAAGAAATAACTGACACTTGTTTACAAAATCTGGCTCTGGTGGAATGAGAAACTGCTCTCAACAAACACGTGGGATATAAAGAACTTGAGAGATACTGAACTTGCTTTTTATTTCAGTGAGATTCCTCTGGTAAACAAGAACAGAAAACCCAAGAATACAGGAGAGAAACAATAGCCAAAGCCATGAATCGTTCAGTTTCTCTGTGTGGGTGTTTTCATTCTGCCAGGGACTTCAAGGCCTGTCTCACCAGCATTCAAGTGCTCCTCTGCATTCTGCACTGTCTCAAAAATCACTCAACAGCCCATTATGTATGTCCCCAAACATCTGGGGACATAGGGGAATGAACAGAAATGGAGGAGATCAGTGCAGGAAGGTTTGGGTAAGAGGCCTAAAAACATATTTACAGTGATACAGTGGATTTTGAACAATTATGTCCCTTCTTACACTTCCTTGACCCTCCACTGCACAACACAGTGAACACCAAGAAGTGACAAAATGGGGACAAAAGGAGAAAGTGTGCTGTGACAAATGGCATTGTCATACAATGTATTATTACTCAAGAAAAACCAGCAACAAACTGACACTGACAGAACAGCAGCTGTGAGCTGGCAGAGCACAATCTGCAGAAAATTATCAGAAAAGTTTGGTTGGTTTTACATAGTGTGGCTTTCTCTAGAAAGGGAAGAACCAGCTAAAGTCATATCACAATTAACTTCCTGATCACAAGCAGGACAAGATTGCAAGGGAGACCAACACCCCAAAAAATCTTTTGGTGTCAGAGGTGGCACAATCAAGCACCAAACAAACCTCATTTACATCTAAACAATTTCCAGGAGCTAACACAGAGGTTTTCCTACATTAAGAAAGTAAGTTACGACAGGAAGGCAGAACCCAAGTGGTAATTTCTGAAAAACTTCAATTCTTACACACACACACAAAAAGCAACATCTAAATTGAAAAGGAAAAAGAGACCTCTAGAGACATTTCCTAAACTGAGGGTTCATGTCTAAAGAGTGGGAATAAGAAAAAAGCTTCTGCACAAGTCATCCCTTCACCAGCTAAGAACAGTTTCAATGCAATGCCTACACCAATGACAATACACACTAAAATTACAGTTAATTTTTCTCTTCTGGAAGCCTCTTTCCACATATTTAACCTTTTACTTTGCTGGAATATGCCTGTCATGTTTTGAGACTGAGGCTTCTCTGGCATTAGGAACCACACCAAGTAAAGCTGGTAGATTCAGGGCACGTATTGGAAGCACTGAATTCAAACGAATGCATTGCCTTCTGACAAGCTATGAGGTGGGAAGGAAGTTCTGGGATCCCCAGATACTGAGACTCTGCAAGTGACCCCAGCTGGCATACACTAACATCACTGCAGGAAAAAAAAGCAACTCCAACAAGCCAGAGAAAGAGATGAGCAGCTCGGTCAGAATTAAAATGTTTTAGAAGCTTTCTGAGTAACAGCTCTTATTTCACATACTTGTCCTTTTCACACACTTGAGCTACTTGACTCTGAAAAGCTTCTTACCACAGCCTTCTCCAAGGCAAGGGGATGTCATAGCTAGCTGAAATAAATACAAGGCTGCTGCAGGGAAAAGAGAACAAAAGTACCACAAACACAGTTAAAAGTCCCACAGAAAGATGATTGAGTTAGAGGATTTTTGTTTTTTAAATTGTATTTGGAAGGGCAGAGGTGAACGTCATTTCTAGTGACCCAGCATTTAGGTCACTAACCCTTTAATCCATAGGCACTACAGTTATAAAATCAGCGTGTTTGTGATTCTAAAGCAAGGGATTCTCAGACTCAGAGAAGCACTTGCTTTCTACTACATCACACCTACCCCTGGATCTCCCAGTGGAACAACTTAGTATTTTATAGACATGACCTGAAGGATTTGTTGGGGTGCTAGCACAAGCCTGGACAAGAGCCACCTCCAGAATCAATACACACAACGACCTTGTCTCCCAAAATTTCAGTTAATGTGGAGTGAAAGGAGCAGAGCTGTACAGCGCTGCAGCAGGACACTAACAGGAGCAGCCTGAATCCTCCAGGCTCATGTACCACATACCAGCTCTCAGTTGGTTTGGGCAGATAGGGTGGAATATGTTCAAGGAGGTGCTGTGCTTCGTTTTGATCTCTCTCAGCAGTCTTCTGGATCTCCTGAAATTAATACGAGACTATATCAGAAATCTGAACCTACTAGCATCAGGAAAGTAAAATTAGGGCAATACTAAATTAATTTTCAGCTTTATTAAGAGGTGTCCTTTATTCTCTCCCCATCATCTTACCTCCTTACCCCATAATTTCACCAGGGAAACTAGTAAAGATACAAAGCAAGGAGCGTCTGTCCTTGCCCTCAGCATGTCAGAAAAATTTGAGCAGGCAAAAGGAACTTTAGCAATACACCCTGGTCAGGGGAATGGTGGTAGTGGAGACGAAATACTGTGGTAAACTCGCCTACGTTCTCCAAACAACGCTTCCACAAAAGACTTAACAAATAAAGGCAGTGCAAACACACAGTAGAATAATAGACAAATATTCTAACTGAATACTTTTCACAGCTATTGCAAAGATACATAAGTAGAACTCCTCTTTAGATCACAGTATCTATTATGATAAAGACATGTTTACAAGGCCAGTGACAAAGACCTGCTTTTAATGGCTTTAAGATGAAGGAATGTAGACTTAGATTAGACATTAAGAATAAATTCTTCCCTGTGAGGGTGGTGAGGCCCCGGCACAGAGTGCCCAGAGCCGCTGTGGCTGCCCCTGGATCCCTGGCAGTGTCCAAGGCCAGGCTGGACAGGGCTTAGAGCAGCCTGGGACAGTGGAAGGTGTCCCTGCCCATGGCAGGGGGTGGCACTGGATGAGCTTTAAGGTCTCTTCCAACTCAAACCATTCTACAATTCTATGATTATATATATAAGCTTTGAAAAATACAGTTTTCAATGTTCATTGTGCTGGAGAACTTAACAAACCATCAGCAAGCCTGTTCCAAGCCCCAGTTTCTCTTGTGAGCACATGCATCCAAACATCACTAAGGATCAAGGGGAAAACCCCCTACATATGTATCAAAGATTTCTTTGAATCTTTCACTATTTTATGAACAAGAAAAGAAAAAAGAATACTTTTAGCAAATCCTTCAGTTTTTCTTGCTGTTTAACTTCAGTTTCCATTTGATTCAGGAGTTCATGTATAAGGATCACCTCATTCCCTATTTTATGGAGGGCAGCTTTGCGGCGTTCGTCTTCACCTGTCAAAGAGTGAACATTAGGCTACAAAGCCTCCAAGAAAAACCAAAACCCCATATTCCACCCCTTCACAAGTAGTGATTATCTAACTCTCTGCTCCCCAGCCACTGTAGCCACCCAGGAGAAGCACCAAGCCAAACTGTCAGCCTTGTACTCCGCACAGCCAACAAAGTCCATGGAATCATTTAGTTTGGAAAAGCCCCCTAAGACCAGGCCCAACTGTACCTCCAGAGCACAGTCAAGGCCACCACTAACCTGTGTCTCAAATGTCACAACCACAGGGCTTTTAAATCCCTCCAGGGATGGGGACTCCAACCCCTCCCTGGGCAGCCCCTGCCAAGGCCTGACCACCCTTTCCGTGGGGAAATTCCTGCTGATCTCCCACCCTGAGCCTCCCCTGGCCCAGCCTGAGGCCGTTCCCTCTCCTCCTGTCCCTGTTCCCTGGGAGCAGAGCCCGACCCCCCCTGGCTGCCCCCTCCTGTCAGGGAGTTGTGCAGAGCCACAAGGTCCCCCCTGAGCCTCCTTTTCTCCAGGCTGAGCCCCTTTCCCAGCTCCCTCAGCCGCTCCTGGGGCTCCAGACCCTTCCCAGCTCTGTTCCCTTCCCTGGACATGCTCCGGCTGCTCCATGCCTTTCTTGGAATGAAATGCAAACCAAACCCCACTGTTGCTCTTGTTTACCTATGTTTCTCAATAGGATACACTTTTTAATACTTGAAATTTTCGCATTGATGTGGAAGCATAAATCTTCCAGGTCCGTGGACGCCATATCCTTCATCATCACACTGAGGGCGAAGAAAAATGAAGGCAGAAATTTAACAAAGACCCAAGTTGCAAATACTGTGCACAAAAGCAGAATTTTTGGAAGGTCCCTGATCTGTCAAAGAAGCAGAGGGAACATAAATGAAGCAGTAAATTGAGTAATTATCTTTTATCTTACTAAATTGAAGGTAGGAAAGGAAGCATAAAGGGATGGGCACTAGACAAGCCAATAAATTTCCCAGAACTCTGGAGATAAATGCGGTATGATATCAGTGTAGCAATTCCTCATGAGACTGGAAACATCCTTATTATATTGAAGTTTCCACTAAAAACAGATTTGGAAATTTATTGCAAACCCCAAGAAATACCTGGTTTATATAAGGCAGTTTTAGAAGGTTGTCTCAGGGAGATTAGATCAGATGATTGACGTTTAAAGAGGTGTTTTTTTAAAAACGTAATTAAGCAAAAAAAAAAGTGTTAACAGAGTCGTTAGCAAAGTCTGGAGGCACCAAAAAGAGCATTATATATCGACTAGTATATAGTCTATAATAATAGATTTATTAACCCTTTTATAGACAGAAATTGATTAAAAGAAAAAAATTATACAATGTGACAAACGCCCGCATTTAACACTGTGGCCAGACACTGAGCGCTCACATAGCTCCCTCCGGCGGCTCACACTTGGAAACTTTTAAAAAGTCTTTATTTCGCTTTTGGCTCAAAATACTATCAGCTGCCGCGATTATTAAATCCATTCTTTGAGACCTGCCGCCTTTCCCACCCTCCCTACCTGCGTGGAACCGCCACACCCCGAGGCGGATCGGGATACCCTGAGGGGGATCGAGGTCACCCGCTGCGCGCGGCGGCAGCGCCCTTCTCTCCTCAGGTTTTACCGGACGCAGCGCGAGTGCTTCCCGGTCCCGGCCCCACTCTCTCAGCCGCGGAGGCCGGAGCCGCTCGGCCGGGGGAGGAGGAAGCTCGGCCGGGGGAGGAGGACGCGGCTCCCGCGGCCCCGTTCGAGCCCCGTTTGAATCCGCCGCGCTCAGGCGGGCGTTGGGGAGGGCGGGGAGGGCGCGTGCGCGCTGAGGGGAGCGCGGGGACGGGCGGAAAGGGCGGAGCGGGGCAGAAAGGGCGGAAGGCAGGGCACTGATGGGGACGGTAGGCCGGGTGCGGGTTGGTCTCTTTTCCCAGGCAGCCAGGGATAGGACAAAGGGGATATGGTCTCAAGCTGAGGCAGGGGAGGCTCAGGTTGGACATCAGGAGGAATTTCTTCATGGAAAGGGCGCTCAGGCGTTGGAAGGGGCTGCCCAGGAAGGTTTGGAGTCTCCATCCCTGGAGGAGTCCCAGGAACGCCTGGACATGGCACCCCGTGCTCTGGTCTGGGTGACAAAACGGGGATCAATCAAAGGTTAGACTCGATATTGGAGGTCTTTTCCAGCCTTTGACTGTGAGTCTGTGGAGGGAGTGGGAAGGAAGAGCGTTAAGGCGGGAGCTCTGAGGGGAGCGGGAGCGAAAGGCGGAAGCGCGGAGGGTGTTCTCGATTTTAGGAGCTCTGTGGACGCAGAATTTACCTTAGAAAGGAGACATTGTTTATTCAGCGCAGCGTGCAAGGAGGATGTTCCCACTAATCAGACTAGAGAGGGGTAGAAAGTTACATCTGTTATACAGTAAAATTCACATGAATACGCCTGTTTACGGCACAGTCTCCGCCCAACAAATACAAATTTATTTGGGTGATGTAATCTTAACGCATTACTTGAAACAGAGGTTCTTTCCTTTACTAAGCGAACTCCTCTTGTACAATTAATTTCACATGAATTACACCTAGAAAAGGCGAGGAAAAATCCTGACATCAAGGACAACGGGAGGGGGGCGAGGGGGAAGCCGGGTACGCTGAGGGGAGCGGGAAGGGAAGGGCGGAAGGTGGGGGAGTGCTGAGGGAAGGGGCGCAGAAAGGGCAGGAGCGGGGAAGGAAACCGGGACCGCGGAGGAGAGCGGGAAGGAAGGGCGGGATCGCTGAGGGGAGCAGGGCGGGAAGGAAACGGGATTGCTGAGGGGAGCAGGGCGGGAAGGAAACGGGATTGCTGAGAGGAGCGGGCAGGGAGCCGGGCGGGAAGGGAAGGCGGGATCGCTGAGGGAGGCGGGAAGGGGGCAGGATCTCTGAGGAGAGCCGGGTGTGAAGGNAAGGAAGGGCGGAAGGCGGGATCGCTGAGGGGAGCAGGGCGGGAAGGAAGCGGGGTCGCTGAGGGGAGCGGGAAGGAAGGGCGGAAGGTGGGATTGCTGAGGGGAGCCGCTTGAGATGGGAGCCGGGATCGCTGAAGGCAGCGGGAAGGGAAGGCAGGATCGCTGAGGGGAGCCGGGCGGGATCTCTGAGGCAGCGCCGGACAGGCGCCGGCTCTGGTTCTGCCCCTGAGGACTTTACTCCCTCCACGGAATTGTGATAGCACTGACCAAGAACCGCCACACCACTTATTACTTAGTTGTATAAATTCAGTTTATTTCAGCGTTTAACAGAGGACAAAGCTCTCAATAAAATTTCCGTTTTCAACGTACACATGGTCATGCTCGTGTGTCTCCTATAGGGCATCGTCACCCATTGCTTTCTTTTTTCTCTTGGGGTAGGTATGGGGATAATTAAACAGCTTACACTGACCGCAGACTAATTGTTTTTTCTAATTAGCTACAAATATAAAGGTTTATTTTGTTAAAGACAGGCTGCTTATCTCTCTAAGGAAGGAATCAGCAGAATCTTTTCCACAATTCCCTGGTACATAAAAGCTCACAGTTCTCTCTGTTCTCTATCCCCAAAATACTGAAGAGCTTATAAACAGATTAACATACAAATGAGTTAAAGGACTATGTTAAAGGACTAGAGAGTTCTGAGGATGCAATCTAAGGAGTAAGTCACTGTCCAGCAGAATTAAGGAGAACAGAAAATGTGCAAAAGCCATGCTTACAGCAGGTTATTGAAATTGCTTTGTACAAGAATGCATATTTTTAAGGTTTTCACGGAGAAACGCAGTCAGGGTGGAAATGTGGCACTAATTCCCCCAGGCAAACCATAGAAAAAGGAGAAAGAAAACGTTCAAAAGCCCTGCTTCATGAGGAGTTTTTAACGTCAATAATTAAGAGATTAAAAACAAACCAAAGAGAGAGAGTTCTGAGCCCAAAACTGCCAAACCTGGGCTTTTTCATGTTTGCTAGCTTCTCCAAACGGCCACACAAATGCTTGTTCTACACTTTAAACATGGGGTTGTCTTGCACTAGCAACTGCTGCAGTAAACAGAAGTACAACATAAAACTGTAAGAAAGGGGGGAAAACACCCCAAACTGCAAAGTTAGATACAGAAAAAACATACTACAGATCCCCGTGCCTGTGAAAGTATTTAAACATGGCATTCAAAGTTTCTTTTGCTGTTTAAACCACATCATGGGAATGATCTGAGGTTTGTGCAGACAACTGAAACCCCTCCTGCGCCCTCCACCAGTTTATTGATTAAAAAATAAAGTTTCTGCTGCATGTTTTTGGGGCAGAGGAAAGAAGGGCAGAAGAAAGTTTCTTTGTGGAGCCTACTACACCACCCGGTGCTACCTGAAGTCACAAGTCCAAACTTAGCATAACATTTCAGAAAGCTGTGGTATGGTCACAAGTCAATTTCATCATCAGGAAGCAAGATTGTTCTTTTCAGTTTATCAAGCAAACACCCCTGAGTAAAGAGGCTGATATCCACTTTCTTCTTTCTTGCAAGTAAGCACACAGACACTCAGCATGCCGAAGAACTGGAAAAGAGGGAGTGCACAAGAGACTTAGTCCTGCCGGATTTCTGTTGGAGCCATCAGACCAAACCACCTACATATCAGATGACTTCATCGCACGAAAAAAACTCACTTAAAATACATCTGCAGAAAGTGTTATTTTTGCATACCAATTCCCAGTAATAGTTCCAGCTTGAGTGTTTCCTCTCTGGTTTGTCCCATTAATTAATGAATTCACACTAATTACTAGTTATCTTGCCATGGGGAAAATTTCAGTGAAAGGCTGGGATTATTCTGGAATAAAACGAGTTCTCCAAAATATTTAAGCATGCCTTTGGACAAGGAGTGACAGGGATGGCTTCCCACTGCCAGAGGGCAGGGACAGATGGGATATTGGGAAGGAATTCCTGTCTGTGAGGGTGGGCAGGCCCTGGCACAGGGTGCCCAGAGCAGCTGTGGCTGCCCCTGGATCCCTGGAAGTGTCCAAGGCCAGGCTGGACGGGGCTTGGAGCAGCCTGGGACAGTGGAAGGTGCCCCTGCCCAGGGCAGGGGGTGGAATGGGATGAGCTTTAAGGCCCCTTTCCACCCAAAGCATCCTGGGATTCTGTGACTCTAAGACAAAATGGATTCCCCATTGAATTTCCACCCCAAATCCCCTACTATCTTTTGAATCCCTCCCATCATTTGTTAAGCAGATGAAATGGAGACAGTTGGAAAAACACAAGTGAGGAACACAGGACTGCGTCTACTTCAGAGGCAGAAGAAAGCTGTAGGCAATAGGACAGCGAAGAGGAAGAATACCCAGGATCCAAGGGCAAACTACTATTTTTCATGAGGGAAGAGACAGGAGCATTTACCTTTACGATGGCAAACCCCAGGATCACAAGCATGGCATAGCTGATAACGCTCTGCAGCGCAGCCTCCAGCTCCTGTGCACAGCCCTGCCATGAAACAGAGAGGCAAAAACATGCTAAAAGGTGTTCATCCAGCTGGAAGTTTTTATTTCCCCCCCAACCCTCCCAAGGAAGCAGGCCCTGATAAGGCCTGTCTAACCAGCACTGCAGACCTGAGGAACTCAATTCTTGTCTTCCAGACCCGATGGCTTATTTCCTCCTGCATGAGGAGAGGCACTGACAAACTGCAACTCACTGACATTTGCTGTGTCAGAGTTTCCTCTAGCTCAGGTCACTTAAACAAGTGCCAAAACTCAGAGCCGGAAGGCCATCAATGGTATCTGTAATAGTCAACTTAGGGCTTATGCCCCAGACTGGAGAACCTGGTATGGAGTTAATAGAATCACAGAATCGTTTGGGTTGGAAGGGACTTGAAAGATCATTCAGTTCCACCACCTGCCATGGGCAGGGACACCTTCCACCATCCCAGGTTGCTCCAAGCCCTGTCCAACCTGGTTTTGAACACTTCCAAGGATGGGGCAGCCACAGCTCCTGTGGGCAACCCATGCCTGGGTCTCACCATCTTCATATTTGATCTACACTGATCCTCTTTTAGCTTAAAACCATCGCCCCTTGTACTGTTGCAACAGGCCCTGCTAAAATGTTTGACCTCATCTTCCTCATAGGCAACCTTTAGGCACTGCCAGGGGCTCTCAGGTCTCCCTAGAGCCTTCTGCAGGTGAACACCCCCAGCTCTCCCAACCTGGCTCCAGAGCAGAGGGGTTCCAGCCCTTGGAGCATCTTCACCCTCCAGATTCAGCATGATCAATCCTACATGAGTCTTCCCCTGCTCCACATCTGTTTGAACAACAGCAGCTTTGGGCATATCCCTAAACTCTGCCTGACGTGCTTCCCTCCACGGTTCCACCTGGCTGGAAATGAACACGGCCCAACTGTGAAACCAAGCCGCTCATCCTCACCCGTGTGTTGAGCTGCTGTGGCTGATCCAGATGCCCTGTGCAGTTCTTTGCCTCTTGCTGGCAGCAGCTCTGGGGGACACTGTTGTTCCCAGTGGAATTAAACCACTGGGTGGTTGTCCAGTCACTGTAGTTCTTTACCCCGCAGCAGTGAAACTACCAAACACAGGACAGTTACATAGCACTTACTGTCACACAATATCATAGATATGTATTACTAGTTACATAATATATACATATATAATATATGTTCATATATGTGAATGCTCATGTTGAGTTAAACCTCTCTTAGGCATAGCGGGACAGAGGTCCCACCAGTTTGCAGTAGATTTACAAGCAGCAGTGCTTCAGGAAAACAATCACAGGTGTAATAAATCAACCTCCTTCACACATTATGACATCCTTCTTAGTTTATTCTTTGTGAAAGCTCCAATATGAAGGTGACAAGTTGCAGGGTAGAGTCCTCCATCATCTTGCTATTTTACGGTGCAGTGTTCCCAGCAGCAATTATTCATATGTACTTGTTTGCTCTGATGCAAATGTCACTCCTATCAACCAGATCCCTCACTACATGAACTTCACACCTGGAGCCTGAACACACCAGCTCTGCAAAGTGGGGAGCACCCTCAGCTGCCTTGGAGAATCGGATGCTAAGCACAGAGCCAGGTTCCAGGACACTGCCCCACTCATCCCCTTCCCTCCTTTCCCAGCCTGAATTCCTTGTTTAGGACCCAACTGTTCTTTTCCAAACAATGCTTAAATATTTTGTTACCTGTTGTTGCAAGTAATCCACAACTGTAGACTCTGGGTTTTTCCCATCATACTTCTCAAAGACTGAGCGCATCGTACCTTGCACATCAGTTTTCACCTGTTTAGAGAGGGAAAAACAATGCAAATGGTTTTAACGTGAGAGCTGAAAACTTTATCCAGTGGAAACTGCAAAACATCTGTATCCTAACTAAGTTGGGGGGGAAATAAAAAAAATTTTAAAAAATCAAGTGAAGTTTTACACAAAACTCAGGTCACAATTAACCGGAATCACGTTCCTGGGCAGAAGCTTGCCTCCCCTGATGGAAAAGCCCTCCTTTGGGAGCATCAACAACTAGTAAATTCAACTCAGAGACTGTTGTGATGCCTGACAAGTACTTTATGTATTCACCGTGTTCCTGACAAAGACATACCCTTCTCCATTTGCTCTGCAGGTTGCAGGACAGGGGATGAAGTAAAAAAAAAACCCAGATAAATTGGAATGATCAAAAAATGTGAGATGTATTCTTTACTTTTAGGTTGGGACAGAGATGCTTACCTTTTCCCTGTAAACAAATCCCAGAACAAAAGCGGACACTTCTGCAATGAAGATAACCAGGATAATGGCCAAGAACTGAAAATAAAACAGAGAGACAGTAAGAGAGAATCCCACTGCATTTGAATTCAATTGTTCAATATACTTCCCATTAATTTACAGCAGTAAGTGATCATTACCTCTTATTGCCTCTCCTATCAAAATAGTTCCCAGAAAATAATTTAGAATAGAAGAAGCTGTGGCTGCCTCACCCCTGGAACTATTCATGGCCAGGTTGGACATGGTTTGGAGCAACCTGGTCTAGTGGAAGCTGTCCCTGGCCATGGAAAAGATGTTGGAAATGGATGAGCTTTAAGGTCTCTTCCAACCCAAACCTTTCTGGGATTATTGTTCATGGCTGGGACGATGACTGTGGCTCCACAGGCTGTGTGCCTGATCCTGAACACTGCCACGACATCACCTGTGTGAACAGCCTGTGAAGAGCCTATGAAACACTTCACAAGGTGGATGTCAAAGGGGAGAGCGCACAGATAATCGAGCAGCTAAGTTAGGTACATTGTGCACTGCTTGTTGAGATCACATTGCCTTCAGGGCATGACTTGGGCCATGAAGTTACGATAAGTGAACCTTCCTGGATTTTTAAAAATAATTCTATGAGTAGTCAAGGCATGCTTTCAGCACTCAGAGGACTAAAGTCAGCAGAAAAACAGACACACATGTGGTTTGCTTGCTTAGAAACTTGTATTTCCTCCTGTTCCTTCACCACCTCACTCCACAAACCTTGCTGCTTCCCACACTCATCTTCATCAAGCCAGCTGAGGCAGAGCATGAGACTGTCCATGGCAGGGGGTGTTTGTCTGTACAAGGCAGTGCCACTGACAATCCAGCCTGCGCCTCACTCCCCAGGAGCCAGAGCACCACGGCAGAATATGACTCGCACGAACCAGCAGTGCTTCAGTGGTTATTGTGTATCACAAAAACCTCTTCGTTTCTGTTTCACACCCCCCGAGGTCCAGCCTAGCACCTCCCCTGCCAGGGGGAGGCAGACGACACACACAGACGTGCCACTCACCAGCCCCAGGCCGACCCGAGACTCGCGGAAGGTGGCGCAGCAGCCGATCAGCCCGATGATGAACATCACCACGGCCACGCAAATGATGATCACAGCCGGCAGCAGGGCGTACTTGTCCTGCAGAAAGTTGTCGTAGCTCTTGTAGGTGTTGATGACGTACGCCCCAACATAGCTGAGGCCTGCAGCTGCCGCCTGAAATGCAATAAGGAAAGTGATTAGCAGTTATTTATTAAGCCTCTGACCTGGAAACTAATTGTGGATTGTTTTCTAATAGTGATTTTAGAAATAATGGCTACAGTGTGGAAAGAGCTAGAAGAAAAACATGCTGCATCTGAAACTATTACCTAATCTAGCTACGCATTCAAACTTGAACACAGAGAAGACAGAATTCACTTATCACTCCCCTGCTAATAAGGCACCACTGGAGCCGAGCTGAAAGGCTGGAGTCTGTAAGAGCTGCATCAGTGTCTCTGCAGAATGCCGAGCTCACACTGCCTACCCACGGTCACCTACATCCCACCCAAGGCTGCATTTGCAGGAATCAGATCACCACAGGGATGAATTGTTGGTTTGGGGCTTTTTTTTCCCTTTTTTTTTTTGAGAAAAAACTCATCCTTTGCATTCTCTCAATAGCATTAACCACTATGGCAGGCACAAATGTACCTAGTCTAAGCAAAACAGAGTCCCTCCTTTTCCTGGAGGAAACAGACTTCTGCAACCTCTAAAATAACTCTCTCCCAGAAGGATGTTTTGCCCATTGAGGCCAACGTACAGTGCACCAGTGACAATTGCCCTGGAGACCACAGACTTTTATCCACTGGACTGGGTGCTGCCCTGGAAACAACACCAAAAGACTCAGCCATGCCCTGCCAAACCTCACCGATGACATAAAAAAAACTCTCTCAAGAGTCAGGATGGCTCATCCACCCTCTGTAATCCTGCAGCACAAGTAAAATGAAGCACCCTCCGTATTCACATTCTGGAAACTTGAGGGAAACCAGCCGGTTTGTTCTGAACAGGTCACAGCAGGATTTCATCACGCAGCCTGGAGCAGTTCATTACTTCCCCAGCACTGTATGTTTTAATTAAATCAAACACTCCTCATGCTGGAGCTAGGACTTGCTAATTCCTTTACCTTGTTTGGCTCTTTCCCCTCCAGCCAGGTCTCCTGCCTGCTCTTCAATTACCTCCAAGTGCAGGAACATCCTTTGTTACAGACAGCTCCCATCCCATAATCTTGCATTCCTGGATGCTGTCTGTACCTCAGAATTACTGGGGTCAGAAGCACCAAGTGATGAAGCCAGAGACATTTAGCACATGCCATGCAAGATTCTGCTGTGCTGAGGCTCAGGTAGAGCAGGTCCTCTTCAAAGTGGGATATCAGGAAAAAGAATAGGATCACCAGTTCTCAACAGGTTATTTGTTTTTCTTCTCCACATGCACTGCATTTTCAGACAGTGCTAGTAATTAAAGTGTTTCCTAAAGCTTCCTTTCATTTTTCCTCACATTGAGGAAAATCTCTTTCCTGTTTCCCTGTCTGCAGGTGTAAGGTGAGCACGGCTTTTTCTTGCCACTCCTTGTTAGGGATGCAGGGAAAGGATGAGACCACTTTATCTCAAAGGGCATCACTGCCTTCTCACTTCACCACAGGAGTTGGGTTTTGAGGAGGAGCAACCCCACCTTCTCCTCCAACATACATTCCTGAACTGAAAGTAGGACAGGAAAAGTCCTTGGAATGGCAGCAGCCCTAGAGGTGGAGGTGGGGACCCATCACCTCCACCCTCCTTTGCCTTCAGTTGCACAAAAAGAATGAAGGTGCATGACTCAAAAAGTGTATCCTGTATTTCTGGCCTGGAAGGCTGGATGCACGTGTCTGTCCACCTATTCTCTGTTCTGAAACAGCATCATCTGGGCAAGGACAGTCACGGAGAGGCAAGCAAAGTTGTGCCAGGGCCTCACCACCACCACAAGGAACAATTCCTTCCCAATATCCCATCTCACCCTGCCCTCTGGCAGTGGGAAATCATTCCCTGTGTCCTCTCCACTCCAGTGTCCTGTCCAAAGTCCCTCTCCACCACGGTGGAGAGACATTCTTCATTTTTAATCCATACTTCATTTTCCATCCATTTCCAGCGTGCTCGACATGTAGTGCAAAGGAAGCAGCACAGGAAATGCTAAAGACCAACCATCTGTGGGGAGCTAAGAAAAACCTTGCCGCAAGTAAAAGGCTGCCACAAATTAAGAAATAAATAAATAAATTATGAAGCCAATTCACAGAAGGCCCCTAAAGCTCCATGATGGCAAGACAAAACCAGATGGTCCAGAGTTAAGTTCAAGGACATCAAATATAAAGCACTTTCACAGTGGGTTTATTGCAATACTCAGGATTGCCTCGTTTCTGGTCAGAGACAAAACACAACCAGCAAGAAGTCTATTAAAATTTCCAAACTTCTGCTTCCAAGCAGAAAAAGGAAGCATAATGAGGCAAAACCAGAAATCTTTGGGAAAAGATCTGGCTTAAAAGTTAGATGATGTTTTTCCCCACAGATACTGCACTTCACCTGTGGTTTTTAATTCAGGAAGAATCCTGAAGCCTGAAGAGCAGGGTCACTCAGGAATAGAAGGCATCACAGCTAACAATCTCTTCCCTGATTTGTTTTTGTAGGTGAGTCCCAGAGACAAGTTTTGAAAGCAAAGATGAAAAATATTTCAGAACTTAAATCAGAACTCTTCCCTTAAGCCTTTCCAGAATTTAAGGCAAATTCAAAACCTGGTGGAGGGATTTTTTCACCCCAACAATACAAAACCTACAGCCCATTCCTAGATCTAAGATGAAGATGTACTGAGATGTACTTCTCTAGAAGTACAAGTCCTTTGCATTGCAAAAGTTGGATCTCAAACTATGTCTGATTATGTCTGATTAGGTTTCTGTTGGATCTCAAGAAAAAAGCAATCTCACAAAGGCCAGTTTGAGTGATTACTTTTGAGGAGGAATAGATCAAATACCTCCTTTTTCACAATTAGTCAACCACCTTCTCAAACCCATGTAAATTAAATACGAGGATGCTAGGATTATGCCAAGAAATTCACACGACAAATGGTCATTGTTCTTCACGCTTTCTGTTGGTGTCCTGCTTGGCAGCTTACTGTCAGCCCAGTGCAGTGCCCAGCAGGCTCACTCAGTGCAGGGCTGAGCGCTGGCCCAGCGCGGCCGGCACAAACCCCAGCACGGGCAGCCATATGGCACAACCACCTCCCCTGGGCCACCAGCAGCAAGCACAACGCCCACGCCTGACCCTGTCGTCCCCAAGCAGCCCCAGCTGACTCACCAGGGCTCCAGGAAACTGCTGGTGTTTCTTTACAATGCTGATGACTTCCTTAACACAACATGACGAGATGAGGCAAAAGGAAATTTTGCAAGAAAACCCCTTTTCACAGCTGGGCAACAGAGCTGCAGCCGCCTCTGCTGCCTCACCCCCATGGCTCGCACCCTTCAAGGACCTAAGGCCAGAATCACTCAACTTTTCAAATCCCACACCCTTGACAGAAAGCACAGAAACTACTTGAGCATGAAAAGTGAACTCCTTGGAGCTGAGTGAGAAGAAAGCCAAGCTGTGACAGACACCAGATTTTCCCAGGCTGAGGTTTGGGCAGGGCCTGGGCTCACCAAGCTCTTCCACGTTTAGCTGAGCCAGCTGAGCCAGGGGAGCAGGTGCACAGAGTACATACACAACAAGGGGGGACTCTTTCCATCACATAACACACAGATAGCACCCTGAATATTCAATCCTGCCCACGGAACAGAAGCCTGGGCTGTCTCACTGATGCAGAACAGGACAGCTGCTCTAACACTAATTTTATGTATATTTTAGAATACAGCAAGCCTTTTACTTTGCGTTCCACAGTTTTCACACACTGATGACTGTAACCCCTGCCCTTTTCGAGAGGCTTACAGCCATGCAGATACTTCACGCCACCTAATCAGTGTCACAGCCATCGAAGGGGCTGCTTAAACCTTCCTCTACCACTGTTCTGAACCAGATGCAAATTTTTTATTTCTATCTATCTGTATCTATCTATATATTTTTTTTTGTATCAGTGAGGCAGAACAGGTGCTTTTCCACCATTTACTTCTCTGTTTTCACAAGTCAACCTTACGTGATGGCTGAGAACAGAGGTTTGTGTTCATTTGCAGTTATCAGAGCAGGCTTCTCTGTCCCCTGACAAACCCAGATAAGGAACAGCAAAGGAGTCAAACTACCAACTATGAAATTACAAGGCAGTGTCTGCTGGTTGGAGGTTTTGGAGTAGTTTTTAAAAGGTTTCTCCCAGCATCCTCACATTTCAGAGTGTCAATTCTACGACTTGGTCTGTTACTGTAAACTGGTGTAATACTTCCTTTTTAAAAGACAATTAAAAATACAGAGTAACAAAGCTGTAGTGTTAAAAGGAGAAGCTTAAGAACAGGGTGAATTCCAAATTCACCCCATGTGTCCAGCATGATGCAGCCTCTATACAGTAAAAAATGGAGGCTATGAGACTTAAAGACACTTCTCCTTCGTCAAATGGGGCTTTCCCAGGGCCAGCACTAATATCCACCACAGCACAAAAACTCAGGCTGGCTGGACTTTGTCCCCTATCATTAACTTTTTATGGGCAAAGACAGGTAAGATAAATAATACCATTTTTCCTGACACAGTAAGAGCAGTTGTCTTCTGCAGCAAACTACTGCAAATTCATACTGGAAGAACTATGAATATCCACACAAACCTTTTCTAAACCACTCCCACCTAATTTGTCATAAGACAGTCAGCTCACAGAGCTGCCTGAGTTAATTCTAAGGCTCAAATCCCACATTTTTTCACCAGTACCTTCGCACAGTCAGGGCACCTCACCCAGTGCAACACCCAATGCTGGTGTTTTGCCTTCCCATCCAACACCTATGTTCACTGGGATGCTATCACCTTTACAGCAGTTTCAATCTGCCACAGGACAGAGTGGGATATGTCACCTTCAATTATTACTTTGCCAATTACAGTTATTACTTCTGTGCTGCCCCATGTCTCTCATACCTAGAATCTGTCCCCAGCAATGCCGGTCACGGTTACAGCTGCTCATCCTCTCCTTAACACAGAAGATACTCCATATCTTTGTGTTTTTTGTTTGGTTTTTTTTCTGTGTACAAGAAGTGTTTTTGATTTACCTTGACAGGTAAATCCTCTGCTCGAAAGGTTTTGCACATTTCCTCCATAAATAATGTATTTTATTACCCAACAGCCAGCTTGCATGGCAAGGGGAATCATTTTCTGGCTCCCTTGCTGATTTATTGTACCACAAGATTTGTTCTTCCCGTTCACTACCAGAGTTTCAAGTCCTCCCTGGCTGCTGCACTACTCCATTCTTGTGGAGACAACAAGTTTTCTAGTGACTTCACAGAAAAGAAAGGCACTGAGCACTCTCGAGAAAGCCTTCCTCACTTAATGCTCATTTTAACCAGTTTAAAACTCTCCTTAGCCCACATGGACCAGGCACTCCCCAGACCTGAGAGTCTCCCTTGGCCTGAGGCAAAGCTGGTTTCTCCCAGCAACGACAGTGACCCCAGCTCAGCACCTCCCATCCCACATGCACAATTTTCTCTCCCTTTTCCCATCCTGGATTTAAAACTCTGCCAGCTGGAAGGGACCTCCTGGCTTCAGTTACCGTTTCCTACCCTGCTTATGCTATTCATTTCTCCAAATGATAAATCAGGTATGGCCACATTTGTGTCCTCAGGTTTCACCCAGGACTGCATGTGACAGTGCTTGGTCACTCTCACAGTGTAAAAGGGTCTCTGACGTTCAGAGGGACCATCCCATGCTTCAGCTTGTGCTCGCTGATCCTGTCACTGAGCACCACTGAGGAGAGCTCAAACAGCATCATCTGGGCAACGACAGTCACAGAGGAGCAAGCAAAGCTGCTTCTCTGGGCACCCTGTGCCAGGGCCTCCCCACCCTCCCAGACAGGAATTCCTTCCCAATATCCCATCTGTCCCTGCCCTCTGGCACTGGGAAGCCATTCCCTGTGTCCTGTCCCTCCATGCCTTGTCCCCAGTCCCTCTGCAGCTCTCCTGGAGCCCCTTCAGGCCCTGCCAGGGGCTCTGAGCTCTCCCTGGAGCCTTCTCTTGTGCAGGTGAGCACCCGCAGCTGTCCCAGGCTGGCTCCAGAGCAGAGGGGCTCCAGCCCTGGCAGCATCTCCGTGGCCTCCTCTGGACTGGCTGCAGCAGCTCCAGGTCCTTGTGCTGTTGGAGCCCAGGGCTAGAGGCAGGACGGGGTCTCCTGTTAGTACACAAACTTGCTGTGTTCCCTCAGATCCTCGTGTCGTGAAAACACTGATTCACGAAACAATAAAAAACATACCGAACTCAGCAAGCTGGCTTTGGATTGGAGCAAAAGCACCAGAGCTGCGAGCTCCTGCCAGGCGGCCCTTGATTCCAGCAGCACCAACAGCCCCGTGAGAGAATTCCTGTTGATCTCATGCCAGTTACTACCCTCACACTAAAGCCTTCAAATCACAGTTTCCTCACGTGAGCCACACAGGTGGGACAGAACCAAGACGACTGTTCTGAGCCAACTTACACCAGGGCACAGCAGACTCTTCAAAGTATGTTACACCTAAATATTCAGCTGTGACGTACAACTGCAGGGCATGTTTCAGCCTGCCTTCAAAACACACCCCAGGGCTGCTTGCTGGGTACGGTTGGAAGCACTTGCTTTTTCCTTTCCTTTCTCAAATGAAAACAATGAGCAGCTGCCAAAAGGCCCTGAAAATCTATGTCTCTGTTTCAGGAGAAAAAAAACTCCCAAACCTAAACAAACGTTTTCTTGCAGTTTTTACATACTGCAAAAACACACACTCAGAGGGGATTCTGGGTGCAGTGGGCTTGTTTTCAAGTTATATTAAGTAAATGTCCGCCCTTAAGAGTTGTTTTAGCACGTCTTCTTCTGTTCCCCAAGCCTAATTCCAAGGTTATTTTCCCATCCCTAAAAGCCAGCATATACCCTTACAGAGCATAAACTGTGGGCTGTCCTCATGAAGATACTGTACAGCAGTGTAAAGCAAGGAATCCTGCCCCACTTCCTACGACTTCTAATGACTTCCAATGCTTAAAGCCCTGCCTTGGGGCCAGGGTGCTGCTGTTAATCACAATCACAGAACTTCCTGCACCTCTGAGGCAACAGGACCACGAGGAGGAGAAAGCAGAACCCCCATTTTTACTTGTATTCTCCCTAAATACGCAGACTGCAGGGCATGAGCTTGCAGTGTACGTAACTTCAGCTGAGCACGGATTGATTTATCAGACAGTGCCAGGCTGTTTTGGATCTGAGCAGCCTCTGTGGACACAAAACACCCTGTAGTTCAATATTTGCCTTTGGAACCACCCCAATTTCTCAATCAGCTGTTCCAGGCTCAGACACCAGACCCTGCAACTAAACCAAGGTGCATGTAAACCACAGCAGAGCTAATCCTAAATCTTGCTAAACAGATAACAAAATGGGACCTCTCAAACAGTTGCAATTACCAGATGCACTTCCACAACATGGAATCACAGAAATACAGAACCGTTTGGGTTGGAAAGACCTGTAAAGCTCATCAAGCTCTACCCCCTGCCATGGGCAGGGGCACCTTCCACTATCCCAGGCTGCTCCAAGCTCCACCCGGAGCCTTGGACACTTCAGGGATCCAGGGGCAGCCACAGCTCCTCTGGGCACGCTGTGCCAGGGCCTCCCCACCCTCACAGGAACAATTCCTCACCAGTATCTACCCTGAATTTCCCCTCTTTTCAGTGTGAAGCCATTCCCCTTCTCCCGTCACTACAGCTCCTGATGAAGAATCCCTCCCTGGTTTCCCTGTAGCCCCTGTCAGACACCAGAAGGCTGTCACATGGTCTCCACACAACTTCCTCATCTCCAGGCTCATCATCCCCACCTTTCTCAGGCTGTCAACACAAGACTTCTGGATTTGGAGACCTGCACACTGCGAGACTTTCAAAGAGATCAAAGTGCCTTTAGGGACGGATACACAGCCTGGCCATCCAGTGGGTCCCTTCACAGCTGCAGGGACCACCAGGGACAGTCTGACTCAGCTTGTTCCTCCAAATCTGCATCACTGTCCAAACACTTCCCTTGTGCTGACCACACAGCACCAGCATCTTCATTTTAATTCAGGGGCCCGTGAGGCCCCTGCACAACACAGCAAAGCCCATTTTCCTGGAGATCGGTTCAGTTCCACTTCCTGATCTCAGGCAGAATAGTTTTAAACAAAGAAGAACTTTACCCTTTCATGGCATGCTCAAGAGGATCACACCAAAGTGCCCAGCCCCAGCCCAGGCATCAGCCCCATCCTGTGACCACTCTGCATCATGTGGCTGCTCTTCTCTCACCATTCAGAAATGAGTGAGGAATCACAGAATCACAGGATGGCTGGGGTTGGAAGGAACCTTAAAAATCACCCTAGTTCCAACCCACAACAAACCCACCACTTTCCCCTCCCCACCCAACACTCCTTGTGCAGGGTCAAGATGTGCCCCAGACCTCCCTCACTCATCGCCCCCCATCAGTCCCACCAGAGGAGCAGAAACAAGATGTCTGGACTGAAGTCTGGCCCTGAGCCCTCCCAGGAGTGGATGAATGACCCCATTTTCACTCGCTGGATGTGTTAAAAGAAAATAAAATCAATAAATCAATTCAGCTCTTGGTTAAGCAGCTTTTTCTACCACAGAGACTACTGTTGAGTCAGGCCAACCCCTTGGCATTGCTTCCCTGGAGAGGGGAGGAGAGCTTCCATAGCTCTCCCATCTCCCTGTCAGGATCATGCAGAGCATGAACACCTGGCAGAGCTGCCTGTCCCCTACTCTCCCTTAAAGTAGGCAGCTACAGGCAGAATTAAGGATTTGCCTAAGAAAAGAGGCAAGGAAGGTGGGACACAGGCCACAAGCACCCAGACCTCTCTAATGACTCCTAGGAGAATACTGCCACCCTTGCACCAATAATCTTCAAGATAATCTTTGCTATTCATTACATTGTTCATTAAAAATGATTAAGAATTTCCCTTCTCACTGGGTTTTTTAATTTTTTTTTTTAAGTATCCAGATTTCTCTCTGACTGAGGCTTCAGAGTTAGCATTCCCAGACTACCCATCACTGGCATGAGTGATTTCAAACTATTTATACATAACGGAATTTTTCTTGTGGGTAAGTTTATACCTCCAAATTACTCGAAATTATTTAAAGTGAACCACAGCAATATTATGATTTCTTGAGCAACCTGGTCTAGTGAAGGTGTTCCTGCCCATGGGAGGGGGCTGGAACTGGACGGTTCTTATGATGCCTTAAGAGGCCTCCTAGAAACAGAGACTAGACAGGAGTAAGGGAATAAGGTCGGTGTTTATTTGAAAGGCCTTCAAAGGTACCCCTGGGGAGCCAGAGGCCGCTGCCCAGATGGACCCCGAGATGGAACAACAGGTCTCGAGTTCCTTCACACTTTTAAAGGTTTGGTGCATTTGCATATCAGGGTTAATTCTCTAATTAAAGCTTCAGTTTAATGACGTAATTCCCCTCGGCTTACCCCCCTTAGAGGCTCTTTGGTTTACACTTTCTGGGCCTAGGATGGTCTGGGTGTCCTTGAAGAGCAGGCCCGGAGAGGCTTTGTTATGTCTACCTAGCATGAGAAAGCAGAAATTAACAGGCTACAAGAAAACCCAGAGTTACACACTAGGCAGCACAGAATTTGAAAAATATAGAAGTTAAAACCTAAGGCATCACTTAGTTCCTTCCAACCCAAACCATTCTGGAATTTTATGATTATTCTATGCCACTAATGCCCCAAAATACATTTGATTCATGCTTCTTGGAAATTCACAGGTCACAAAACCAAAAATATTTGCAAAAAACACCTGATGTAGTGTGTCGGGGAGGGTGGAGAAGGGAAATGGGGAAAAAAGGCCAGCTTTGCAGCACTGAGACATTCTCCACAGGGACTCTGTGAGAAGGCAAAGCCCCTCTCTACTCTCCAGTCAATGAATGACTTCTGCAACCATCTGGACTCTTCCCTGTGAGAGGGGTGAGGCCCTGGCACAGGGTGCTCAGAGCAGCTGTGGCTGCCCCTGGGTCCCTGGCAGTGTCCAAGGCCAGGCTGGACGGGGTTTGGAGCAGCCTGGGACAGTGGAAGGTGTCCCTGCCATGGCAGGGGGTGGGATTGATGAGTCTTAAGGGTCCCTTCCATTCTGGGATTCTGGGTCTTCTACGGAGTCAAATCCCAGTACAGAAACTGCAGTTCACACCTCTTGGTATCAGGGCTGCAAAACCCAGCTGGGTCTCCTGAAGAGCCAATGAACAGCCTGTAATCAGCTCCTGGGCACCCCTCCACGTGTGGGGGCAGAGGGAACCAGGGCTCAGCTGGGGAAATTCCAGCCTGGCTTCACTGCTGGCAGGTAGAGAGAGCACGTCCTGCCAGAGATCAGTGCTGCTCCCACCCTTCTTGTCAGCAGATGGAACGCCGCTCTCTCAAATCGCCTGGTCCTGCTGAAGCCCCCTGCGCAGTAACTTATCCTTATGCTCCTCCCTGCTGCTGGGCAAGTGAAGCGAGCCTGGGGAAGCACCCATCTCTGCTTAGAAGTGAATGGGAAATCTGGGCCAGCAGGATGTTCACTGCAGGAACACCTAAGGTAGCCCTTGGGTGATGAATCAGAATATCTTGAGTTGGAGGGGACCCACAAGGACGACTGAAGTCCAACTCCTAGACCGCAGGACCACCAGTGGATGCCAAACCCCCCTGAAGGCAGAGACCTTGTTGTTTAGTGACAACGAAGGCGAGCAGGGGCAAGGTGCTGGAAGCTCTGAGGTTAAAAGCAACCTGGGAAGGTGTTTACTACACATTATACAGAAATATTGGAGCACGAAGCTTCCATCTAGTTTTAAGATTCTCAGTTTCTTCCCCTGCACCGGCAGGTGAATCCCAGCATTTCACCTCTCTCCTTCAAAAAGAGCATCACCACACCCCACTCAGCCCAGTCTCCCCAAAAGACATTACCAAGAACATCATGGTCCGGTCTGACCTCCCCTCTCCCTCTTTTAGGTCCCATGAGATAAACCTGCATCCCCAGTCTTCACCTAGAGCAGGCCAACACCCACTTACCAACACAACCGCACACTTGCACCTAATTAGTAGGCGCTAAAGAGCAGAACCGAGGTGGGAAGAACTCCCACAGCTTGAAGCACCACCTGTGGTAACGGTATAATTAAATAATCTTTAGTCACTGACTTTTTGGGGGGACATGCATAGATCCCCCACCAGAAGAACGACCTGCACATACGATGCTGAGACTGGTGCTTAGGAGAAAAGCTGTTTTTTCACCTCATTTAGGAAGCCCCGATTCGTCATCCTGGAAGATCTGACTTTCTTCACTCTGCACGATAACAATCAAAAATCCAAAAGAGGATTTTTTTGCCTTTTTAGGAGATTCTTAAGTAATAACTTCTGTCAAAGAATCACATCTGCACCATCTGCTGACTACGCAGGTGGTGAATTATTTTCCATAATCACTTCCAAGCTGGGAAAGATCTGCAGCATGCAATGTCTGGACATGAATTACTCCTTGGAGCAAGGCTCTAACGTTCTTTGCAAATCCTGTGTTTTCACAATCATCTGGAGCCTTGCACTTACAGAGCCCTAACTGTTAGAAATGTTCTGAAGGAGCACAAAAGAATCAGTCCCTCCATCTCCACCCTCCTAAAACCAGAATTCCAGGTTCTGCAGTTCTGCTGCTGGAATGTGATTACCACACGTAATGGTGGCAGCAGCATCTGAATGCCACAGGTACTGGGCTGCGCTGCTCTTACTCGGATAAAAAACAACCCAAACGGCCACTCTGGGTCACCCCGAATTCAGAGGCCACAGACATGCAGAAGGATAGTTNTTGGAGGGGACCCACAAGGACGACTGAAGTCCAACTCCTAGACCGCAGGACCACCAGTGGATGCCAAACCCCCCTGAAGGCAGAGACCTTGTTGTTTAGTGACAACGAAGGCGAGCAGGGGCAAGGTGCTGGAAGCTCTGAGGTTAAAAGCAACCTGGGAAGGTGTTTACTACACATTATACAGAAATATTGGAGCACGAAGCTTCCATCTAGTTTTAAGATTCTCAGTTTCTTCCCCTGCACCGGCAGGTGAATCCCAGCATTTCACCTCTCTCCTTCAAAAAGAGCATCACCACACCCCACTCAGCCCAGTCTCCCCAAAAGACATTACCAAGAACATCATGGTCCGGTCTGACCTCCCCTCTCCCTCTTTTAGGTCCCATGAGATAAACCTGCATCCCCAGTCTTCACCTAGAGCAGGCCAACACCCACTTACCAACACAACCGCACACTTGCACCTAATTAGTAGGCGCTAAAGAGCAGAACCGAGGTGGGAAGAACTCCCACAGCTTGAAGCACCACCTGTGGTAACGGTATAATTAAATAATCTTTAGTCACTGACTTTTTGGGGGGACATGCATAGATCCCCCACCAGAAGAACGACCTGCACATACGATGCTGAGACTGGTGCTTAGGAGAAAAGCTGTTTTTTCACCTCATTTAGGAAGCCCCGATTCGTCATCCTGGAAGATCTGACTTTCTTCACTCTGCACGATAACAATCAAAAATCCAAAAGAGGATTTTTTTGCCTTTTTAGGAGATTCTTAAGTAATAACTTCTGTCAAAGAATCACATCTGCACCATCTGCTGACTACGCAGGTGGTGAATTATTTTCCATAATCACTTCCAAGCTGGGAAAGATCTGCAGCATGCAATGTCTGGACATGAATTACTCCTTGGAGCAAGGCTCTAACGTTCTTTGCAAATCCTGTGTTTTCACAATCATCTGGAGCCTTGCACTTACAGAGCCCTAACTGTTAGAAATGTTCTGAAGGAGCACAAAAGAATCAGTCCCTCCATCTCCACCCTCCTAAAACCAGAATTCCAGGTTCTGCAGTTCTGCTGCTGGAATGTGATTACCACACGTAATGGTGGCAGCAGCATCTGAATGCCACAGGTACTGGGCTGCGCTGCTCTTACTCGGATAAAAAACAACCCAAACGGCCACTCTGGGTCACCCCGAATTCAGAGGCCACAGACATGCAGAAGGATAGTTACTGACAGTCCATGGATGCAGATGATCTACCACAACTAGAGAGTTCCCCTACAGCAGAAGAAAAGGCACCAGAGACATTTCAAGGAGGACATAAGGCTGTTGTTTCATTTTTAAAAAGCCAAGCAACGATGCTAGCCTGAGCTACACCTGATCTGAGGCTCAGGGGCTTTCCACATACAAACACTGGGATGCTGCAATGTTTCTCCGTGGCTACTTCAAAAAAACAATCACCACGAACCAAGCAGACACCTTGAGATCGTGTTACCTGGTGTGCGGCAGTGGCCCGGCCTGAAGTTCCATTTGTGCCCGTGGCTCGGGAGTTACATGGAGCACACGCAATAAATTGTGCCGAGCCTCCACGAAGGAGGCACAGGACGGAGGGGACGCGCTCCTCACCACAGCCAGCAGCAAGTCATGTTTTCACAAAACGGCACCACACCCCACGAGGCCCCAGGGATTAATTCAAGCAGTATTCCTTTTTTTGCTTATTTTTTTCTCTCCCCGTGTAGCTTCTCTCTTTGGGAAAACCCTGGTTCTTCTCTCTGGGAAGAGCCCTCAGCAGCCTCCCCCGTTACACCCAGAGCAAGGGGCGCTGCCACGCTGAGCCCCAGCTCGGGCCGAGCAGCTCCAGGCCCTCGCTGTCGCCAGCAGGATGGCAGCATCCCTGGCAAAACCCTGTCTGGAAAACACCCAGGTGCTACAAAGCAGCTGTGAACCCCCAAACCACGGCACCGACACACACGAGGTTTGACAGCGGCCCTTCCCCGACAGCGGCACACGAGTCCCAGGGCTGTCCATGGCGGCGGGGGTTTTCCAAACTTCCCCATGCACAGGGGAAATGCCCGAGCCTGGTCACCAGAATAATTCCCAGCTCTTCTGAACAGCCACCAGCCCCGGGCCCCGCTGTCACTGTCACAAGGCAGCCCAGCCAAGCCACGAGGCCCCGATGCCGACACCCCCAAAACAACAGGGGTTAGGCTAAAAAGTATACAAACCACCCTCATTTTTTTCACTTGCTTGTAAATAATTTTTGAGGAAGTGATTTGCAAAGTCGTAACTGTGCCAAGGACACAGCTGGAACAAAGTTCTCAGCTGTTTTCCTGCCCAAAAGACTCCTCGCCCCAAAAGTGGAGCAGAGCCCTTGTACAATGCTCTCGCCATGCGGCTCCATTTGCTTCCGATCACAAAACGAGGCTGTAGACTACTTTAATTAAAAAGACTACCAAAAAACCGGGTACATTAAAAACACGCCACAAAGAAAAAAAAAACAACCAAAACAAAAATAACAAGCTCTGACCCTACTTCTTAGAAACTTAAGCCCCTAAATCTCCTTGTTCTTTAAAAATCCGTAATTAGGGGTTGCAACAGAAAGGTACGAGGCACGGGCACACAGCTAAGCTCAGTGCCCGGCTTGCCGTGGGAAGGAAGCCCGGGACGGCGGGCAGGTCCCAGAGCAGCGTGTCCCCCCGGCAGAGCCCCGTCACCCCCGCCCGCACACCCCGCAGCCCCGGTACCCAGAAGGCGAGGCTCAGCAGCAGCAGCACGGTCTTGGAGGTGATGACTCCGCAGTCCATGTCGGGAGCAGCTCCGAGGCTCTGTCGCCGCACCGGCCGTGGGTTCCTCGCGGGGCCGCCCCCGGCCCGCCCCTGTCCTGCCCTGCCCTGCCCTGCCCACCCACGGGACGCGTTTCCCCGTGGCCAACCAGGCGGATTTCCAAGGAGGGGGTGGGGAGTGCCGGGAACAAATGTCAAAGCAAATTATTGTTGACTCCCGGAGTGGTTTGGTTTTGGTTTTTTTCTTTCTTTTTTTTTTTTTCTTTAAACTTCTGCAACTTTCCAGCGAAGTTAAACTAAGCCCCGTGAAAAGCTCTCACTGCAGCACGAAGGTTTACACCAGATTTCCAGATTTGCCTTCCAGGACTGCTAGCCACAGCCGTCTCCCTTCATCCAACCCTCCTCAGGCTGTCTGGTTTGGTCTGTCTGGAGCCAATCCTTTCAATCACATGCTCCATGAACAGCAGGAATACATGGATCGGTGTTGGGAATACGTGGCTCAGGGCTGGGTTAACAACTGGAGTCGATGCCCTGGGCTGATCCCCAGCATGGGCAGCAGGGGAGGGGGGATTCTGCCCCTCTGCCCCGCTCAGGTGAGACCCNGGCACAGGTGTGGACACTCAACAGTACATCCCATCCACTGGAATGAGAGGCTGAGCAGCTGCAGGTAGAGGTATTGGAATTCAGTGGCTGCAGAGGGCTGCAAATATTGCTTTATTTCCATCAGCCAAGCTTCGTGCTTTCACAAACAAGCTGGAGGTGCAGGACTGTCAGCCAGGGGTTTGTTTTGCAGAGAAGACCTTTGTCAGCCTGAACTGAGCTGAACCCACCCCTCTGCTGGGCTGCAGGATGCAGCGATAACAAGTTTCCTGCCACTGCCCCTTCCTGCCAAAAATTGCTGTGATGCAGTGTCTTCTGGGGGAGATGGGTTTTGGAGGGGATGTGCTGAACCAGCTCTCCAGCAGGAAATCAGGAAAGGGAGATTATGGACAGCCTCTGCCTGCAGTCCCTGAATTTAAGCTGCAGCTACTTTGAAAGGCAGCAGAGTGTCTGTGCCGGCTGCTGAAAAGAGAAATCCCCATGCAGAAAGTGGGGTGAAGCTGATATCCACACTTAAATTCCTTGGAGAGCAAAGATCAGCACGAAGTCAAAATTTGAGGACTGCTCACAGAGCTCCTCCTACCAGCTTCTCCTACCTCTCTTTGCCATCACAATTTCTATTACAGCACTAAATATTAACGGAGTGTAAAATTGTGGAGTATTTTTTAATAAAAAAAAATTAATAAGCATTTTCACTTTTCCTTGCAGTGTGGCAGGCAGACAAAGCAAAGAAAATCACCTGGAAGACATTCATCCTAGTTTTGTAGGAATGATTGGTAATCTGGGGGAAATAGTTTGAGGGAAAATGAAAGGGCAAAGTCTGTTGTTTGATTTAAAAGGAAACATGAAGGAATTTAAAAAAACAACACACAACACAAACACCAAGCAAACTGCACCTTTCTTTAATATCCAAATATTGTTCCCAATTTTGTCACTTTTTAGTTCACTATTTAATTAGAAAGAAAAGAATGGTAGTTTCACAGTGAGAATGAAGTAGGATCCTTAATGAAAATGTTATCACCTGTATGCTGTTTGTTTCAGAACAAACTGTTATTTAACATCAATGATGGCTGACTTTTTATTAAAGGTGATCTAGAAAGTAACTTGCCAGAACAAAGATGTGCCCATACAGACGTATCCCAACCATCACAGACAGCCCTGTTTATGATATTCTGCACCACTTCCCACCAAATTAATACTAAAATCAAGAGATTCCTGTTGAACATGAGATTTTAAAGCAGCAGTAAACTGGAATTTTCACAGTGAGCTTTGGAAAGGAGTTGGGGAAAAAAAGGAAATGAAAACTATCTAACCCCATAACAAATCCTCAAAGGAGGCTGTGTTTCCAGAGCTGCTGTCCGCCATAGGATCTCTTGCCCTGGGTGAATTGGTTGGGTTTGCTGAGTTTCAGTCTGAGATGGGTTTAGGAAACACTGTGGGAAAACAACAGGTTTCCCACTGATTTATTTATTGCATGTTCAGCAGCGTGGCTCAACGGTTTGTACTGGAAGCTGTAACGTGATAGGAAAAGGATCTTTACATTTCCCCTTGTCCACCAGACAATCTCGATGTAAAGATAAAATCTCTTTCTGCACATGAGACTGTGTATCTGAAAATCTATTTTGTTCTCCTCCTGCTAGACTACACAACTTGTCAGCTCTGATACTTTCCAGAACTCATCCTCTCCCACTAAGCTTCGTTTTTTCTTGAAATGCCTGGAAACGGAGCGTGTTCCCCAAGGGTTGTACTGCAGAGGTCACACAGCTCTCTGCCTTCTCCTGCAGTGCCGTGGCCTTGCTGGCTCACCCCCAGCTTGTGATCATCTATTTCTGACAAAAGAACTGCTTCCAAGTCAGCTGTTCCCCCTCCACTTCTGATTATTCCTGTCCAGGTGGGCGACCCTGCTGGTGTCATGGAATCCCGGAATCCCAGGATGGTTTGGGTGGGAAGGATCTTAAAACTCATCCCTGGGCTGCTCTCTGCTTTTATTGTTGGGTTAAACAGTGGTCAGAAGGTTCCTGTCTCATCCAAGAGGTAAAACGACCATCCCTTTTCACCAGCCTGCCCTGGCACTGAATTACAGCATCTTACCATGGAATGGTTTGGGTTGGAAGGGACCTTAAAAGTCATCTTTATCACGGGCAGGGACTCCTTCCACTGTCCCAGGTTGCTCCAAGCCCCAATGTCCCTCCTGGCCTTGGACACTGCCAGGGATCCAGGGGCAGCCACAGCTGCTCTGGGCACCCTGTGCCAGGGCCTCCCCACCCTCACAGACAGGAATTCCTTCCCAATATCCCATCTATCCCTGCCCTCTGGCAGTGGGAAGCCACTGCCCCTTGTCCTGTCACTGCAGGACCTTGTCCTTTCTGCACCACATCTGATTTTTCAGTCTTTTCCACCAAATCCTCAAGATCTCTTGGAAACTGTATTTCTATTGCAGTCCTTGTCCTTACCACCTCCATGTGCTCCTTACATAAAAATTCTCTGTTCTCTCCTCCTAAATTACTGACATTTAAACCCACAAGAGGTGGGACAGTGACCCAGGTGACACCAAGCCATGGGTGGGGGATCCAGGGATGGTTCTGAGGAGGCCATGGGGATGAAGGTGCTGTGAGGTACAGGGAGGTGTTAGAAGCCTTGTCATATCAAGTGTATACTGCTTCTTTCCCCACAGGGCCTGTTACCCATGACAGAAGGAAATGCGCTTAGCATGAAACCATCTGTCCTTGATATACCTATGTTGGCTGGTATTTGTATTTTCTTCTTGCTTGCAAATGATTTCCCAATTACTTATTCCATGGTCTCTTTGATGTTGTTTATCAGGAACTGAAGTTTACTGGCTTGTAATTTCCAAGTGGTTTTTTTTTCTTTTTTTTTTTTCTTTTCTTTTCTTTCCTTTTTAAATGAAGCCTGTATTCCCCCTTTTTCAGCCTGCCAGCACCTCACCTCCCTTCTGTAACACCCACTGCAAACAGCTCTTAGATGGCTGGACTCACTTTTTAAGTCTTCTGGGAAAAAGCCCATAACACCAGGTTAATTTGAGAACCATCAGTTTGTAAGACCTCTGCGTAACCTGTCCTTTCCTCATTTTCCCACTGACTTTAGCCCTTTATCCCTACTTTTTGCTGTGCCAGCTGCTGATTGTGCCAGACATTTTGGTGCCCCCCACAGCAATGAGGACAGAAAATCAGTCTCCCATGACTGGCACGTGAGGATGACACAGAAGCATCTTTAGAGTACATGACCTTATTTCTGGGAATCATTTGGATCTGTTGAAAAGACTCATGTAAAAATAACAGGAAGGAAAACTTACAGTCAGCAGAGATTGCTTTCTAGCTTAAAAGAATAAAGTGATCTTTTATTGACATCATAAAATTAGCAGCTAGCCAAGTTTGAAAAACTCAACCCAAATACTTTCAGTTCCTCTTCAAACACTCCAGCTAGGTTACACACTCAGTTCTTGCCTCAGGCATGAAAAAAGATGTGTTTAAATGTGTTTCCCAGCAACAAATATTCACATTTTTGCAGTAGGGGAATTGTTCCTGCCTGGAGATGGATTAGGAAGGAAAGGACTGCGCATAGCTCTCCATCCCGGGCCAGCAGAGTGCCCAGCAGGGCAGCAGTGTTCCCTGGAGCGTTCATGTGCAAGGATTCATGTCACTAGCTTGGAATTCTGATTTCTGCCACACCTCTGCGCTCTGCCACAGGTAACGCTGCCCCAACCCCGAAGCTGTGCCTGCAGTGAGCTGGAGCCTGATGCTCTGCTCTGCTCCAGGGACTCTGATTTGCTGGGAGGGGAATTTTGACCTCCCTGCTGGTCTCACCCACTTGCTGAGCTGGTGACTTGAGAGCAGCCAGGCAGGATGTAGGTGGTGAAACCCCAAGCCATGCCTGGTGAGCTTCTCTGTGATATTCTAACTACAAAACATAGATAAAGCAACTCGGAGATGTACAGTCTTCCTGGTGAAACCTGGAGCATGCAGGGAGGGTAAGGAGATGTTTCCCGAGATGGATCAGCGCCTGTGGCAGGGAGGTAGGGAAGGACCACAGGCAACTTTATAGAACTAAAACTGTAAATCCACTAGTGGGCTTTACTCTGTCCTAATCATGCTGGAATTATTCACCCCTCCCTCACACCATGTTCCCTTTTTGTGGTTACCCTTTCCTCTTTCAAGGTTGAGAGAAAGGAAGGAGAAAAATATCTTCTCTGCTCGCCTGTGGGTGTGGAGAGAGGAGAGCAGCTGATCCTCTCTCCCTCCCACCCCCTTCCGCCGTGTGGATCTGGGGTAAAAAAGAGCATTTGTCTGATGGCGCCTGGCTCAGACGTGGTCGGGGAAGGACTCTGACCTTTGCACTTCTACATCTGGACCACAGTGACCAAGCAGGACCCATGCCTGCAGCTGACACCGCCAGCCAAGGGCAAACGCAGACCTGTCCCGTCAGCTGTGTCTTTTATTCACTCAGAAAGTTCACAGAGCTCTTTCCAGCCTCCAACTCAAAACTCTCAGTCCTCCCATGAAGCTCAGAGTCAGATAAATATTAAGAACTGCCTGAATTTTATGTGCCAGTACTAGAAACTTGCATCTTGCTGCCAATAAATTCCATGGGGAGATACATGGACGCAACAGAAACATGTGCTGTGTCATAGATACGTGAATGATGAGAGTCAGTTGTGCTTAAAGCTCCACGATGAAACATCTGTGGGACTCTTGGGCTGCAGAACTTAGTGCCAGCATGAATTTAAATTAATCACAACGGTGAGAGATGAGAGCCAAGATGTGAGGCTGCTGTCTCAGGGGAAACTGCACGAGATACACGAAAAATGTGTGTATATGTTGGGGGCTCCAAGCATGAGAAGGATGTGGAGCTGCTGCAGCCAGTCCAGAGGAGGCCACGGAGATGCTGCCAGGGCTGGAGCCCCTCTGCTCTGGAGCCAGCCTGGGACAGCTGCGGGTGCTCACCTGCACAAGAGAAGGCTCCAGGGAGAGCTCAGAGCCCCTGGCAGGGCCTGAAGGGGCTCCAGGAGAGCTGCAGAGGGACTGGGGACAAGGCCTGGAGGGACAGGACATAGGGAATGGCTTCCCAGTGCCAGAGGACAGGGATGGATGGGATATTGGGAAGGAATTCCTGTCTGTGAGGGTGGGGAGGCCCTGGCACAGGGTGCCCAGAGCAGCTGTGGCTGCCCCTGGATCCCTGGCAGTGCCCAAGGCCAGGCTGGACATTGAGGCTTGGAGCAGCCTGGGACAGTGGAAGGTGTCCCTGCCCATGGCAGGGGTGGCACTGGATGAGCTCTGAGGTCCCTTCCAACCCCAGCCATTCCAGGGTTCTGTGATTCCTGCCACGGCCAGGCCTGTGTGGCTCTGCACCACGACACGCGGTGCCGGCTGGCAGGTACTGCCTATGACCCACGGCGGAAGGAAAAGATTTATATTTAACTTAGATTTTTAAAATACATTAGTAGAAGTTCTGAGCTCTGCTGCTGATGCAAAGCGACTCACTGTAGGCACATTTATGTGACTCTCCGGTTCCTGACTCAGCCAGTCATGTGGATCTGAGCAAACAGGAAATCCCTCAAAAAAACCCCCTCAGAATAAAAGTAGCCAAAAGCCAAGAGTCATGGTTTCCCTAAGCAAGTACTTTGAAGATTGCCTGGAGGAAGAATCACAAGAAAGCCTGGCTGGAGGCACCTGACATGGTGTGGAGTGTGACCAGTGAGGAAATCCCAGGGGGATTCAGAACCAGAGAGGAACTGGCAACTTCTGAAAGCCCCAGCCTGGGAAGCCAGGGGCATCCACAAGACAGAAGCACACTTGATCCTGCAGAGGGAAGGGGCCTGGTGTGCCCAAGCACCGGCTCATGGAGCCACCACAATCCCAGACAGAGAGAATAGGCAGCCATTGTAGGGAAAATTGTCTTTTATGAGGGGTGGGGAGGACTTTGGTTCCCTTAAATAGAGTTAGTTTCCCTTTTAGAGGATCAAGTTGAAAG
This sequence comes from Ifrita kowaldi, assembly GCA_013398055.1. Taxonomy (NCBI): domain Eukaryota; kingdom Metazoa; phylum Chordata; class Aves; order Passeriformes; family Cinclosomatidae; genus Ifrita; species Ifrita kowaldi. The sequence goes on from VZRS01015500.1 coordinate 40,526, forward strand.
TTTCTTTTCAACAAAGAGGGAATTGTCCATCAGTTGACACCAATCAACTTCTCATACTTCCTTGAAGAACAGAAAGGCCCCACTGTCCTTGCCACATTTTCCCACTGCAGATTTTGCTCCTGAAAATGGGCTCTGGTTTGCCGAGTTGCTCCATCCATCAGCATGTGCTGTCCTTCTTCCACACCCTCCCAGTCTGTCCCTCCGGCCAACGGGGCTTGGAGCACCTTGGGATAGTGGAAGGTGTCCGTGCACATGGCACAGGGTGGAATGGAATGTGCTTTTAAGGTCCCTTCCAACCCAAACCATCCTGTGATTCTGTGGTTCTGTGAATATATGAAGTTTATGGGCTGTTCCTTAGAGAGAGGTTCGAGGAAGGAGAATTCAATACAGTCAATCCAGAACAAACCATATTCTGTGTATAGCCTATCTCCTATATATATTCCCAGTGAGGAAAGTCAGTGACCAGAGTCCTCTTAGGCATCTAAGTCAAGGAGAATCTGTTTTTTCATCAAATAATAATGTAAAATAAACTCAAAGTCACAAGCCATCTGCAGTATCTTTGGAATAAACCCAGCTTTTTCAGGAGGAAATATTCTCAGAGGTGGTGGAGGGACTTCACAGAAGAATGGGGGGTTTAGAGGATCCAGACATCCCTGTTTATTTTTAGATTTCAAACAGATGGCAGTGCTGCACATTTGTACACTGTCTATTGCACATAAAACTGATCACTGGTTTTGTGTAGAAGGCAACATTTCCCATTAAATGCACCATAAAAAAATGGGCAAAACTATAAAATACCAAGAAGTTCAGCCCTCCCTCCACTCAAATACAAGTCTTCAGGGGGAAAGGGATGTGAAGTTGTCTCCCTTTCACAAACATCTCAAAGACTAAGTCACAATAGTATGATAGCATAAAGTCTCTACTGAAATAAACTCAGAAGATTCCAGTTCAAGCACTACCATGGTGGTGTAAGACATACTCCAGTGTGCAAATCCTGTGTATCAAACTGCGGTGTTTGACTGTGCAAGGATGCCATCGTTGACACCAAAAGTAATTGCACTGGGTCTTAATTGGATGAGAACAAGCTTTGCAGGCAGGTTAAACACTGACCTTTCTTCCATGGGATCATTTTTTTCAACTTGTTATCAGCCAAGCTAATGTGATTATGTGCAAGAAAGCAAAGTTCTTGGCAGTGTATGTGTGTGTGTTCCAGACCTTCAAAGCTTCAGCAACAGCTTTTTCCTGTGACTCCTTTGAGGGCAATGAGCTTGAAGCAATCGCTGATCCACAGCCAATGTTTTACCTCCCGTTCTCCTCCAGCCCAGGCAGGTCTGGAGCCTGGCATCAGCGGGATGTGCTGCAGGAGATCTCTGTGACAGTCCTGACCTGGGAGCTGTGGGTTCACACAGCTGCATCACTTGTGGGCACAGAGAACCCGTTCTTGTCATTAACTTCGTTTCATAGAGTCACAGGCGGGTTTGGATTGGGAGGGACCTTAAAGCTCATCCAGTTCCACCCCCTGCCATGGGCAGAGACCCCTGCCACTGTCCCAGGCTGCTCTAAGCCCCAATGTCCAGCCTGGCTTTGGACACTGCCAGGGATCCAGGGGCAGCCACAGCTGCTCTGGGCACCCTGTGCCAGGGCCTCCCCACCCTCACAGACAGGAATTCNGGGTTCTGTGATTCCTGCCACGGCCAGGCCTGTGTGGCTCTGCACCACGACACGCGGTGCCGGCTGGCAGGTACTGCCTGTGACCCACGGCGGAAGGAAAAGATTTATATTTAACTTAGATTTTTAAAATACATTAGTAGAAGTTCTGAGCTCTGCTGCTGATGCAAAGCGACTCACTGTAGGCACATTTATGTGACTCTCCGGTTCCTGACTCAGCCAGTCATGTGGATCTGAGCAAACAGGAAATCCCTCAAAAAAACCCCCTCAGAATAAAAGTAGCCAAAAGCCAAGAGTCATGGTTTCCCTAAGCAAGTACTTTGAAGATTGCCTGGAGGAAGAATCACAAGAAAGCCTGGCTGGAGGCACCTGACATGGTGTGGAGTGTGACCAGTGAGGAAATCCCAGGGGGATTCAGAACCAGAGAGGAACTGGCAACTTCTGAAAGCCCCAGCCTGGGAAGCCAGGGGCATCCACAAGACAGAAGCACACTTGATCCTGCAGAGGGAAGGGGCCTGGTGTGCCCAAGCACCGGCTCATGGAGCCACCACAATCCCAGACAGAGAGAATAGGCAGCCATTGTAGGGAAAATTGTCTTTTATGAGGGGTGGGGAGGACTTTGGTTCCCTTAAATAGAGTTAGTTTCCCTTTTAGAGGATCAAGTTGAAAGTTTCTTTTCAACAAAGAGGGAATTGTCCATCAGTTGACACCAATCAACTTCTCATACTTCCTTGAAGAACAGAAAGGCCCCACTGTCCTTGCCACATTTTCCCACTGCAGATTTTGCTCCTGAAAATGGGCTCTGGTTTGCCGAGTTGCTCCATCCATCAGCATGTGCTGTCCTTCTTCCACACCCTCCCAGTCTGTCCCTCCGGCCAACGGGGCTTGGAGCACCTTGGGATAGTGGAAGGTGTCCGTGCACATGGCACAGGGTGGAATGGAATGTGCTTTTAAGGTCCCTTCCAACCCAAACCATCCTGTGATTCTGTGGTTCTGTGAATATATGAAGTTTATGGGCTGTTCCTTAGAGAGAGGTTCGAGGAAGGAGAATTCAATACAGTCAATCCAGAACAAACCATATTCTGTGTATAGCCTATCTCCTATATATATTCCCAGTGAGGAAAGTCAGTGACCAGAGTCCTCTTAGGCATCTAAGTCAAGGAGAATCTGTTTTTTCATCAAATAATGATGTAAAATAAACTCAAAGTCACAAGCCATCTGCAGTATCTTTGGAATAAACCCAGCTTTTTCAGGAGGAAATATTCTCAGAGGTGGTGGAGGGACTTCACAGAAGAATGGGGGGTTTAGAGGATCCAGACATCCCTGTTTATTTTTAGATTTCAAACAGATGGCAGTGCTGCACATTTGTACACTGTCTATTGCACATAAAACTGATCACTGGTTTTGTGTAGAAGGCAACATTTCCCATTAAATGCACCATAAAAAAATGGGCAAAACTATAAAATACCAAGAAGTTCAG
>VZRS01015502.1:0-16287 GCA_013398055.1 Ifrita kowaldi
GACCACACCCTAGCTCTGGCCACGCCCCCCCGCATGCGCTCGCGGGGGCCACGCCTTCCCATTGGGCACTCCCCTCCCGCGCTGGCCACGCCTCCCCGCGGGGTTGGCGGGTTCTGAGGGGCGTGGGCGCGGCTTTCATTGATAAGCGGCGCGCTGGCCACGCCCCCCGGCCGTGTGTGTGCGTGCGTTCGTAGGCGCGGGGCGGTGCGCGCACGTGTGCGGAGCGCGGAGCGCGGAGCTGCCCGGTGCTCGGTGCCGCGGCCGTGCGGGGCTCGCAGGTGTGCGGGGTGTGCGCTTCTTGCTGCTGGGAGCTGCTGCTGGTCGGACGTGGAGTTGCACGTGTGTGCGAGACACCGCGCGTGTGGGTGTTAGATGTTGTACTGGGCAGCGCGGGAGGCGGGGGGGTGCAGCGTGTGTGTGGCAGACGTTGCCCATCTGTGCTGGGCTCTACGCATCTGCCACAGTGATGCACAGCTGGCGTGGGCGCCGCACATCTGTTCTGCACCGTGTGTGTGTCCCCGGCACGGTGTGGCTGCCGCCGGTGGTTGCAGCGCATGGTGTGGGGGAAAGCGTCGTGTTTGGAAAAGTAGTGGGGGCAGCCACAAACGCTCACCTGAAGACATGGTGGGGGAACCAGGGCGGGGTGGGCTGGGGCACGCAAAAGTGCCCCCTAATACCAGCGTGGCTGTAGGGTGAGGCCGGCTCTGTGGGCACCGAAACGCGGCGGGGTGCTGGTTCCTGGATGGGGGTCCTGCCCCATCGTTGCCCCACGGTGCAGGGCGCTGGCTGGCTCGAGGGGGGCTGATCCCCCTCCCCGGTGAGCCGGGCTGGCTGTCGCTAGATGGCAGCAGGGCCACGTGGCGGTGCCACCACTGCCACTGCTGTCACTGTCCCCACTCCAGCACAGTGGCCGCCACTCCTGAGTGCAGGGCAGGACCTCCTTCCGTGCTGCAGCCGCTATCACGGCCGGCCCTAGGGGTGCTGGTGGTCGTGGGGGTCTAAAGCAGGTTGGGGGGGAAGTCACGGAGGGGACTCGTGCCCCTTGTGCTGACCCTGCAGCGGCGCAGCCCCCCGCAATGGGTGCCCCTGCAGTCTCGGGGCTGGAGGCTGCTGGGGACACCGCCGCTCTTTGGAGATGCGGGAGATCCTGCTGGCATCACCCAGTCGGGGCGGGCAGCCCAGAGCACCCCAAACCTCCCTCCCTGTGTGGTGCCCAAGAGGGTCTGGCTCCCGGTGGCACTGGGGTGCCCACCCAAGAGGGGGGTGGCCTTACTCCCCCTCCCCCGGCCGAAACACGGAACCCCCCCGGCCTTGCACACGCGGCGCTGTTTGTCCGCCCGCGGACGCCGTAGCAGCGCGGAAGTGTCTCCATGGAGACCGCAGGAGCCGGGCCCAGGGATGGAGAAATACGAGCGGATCCGGGTGGTGGGGAGAGGGGCCTTCGGGTGAGGGGGCGCCGGGGATGGGCGATGGGGAGGTCTCCAGCCCTTTTGCCTCGGAGCGGGAGGCCTTTAAGCCGCGTCCCTTTGGCAGCGAAGCGCTTGTGGCCATGCGGGGGTCGGCCGGGGTGTGGCACCCGGGGGGTCACGGCACGGAGTGTGTGACAGCCCGGGGCGCGGGGATTGCAGGCGGTCTGTGTCACCGCAGGGTAGTGGCCGGGCCCTGTGTTGTGTCCTCCCCGTCCTCGCGCTGAGGCCCCGTCCCTGTCCCCGCAGCATCGTGCACCTGTGTCTGCGCAAGGCTGACCAGAAGCTGGTGATCCTGAAGCAGATCCCGGTGGAGCAGATGAGCAAGGATGAGCGGCTGGCAGCACAGAACGAGTGCCAGGTCCTCAAGCTGCTCAGCCACCCCAACGTCATCGAGTACTACGAGAACTTCCTGGAGGACAAGGCGCTCATGATCGCCATGGAATATGCCCCAGGTGGGCCCTGCTGTCCCCCAGTGCTGGTTCCTCTGCAGGTCCAGGGGATGCCAAGCACTTGGCTCTCTTTGGGTCAAGCTGCTGTGTTGTGCTCCTTGTAAAGATCCTGTGCTTTGGACCCCCAGGAGTCCAAGCATGTCCCTCTTGAGCAGACATTTTTGTAGAAGAGTATCTGGGGTTCCTGGTGGACACCAAGTTGACCGTGAGCCAAGTGCCCAAGCATTGGTGCAGGTTGCCCTGCCCACAAGAGAGGTTGTGGAGTCACCAACCTTGGAGATACGCAAAAGGGAGGTCCTGGAACTGGACAACCTCTGTGGTCCTGCTTGCAAGTGACCCTCCAACCTCAGCCATTCCATGATTATATGCCTTACACCTGCTAATCATATCCAAAACAAGGAGATTTCAAACCCCTCTGTCCCTGATCAGCATGTTACCACCTTGGCTCAGGTTTCAGGGCACATTTCCCTGTGTCAACTCTGTTGGCCCCACATTTCTAACAAGATTTCCTGTGGAGTTTCAGATGAAATCAACATTTGCATGAGGGTTTGCTAAAAGCTGTTCGTGAGCCCTAAATCTGGACCTTCCCCTTCCCAACAGGGGCCTCTCTGTGCCACGTGGCCTCTTGGACTGCAAGAATTCTCCTCTGCAGAACAGGCTGAGCTTGTTCTGCCGTCGAGGTTTATGTCCTGTTCCAAGAGCTGTAATTTTAGTGCTTCTTTTCCTGCTGCTTTTGATAATATGTCAACAGTAACTTCTCTCTGGCTGTTTCTTCTTCCCACCAGCTGTGCTGCCCTTGTTCAGGAGCATTGGAGGATGTGCTCTGTGTGTGCCACCAGGATGTGTTTTTCCCACATGCTTGGCTTGTTAGGTTGCCAAAATGGCAAAATCCCCCCAGTTTTAGGCCAGGTTGGTGCTGTCCTGTGCAGCCCCCCATGCCCACAGCCCTTTGTTGCTCCTTGCAGGGGGCACTCTGGCAGAGTTCATCCACAAGCGCTGCAATTCCTTGCTGGATGAGGACACCATCCTGCACTTCTTCGTGCAGATCCTCCTGGCCCTGCACCACGTGCACACCAAGCAGATCCTGCACCGTGACCTGAAGACCCAGAACATCCTCCTGGACAAGCACCGCATGATTGTCAAGATCGGAGACTTTGGCATCTCCAAAATCTTGAGCAGCAAGAGCAAAGCCTACACGGTGAGTGGCAGGGGAGCTTCTTATCCCCATGGCAGCAGGCTGGAAACTCTGGATTTGGCTCACAGTAGTCTCTTGGAAGTGGCTTTAGGCAATGCTGCTTTGTTCCTTGGAGTTTATACGGGCTGATAGCTTCATGCCGGAGTTTGCTGTGGCTCTGTGGGCTGCAGAAAGGTAAGAAAGACCTGCCCAAAGCTGGGAGAGGATGGGGTGTCTGGGCCCACTGGTGAGGGCAGACAGGGTGGCTCCTGCTGGGGGTGGTGTTTGCAGACTTGTCTGACACATCCTTGGCAAATAAATTCCTGCCTGTGCACTCCCATCCTGCCTTGATCTCCTTTCTCTGCTTGACATTTGAGTGTCTCTCCCCACCTGGGCTAATCTGACCAGACGTTTGTATCACGCTCAGCGCTCTGGGCTCTGATTCTCTCAAGTGGATAGAAGCAAAACTAGAGGCAATCACTGTATGTGTCATTGGAAAGGCAAATCCTCCTGTTTATCACTGAGACTGTCAGGCAGCTGTTGATGCCAAGGGAACAAAAGCCCAGCTCTGTGGAGCTTTAGGTGGTGGTGTTCCAGCCAGCTCTGCAGCAAGCCTTCCTCTTTCTACCTCTCTGCCCCAGTTTCACTGCACTGTGCTGAATTTTTGTCTCTTGTAGGTGGTGGGAACTCCATGCTACATCTCCCCGGAGCTCTGTGAAGGGAAGCCTTACAACCAGAAGAGTGACATCTGGGCCCTGGGCTGTGTGCTCTACGAGCTCGCCAGCCTCAAGAGGGCTTTCGAAGCTGCGGTAAGAGGGTTATGGTTTACACGTAGCACAGGGAGCTGTGGCCCCTCACAGAGGTGAAAATGTATGCTGGGATCACTTCTCAGCGAGCCGGGAAGTGTGAAGGCAGAGGGCAGTGCTGAGAGCTCCTTCCTCCTTGGCCTCGCCCCTGACTGCCCAGTCACTGTTTGTCTGTTTTCTCTCCAGAACCTTCCTGCCTTAGTGTTGAAGATCATGAGCGGGACGTTTGCCCCAATATCGGATCGATACAGCCCCGACCTGCGGCAGCTCATCCTCAGCATGCTCAACCTGGATCCCTCCAAGCGGCCCCAGCTGAATGAGATCATGGCCCAGGCCATCTGCATCCGGCCCCTCCTGAACCTCTACACAGACGTGGGCAGCGTCAAAATGAGGAGGCAAGTGTCACTGCCACCTCGGTGTCCCTTGGGACGGGCTGCCACAGCCCACAGCGGGTCTGACCAGCTCACTGCCTCTGTTCTGAGCTCCAAAAAGAGCATTTTTCCAACGCAGCTGCTGCTAGCTGAGCCTGGCCCAGGGGCTCAGAGCTAGGCAGGTGCCACGGCAGGTGTGGGCTTGTCATCACAGTGACAGCAAACAGAGAGTTGTGAGCACAGGGAGAAGTGAACTGGTGCCAACTCCCCCTCTCTCAGGTTGTTTAAAGCACTGAGCGCTGCTGTGGGTGATTCAGCCATGGCTTCTGCTGTAGCTCTGCCCAGACATTCTGTGATCCAGGGCTCTGCAGGACATTAAAGGCTGGATTTTGGTTTGGCAGGCCTGAAAAACCCTTGGCTCCGGTGCAAGCAGTGACCCACAGCCGGACAGGGGGACGGGCGAACAGTGCCAGGCCGAGGGGTGAGTTCTGGCATGGTGTGTTTAACTCAGCTCCATTTGGAAGGACTCTTTCTGTTGGGTGACACGAGTCAGAGAGGCACTCAAGATTCTGGAGAGAGGAACTTAAGAGATACCACCTTCCCTGCAGCCCCTTGGACCAGCACTGGTCTGGCTCTGGCAGCTGTGCTGGCACCTGGACTGGCTGGTGCTATCGCTTTTCCTGTGGGAGGAGAGTCAGGAATCCACATTAATGATTTCTGTGTGCCCCACAGGAGTCCGACATGGTTCAGCCAGGACAGGAATCCCACCTCCGCTGTCATCCATCTACACATGGGGCAGTGGGATCACCACCCCTCTCCGCCTGCCCATGCTGAACACCGAGGTGGTGCAGGTCTCTGCTGGCAGGACACAGAAGGCTGGGGTCACCAAATCCGGGAGGCTCATCCTGTGGGAGGTGAGTGCAGGGAGCCTGGGGCAGGCAGTGGCTGTGGAGGCCTTGGATGTGTGAGTTCTGTGAAGGAGGAATTTCTGCTCACTCAGATCCTGGCACTGCCTCCTCCAGGACTGCAGTCCCAGCCAGGGTGTGGGTAACGCTGATAAGCCTGTGGGAAGGGGTTCATCAGTGTTCTCCAACCCAGCTCTTCCATGGCTTCTCTCCATCAGGCTCCTCCCATGGGTGCTGCTGGGGGCCCTTCTCTCCCAGGAGCCACCGAGCAGCTCCAGCCTCAGTTCGTGTCCCGCTTTCTGGAGGGCCAGTCTGGAGTGACCATCAAACACGTGTCCTGCGGTGATCTTTTCACAGCTTGCCTCACAGGTGAGCTGCTGCCTCCTGCCTTCACCTGCCTGAGTCCCAGAACCCCCTAAAACCCAGTGGAACTGCCTGGGGAGCCTGCTCAGAGAGGAACCAGAGAGATGCTCTGGGCTGGGGTGACACGGAGACCTCTTGGCCTCTCATGTAGCATCAGGTGGGGATCAGAAATGGCAGACATGGTCCTCCTGTGATGCCACACTGGTCAACTTGGTCCCAGACTTCCTGGTGTGGGGAAGGCCACAAACGGTTGGACTTAGATGATCTTTTTTCCATAAATTATTCTATGGTTCTATGAAATCTCCTGTGCTTGTTGTCCTGGTTGCATTGGTGTCACCTGGAACCAGAACTGACAGTGGGGACTGCAGTGTGAGGAGCATCTCTGTCACATACTTCGGGAGCGTGACACGGGTGCACGCAGTGACCAGCAGTGACTGGTGTCACAGTGAGGAGTCAGCGTGAGCTGCTGCAGGGCTGGTTGTGCTCAAACTGCAGGAAAGCAGAGTTTGAAGCACCCTCAGAGCACTCCAGGAAGTGTTCTGGGTGGAAGGGGAACACACACACCAGTCCAAGGCCATGTTTGAGGAGCAAAGCCCTCCCAGTGGTCCTGTGGGAGCTGTGTTTGCTCTTCTGCTGGGGTCAGGGCAGCAAACGACAGATATGCAGTGGGCAAACTCCATGGGCACGTGTTTATCCTACCTCCCATGGCGTTTCCTGCCACCCCTCTGCTGGGCAGCTGCTCAGGGAGTGCCTCTGTGACTTTAACACCTTGACAGACCGTGGGGTTCACAGCTCCTGCGTACACAGCTGCAGCAATGTTATCTCAGCGCTCTTATCACTGCTGTTTGTTCGTTGAGCCATTGCAGCACGGTGGTGAGGCTGCTGCTCCCTGGAAGCTCCTGCAGCTGCCTGGAAGCTCCTGCAGCTCCTTGGAAGCTCGCTGAAGGCTTGTGAGCCCTGCAGCTTGTTCTGAGTCAGAGTGGGTCCAATGTCCTGGGAGCCACGGCCACCCCTCGGCTGTGTCGCCTCGTGGGACCTCACGTGTGCCGTGCAGGGCCTCATGTGTGCCACTGACAAGGCTTCTTTCTGCTCCTGCAGACAGGGGGATAATCATGACTTTCGGCAGCGGCAGCAATGGCTGTTTGGGGCACGGAAACTTCACGGATGTGAGCCAGGTTGGTGGAAAGGGTGCTGGGCGTGCTGCTCCCCCAGGGTAAAGGATGGATCGTGGCTTCTGCACCACGTGAGCAGGCTCATCCCAGCTCCAGGGATGTGCATCCCAGGCATGCTCTGGCATCTGACCCCCCTCCCCCTCCTCTCCCTGTCACTGCGGGTTTTAAAAGACCCAACCTGCCTCTCTCTTTCTCTTCCCCCCCCCTACACAATGATCCCTTTGAGCGTGGGGGAAGTCAAGAGCTGCCTTGTGGTTGCTGTTGGCAGGCTCCCAGCTTGGAGCCTGCCTCCAATCACACACCTGCCTGCTTCACTCTTGGCCTGCAGCTGCCAGGGTTCACTGAGAAAAGTTATTTTTCAAAAGAGCCAGTATTTAAAGAAGAGCTGTGTGTTTCCGATTGGCTCGGAACACTGGGGCTGAGGGCTCATTGCTCCCTTCCAGCTACTTCCTCGCCTGCCCTCGGATGTGGCAGCAGCCGATGGCTTCCAGCCGAGCCCGGGGACTGGTGCCATTTGTCACTGTGGTCAGCTGGCCCATTTGTTCCTGCTCCTCCCAGAGCTGAGCTGCTCCCTGCTTATGGCTGGGGAGGGCAGACCAGTTGGAAGCAGCAGCCAGATCCCAACAAACGGTGCTTTTCACTTGAGGAGGATAATGAGTATGAGGCGAGGTGTCAGATCTAACAGCAGGTCACAGCAGGGGCTGGGTGAAATGTGGAGATCCTGGTCCCTCCACGCCCTAATGAATCTGAGCCGTTAACTCACAGCTCCTCTGCATGAGAGCCTTTGAGCCAACACATCCTGCACCAAGCCCCTGCCTGCTCAGAGCAGGCGTTCACAGCCCCTGGCACTCCCCACATGGGCAGGGGGGCGAATCCCAACCCTTGCTGAACCTCTTCCCTCTCCAAACTCTTGTGCTGGCTGCTTTCTTCCGCCCCAGAGATTGTTTGCATTATCTTCTGTGCTGCGTGCACGTAGTCTCTTATCCCTTTGAAGACTGTTTGGAACAAAAAAAAAAAAAGAAGAAATTTCTCTGTTGTTTGTGTTGGATGAAAACTGGGATGCTGCCAGCGCTGTGTTGAGTCTGGGGGGGCTGGGTGGGAGGAATGGGAGCAGCCGGGCAGGCTGGGAGGTCTCGGCTGACGGCTGCTGCTCTTCCCCTGCCAGCCCAAGATTGTGGAGGCTCTGCTGGGCTACGAGATGGTGCAGGTGGCCTGTGGAGCATCTCACGTCCTGGCGGTCTCCAACGAACGGGAAGTGTTTGCCTGGGGCAGAGGGGATAATGGTAAGAGATGTCTGTTTTGCAGAACAGGGCTTGTGCCTGTTCCCACTCCCTTTGCTGGCCCTGCTTGCCTGCAGTCCCCTCCAGATGTGCCAGGGTGGGTGAGTGTGGAAGAGCTGCAGCTGTTTTGCTGCATACCAGGGCCCCCATGCTTTGGGTTTCGCTGCTTTCTGGGATCCCGGGCTGGGCTCTTGGAGCAGCTGTGTCAGTGCGGTGCTCAGGGTTTGTGTTGCCATCAGCTGTTCCCTGCTCTGTTCCTCCTGCCAGGTCGGCTTGGGCTGGGCAGCCTGGAGTGCCACAACTGCCCCCAGCAGGTCACAGTCCCTCCAGAGCACGAGGCTCAGAAGGTCGTCTGTGGCATTGATTCCTCCATGGTCCTCACAGTGAAGAACCAGATCCTTGCTTGTGGGAGCAACAGGTAAGAGGGGTGAGGGTCTGTGCTCTACATTTTACTCTCCTGGGCCTGTCCTTGTTGTGACCAAGGGGCTCTAGAACACATCCCTGTGTGATCCTACCCCTCAGCATCACGCTGCTGATGGTGTGGTTATGCCAGGGCAGGATGTGTCTCTGGGGTGTTTGTGCCAGGCTGCATTCAGCCTGAGATTTTCCCTGTTCAGGTGTAACAAGCTGGGCCTGGACCGGATCAGCTCAGCAGAGGAACCCTCCCCAGAGGACCAGGTGGAGGAGGCCACTGTGTTTGTGTGTGCCCAGTCAGCCCCCTTGAACCAAGAGCCCATTGTGTGTGCTGACATCGGTACAGCACATTCGGCTGCTGTCACAGGTGAGGCTGTGAGCCCAGATTCTCAGAGGGGGGGACACCTGCATTCTCCCTGTCTTCCTCCTGTTTTCCATGGGCAGTCTCTCAAGAGACACCCTGCTCACAATGTTGAAGCTCTGTGGAGCAGCAGGATGCTCAGCATGGAGACAGCAAAGAGCTTCAGGGGTTTCAATGTGTCCCAAGTGACACCCAGTTGTGTCTCACCTCTCTGCTGTCAGCCTCTGGCCACTGTTACACCTTTGGGAGCAACCAGCACGGGCAGCTGGGCACCAACTCCTGCCGCAACAGCCGCGTGCCCCACCTGGTTGTGGGGCTGGAGACTATGAAGGTCACCGTGGTGGCTTGTGGGGATGCCTTCACTGTGGCCATCGGAGCAGGTGAGGCTGAAGCCCCCATGTCCTGGGCTGCAGCAAGCCCTGGCTGGCCTCTGGCTCTGCTGTGGCCAAGGCAGGTGTGCAGTGAGGTGTTTACATCCCTCTGCAGACGGCGAGGTTTGCACGTGGGGGAAAGGAGCCAGGGGACGCCTGGGCAGGAAGGACGAGGAAACGGGAGTGCCGAGGCCGGTACAGCTGGAGGAGACACATCCATACCTGGTGACCTCCGTAGCCTGCTGCCACGGGAACACACTGCTGGCAGTAAAGCGTGAGTAAAGGCTTTGTCCCTGTGATTCCTGCCATGAGGGCCCAGCCAGACACAATGCCTTGTGACCGGAGCTGTGCCGAGTAACCCCGGCACGTAAGCTCTGTGTTATTCTAGTCCTTCTCGAGCTGTAGATGAATGGAAATAACTTCAAGCCCGAAATAATTCCCCTTCTGCTCTTCAGCTCTGTGACACTGCCTCTCCCACTGGGCCAGGGGAGCAAAGGGATGGCAGAGGCTGTCTCGTGCACTCCCAGACAGGTAGGCTGGCCAAGCTGCGGCCGGCGGGGAGCTGGCATGCCAGTGGTCCACAGAGTATCCAAAAAGAGCAGCTCTCTAATTGATGCTGCTGAAATAGAAGCTGAGATTTGAGGCGTCATTTTGGCTGCTGCCTTTCCATTGTGGTTTGGAAAAGATAGCGATGGTTTTGCGGTTCCTCTCTGCTTGGGCCAAAGGCAGCATCGCGGCGCGGTTAAAACGTGCCCGTGGCGTGACCTGCCCTTCCGTTGCCTGGATGTACAATGGGAGCCTGGCCCAGACTGCTGCAGGGGCCTTTCTTCCTCCTCTGCTGGGCTGATTATGGCCTCAGCCTGGGCTGAGGGATTCCAGTCTCAGCCCACTTCAAGGAGGCTAATTACAGCCCAGAGGGGAGGAGGCCCGGCCCCGGCACAGCGGAATCGGCCCAGGCTCCCGTTCCTCCCCTGTGAGTGTCCAGCTCTCATGTGATATGTGCTGCCACGTGAAGGGGACGGGGAATGGCCAAGTCCCCAGGCTCGGGAACAAGTAGGGCATTTGTCATGGGAGTAAAAGGGTTTTGTCTCTGCAGGAAGACTGCAGGCTGCTCTCCCCTTCCGCTGCTGGAGTCGCCCTGCACTCTGTGGCAGCTGGTCTGTGGGCTCCCACCTGCAGCACTGTCAGAGCAGGGACTGAGTCTGTAGCCCCACTGCTGTCCAACTGCCCAAAACATTGTCCTGTCCTAGTACTGGGAGTGCAAACTCAGCGGTGTGAGGGCAGCAGCCTCGCCTGCCCCAGCATCCCTCAGCAACCAGTGTGCGAAAAAGCATCAAGAGCTCTGTAAAGAGCTGAGATCTGACTTTGGGCTTTCACACAGCTCAATCTGCCTGGAAATTTCTCCGGTGAAAACATGAGATCTGGTGACACATGTGATGTCATTGCTGCTGTCAGCTCTGGCTGTGATCGGGCCCAGAAGGGTGCTGGCACAGGCGAGCTGCGCTCCACCTTTGGGGCGGCCGTTCTGCTCCTCCTGTGGGGCCAGCTCTGCTTTTGACTGGCTTGGGCTGCTGCCCAGGTTATCATGAGCTGCTGCTGCGCCCTTCTCTCAATCCCACTGCAAACACGGAATAACTGGGAGAAGCCAGGCTGGAGAGGAGGAGGAGGAGAGCACAAGCCTCAAGAGACTGCATTTCGTCCTGCTCGGGCTCTGTGTGCTGGGCGTTGCCTCACTTTGTGCCACTAGTGAGGTCTTGTGGAGGCTTCCTGTAGGGAAGGGGACAGGGATTGTGGTGCCCATCTGTTGGGTACCAGGCCTGTGTGGGGCAGAACACTTCTTGGAGCTTCATCAAAGTGGGGCTTCCAGCTAAATCTTGGTCTTTACCCTTTGTGTTTCAGCTGCTGTGGAGGAGTCGCCTTCCCAGTGAGTGAGAGCAGCCACATCCTGCTCTTCCTGCTGCCCACGGTGGCCTGGCTCAGACACACTCCAGGCTCCAGAGCTCCTCAGCTGCACTCTGAAGGCAGCAGTCTGAAAACAGAGAGTTCCTAACGATGGTTCCCAAGGAACCAGAGCTGGTCTCGCTTATTGAATCGTCACTGTGAACCTCCAGTGCCTGAGAGTCACTGCCCTGCACATGCCATGGGGTGGATGGACATCCCCAGAGCTCCCGTGTGCCTTCAGGGGGTCACACCGTGGCTCTTCCCCTCCTTGCTGGAAGTGCCTGTGTGGAAGGGTGAGGAGCAGCACAGAGGTTGTTTTCCTCTCTGGAAACTGTTTCTGGTTACAAAGCCCAGGCTGACAGCTCCGTGTCTGAGAGAGCTGTCAGCCTTTGCACAGCAGCGTCTGGAGTCAGGGCCCCAGGCGCTGTGCTGGGTGACTAAATGCAAACCTCTTTGCTAATTAGAGAAGTCTGTCCTTTCCCATCCCCCTCTAAAACGTTTCACCCATTTATTGAGCACACTTTGGAGGGTCCTGCCTGCACAGCTGGCCGAGCTCTGCACGAGCAGCCTCCCTGTGCTGCCCAGCTCTCCTGAAATGCTGCCTGGAGCTTTCCAATTACAGCCTCCCCTGGCCCCAGGAGCTCGCTGGAGGATCCTCCAGCTGACATTTGTCCTCAGGCCCCTCAGTCCTGCTGCTGACCGGCTCACTGGCTCCCAGCTGAGCTGGGGAAGGCAGCAAAACACAGCCAGGGATTGTCAGTACTTGAAGTTTTTTAACCCAGATTTTTCCAGGGAGCTGATGAGTTTTCACCAGGGATCTGTGAGGCAGGAGGGGCACATCCATGTGTTACGGACAGGAGTCACGGTTTTTGTCTCCAGAAGGGTCGTTTCCTTTCCTTTATTTTTTTTCCCTCTTCTTTTCTTTTTTTAACTTACATGTGCCCTGGGCCATTTTTTGATGAGCTTCTGTCTCTGATCTGTCTGACATTGCAAATGCTCTTGCCTTTCACATCCATCTTTGTGCCGTTGCCAATCTGTTGTGTATAAAGTCGGTGCTTTCATAAGCCAGCTGAGATGAAATCTCTCTAATTATTTTTGTGATTCTTTCCTGTTTTCAATGAGGGAAACCTCGACGGGCTCTGCTAAAAGCCAACTGATCCCTCTGTCATGTGGAAGGTAATGGATTTCTGCAGGTCTCCTGCCCTTTCTTCCCTCGCCTCCCAGGCTCCAGCTGGGGAAGGGAGCAGGTCCCATCCGGCCGGGAGAGGCGTGTGCAGCCCTGGCTGCAGACACAGCCTCCCTCTTTGGCTCCTGGCAGGGTGGGTGCATGGGTTTTTCCCTGCCTTTTTTGTTTCTTGTGGAGCTGCCTTTTCAGGCGGTTACACCCTGCTATCCCAGGAAGCCGACTGGAATTCAAAGGTTCTGCCAGTCCTTTGGCACTTTCCTGCACTGCAGGGTACGGGGACGGCTCAGCCCCGTGTTGGGGAAGGTGCTTTCCCCTCCCAGACCAACCTGGGCACCAGAGTGATTGCAGGGCTGGGTTCAGTTGCCTCAAAGCCCCTCTGGGCCGCTGCCTCTCCTCCCTGTGTGGAGCTGGCAGCAGCTCCAGCTCCTTCCAGCATCAGATTTCTGTTGCCTGTGTTGTGCAGAGCTCTCAGGGCTCCCCTGGCCCCACACCACATACAAACACATCCCATAGGAAGGGGCTGGTGTTCCTCCTGCAGCCTTGCCAGGGCTGAGGGCTAACTGGGACAGCAGCAGGCAGGACAGAGGTCTGACACCCTTTGTCTTGTCAGCAGTGGCACCAAAATGCCACTGCTTCAGGAGCCGAGCTCTTCCTGCTCCAGCTGGGGTGCCAAATCCAGGGGTGCGGCCCCCACTCCCCGTTCCTATCAGTGTGCTGGTGTTAGGTGAATGATTTTATAGCTTAATGACACCTTTGCACTGCGGTGCTGGGGCTGGAGGTGTCACCAGCTTGAATGTTGGGATCCTTTGCTCCAGACTGGGGAAACCAGTGTGGACCAGTGCGCTTTGTCCCGGGCCGGGGGCTCCGGCGAGGGCTGGAGCCCTCGGGATTTCACAGCCTGGGCTCTGGGCACAGGAGTTCAGCTGTGAAGCCCAGCGAGATCATTTGAATAATTTAATACCGGGCTGTGACCAAGCCTGGCGAAAGGGTAAAGGAAACAAAGAGGCCCCCAGCCCCGAGCAACAAAAGCTCCTGGAACGACAAGCCGAGGCATGTCCGCGCTGCCGGAGGCAGAGAGCAGCCCGGGCAAATAGGCCACTTGCATTCCTCACGTCTGCTGCTTTGTTTCCCTGCAGAAGCTCCCGGTGAAATCTGCAGGTCTCAGGGCTTCTCCCTTTATCCTTGTTTTGTTCCTGTGTTCTGTGGAGCTGGTGGTGGATCAGCGTCCCCGCGGCTCTTCCTGCTAAGGAAAGGCAGGGCCGGAGGGGAGAGGGAAGGGGAGGTGATGTGGGATGAGGCTGCCTGGTGCCCGCTTGAGCATCCTGGTGCGGGTCCCCTCTGGCCATTGTCACCCAGGGAAAGGCTGTCCCTGTTCCAAATAAGATCCTGCTGACTTGGGGCCATTACTGTAGCAGGAAACAGCACAAACCGCCTGCTGATCCCGGAGCTGATTTGTTTTGATTCCGGCACCTCTGTCGAGGTCGTATCCTCATTCCCACGAGGCTTTTGGCAGGAGGTGCGGCTGCTGTCCCTCTGTCCGTCTGCCTCGATCCCTTACCCCTGCCCTCCCTGGGCACGAGGCCCCAGAAGCCGGGAGAGGACTCTCCCCACTCCTTTCCCCGGGGCGAAAGGCTCCACCTTAACTTCTTTAGAAGCCGGAGCGTCGGTTTTTCCGTCCCTCCAGTTTAAGTTAAATACAAGGCGGAGGGATGGAGGAGCAGGGAGAGGCTGGGGAAGAGGACAAGAGGCCTCTCCGAGCCCAGATGGGTTCAAGAAGTGACCCATCGTGGGGGACAGGGAACATATCACCTCCACAAAGGGAATTGCCCTGAGTGTCGCCTTTGTGTGAGACAAATGCCTGGCTGTGATGTTGAGTGCGGGGTGGGCTTTGCTTAGGGAGAGGGGAAAAGGAGGGATCTTTGTTTGCAGGGTCTGACACCTCCCAGCCGCCCTGCCGGCACAGCCAGCACCTTCTGATGGCTTTGTCAGCTCCTGGCTAATTAGCAGAGATGCTCTTCAGTGAGGTTAGGGAAGAATAATTTTAAAAACATCAAAGAGAAGCAGTAAATAATGATAAAAGTCGGCTGTTTCGTGGCTGTCATCGGAGGCACAGGCTGCCTGTGTTTACAGGACTGATGTGTCCTGTCTTTGGAGTCCCATCACCCCCCAGGATACCAAGGACCTGTCCTTTTGGCCTGAACCTTGTCCCATAGTGGTGTCCGGGGACAGTTTTTAGCCGGGGCCAGGTCACAGCATGTCAGGGACAGTGTCTGGGTAGTGCCTATCTCTTGTTGGAGACAGCCTGGCTGCGGGCTGTGCTGGCACAGAGTGGCAGAACCAGCTGGACCATGGGGCTGCTGGTAGATCCTGCCCTGGGGGGGTCACAGCCCTGAGCAAACCCAGCCGGGGAGCACCTCAACCCCGGCTCAAGGTGCCTGTTGCTCCCCACTGCTCCCTGTCACTTGTTTTTTCCTGACGGGTTTCCAGTATCACTGGGAGCTGGTTAAAGTTTAGCTCAGCGCTCTCCATCATCCGAGCAGCGACTCACGTTCTCTTAGAAAATCCCCTGCTGACGGCGGCTCGTGCTCAGTGCACCCCAGTACAAGGTTCCCTGGTATTTGGGAGCCCCAGTGCAGCTCAGAACGACCTGTCCGAGAGGAAAGATGTGTGCTAATGTCTTTACAAACAGTTTGATGGGTGTTAACGTCTTTGAAATGGGTCTTAATGTCTCTACTGACTTTGGGCAGCAGGTTTGTTACCGGGCCCAGAGTTTGGCCCCTGAAACAAGGGTCTGCATAAGGCTGAACTTCGGAACTTTGGGGTAAAATGACAGGTTCAAGGGGGGATATGGGGTAGGCGGTTCGGGAAGGCTGTACCTTCCCAGGACCTCAGCCGATGGGGAAAGGAAGAGGACAACATGCAGCCGGCAGCTGGGATAAAAGGGAGGCTGTGCCCTCGAGAGAGAAAACCCCGCAGGTGTATGCTCCAGTGGCCTTTCTCCCTGTGTTCAAATAAAGTTGAAGGACTCCTCTGTCTCCTTTTTGGACAGAAACCTCTGGCGTTTGTGGATTTTCCTGACACATCTCTCAGGGTAACCCCAGAAATGAGCCACCCATCCCCTCCGTGGCAGCTCTGGCAGCGAGCAGGCTGCCTCCCCCCGGGCTGCTGCAGGGTTTTATTTTAAGCAGAGCCTCTCGGGGAGAAGGGTAACGTGAGCTCCTTGAGTGACAAGTGATAGAGCTCGACTTGCTCAGCGTGTCCCCCAGGAATCCCACTCCTCTGCCATTTGCTAATTGAAAACTGCTAACATTTGGGTCTGGAGCAACTGCCGCCCTTAATGGGAAGCTGGCTGGAGTGAGCGTTGGTGGGACTAACACATGCTCACAGCCTGTCATCTGCTCGCCTCCATCTCTGGGGAAAGGGGCAAATACTCCCATATGCTGCTCTGATTTCTGAAAGAGTGACGAGGGGGCTGGAGCCAGACAGATTTGCTTTTATTCTCCCTCCTCCGGGCTCTTGCTCAGTTACAAACCGTGGCTGGAAGGAGGCTGTTGGCTGCAGCCTGGGGCGTGAGCTCCCAGCAAGACAAAGCCACAGGAGCGTGTGTCCCCCACCCCGTGCCTGTGGCGTGGGGGGCTCAGGACAGCCCCTCCATGTCCTGCTGTGGGTGATGGCTGGGACACGAGAGTTGGTAGGAGCAGGTCTGGGAGCGGTATCCCACCTCCAGCCTCGCTCAGAGGCACAACTGTGGCCTCGGGCTGCCTGCAGGAGTGTGGCACCCCTGGGACACCTCTGAGTCGAGGAGGGCATGTGGGGTCAGCGAGGACAGCACGGTGTGTGCCCCCAGAGCCCAGCCTGGGCCAGGGGAGGCTGCAGTGGGTGAGAGGGCCGTGTGTGATGTGATGTCGATGCTCCCCAAACTCCTGGGGTGGCTGTTCGCGGTGCAGAGGGTCGCAGGCGCTCGAGATGATTGTTCCCAGTGCGGTGGGTACCAAACCCCGCCAGAGGGCTGTGCCCGGTGGGAT
>VZRS01015521.1:0-22303 GCA_013398055.1 Ifrita kowaldi
GGGGCTGGGGGTGCCCGAAGGGCGGGGGGGAGGCGTTTGCCCCCCTCCGGGGGCTGTTTCTCCCCCGAGGGGTGGGGGCGGCCTCCCCTTGCCCCGGGGGGCGTTTGCTCGCCCGGGTTCGCCCCCCGGCCCGGCCCTCAGGGGGTCGCTTGCGATTCATTCTCCCCATATGCTGCCCATGGATGGGGCAATGGGGGGGACCCCCTGCCCTTGGAAGGGGGTCCCGTGTTGCCCCCAGCAGCCCAGGCGGGTGAGGGGCTGCTCGCTCCTCTTCTCGCACTGTCCGCAGCAGTGAGGGACATGGGGGCCACAGGATGCTCCGTGCCCGGGGATTCCCCCTCTCCTGCTATCCCGAATCCCGGCCTTTCCTCTGCACCAAGGGCAGAGCTCCCGCCGAGAGCTGCAGAGGGACACGGGCTGCTGGCAGCCTTTGCCAGAGCTCATCGTTCTCTGTAGAAATCCCCACCGGTTTATCCCACCCTCAGTTGCTTTAATTTTTGGAGATCTTAAAGCTCCCGGCCACGACAGGGACGTGTTGTAAGGGCTCCTGTAGGTGACTGTGTTCCTGTGTTCCATTGGCTCTTCCCGGATGATTCACGCTGGTTCCTGATCTCTTTTTTGCTCAGTTTCTTTTTTTTTTTTTTCCTGGTTCAAGGTTTTACTGTTCCTTCCCTCTGTGAAATGCGTGATCTGGGCTGGGTGCAATGAGGGTTAAGATGTTCCTCAGAATCATTAAAATCACAGAATAGCCGGGCCTGGCAGGACCTCGGGAAGTCTCTGGTCCAACCCCGTGCTCAAGGCAGGGTCAGCTGGGAGACCAGACCAGGTTACTCAGCATTCCTGAGCATCGCTCCTGCTGCCCTTCATGCCTGCATCAAAAACTGCCCTTAAATTACTGGATGCTGCTGCTTCCTCCCTCTCCGCTCTCCTCTGCGGCTGAGGAGTTTCTCTGTGATGCTTTGTCTCTCCCGGTCCCCTGTGAGCGCGGTTTTGATGGAGAAATGGCTGTTTGGGGAGAGCAGGAGCCTCGATAAAAGGCAATGGCAGGTCTGGAGTGTGTCTGTGATTCAGAGCTAAAGACCTTTGTACCTGGGGAGAGAGGATGACAGTGAAGCACCTTCCTGTGCTCCTGGAGAGCAGATTGGTGTGGGGAGCTGGGGTTCCTCGTGGCAGCAGGGCTGAGGCACAGGGAAGCAGCAGTCAGGCTTGGAAGATAAATGTGGTTTTTATGTCCCAGGTGGGACTGTGACCCTCTGGCTGGCTCCTTATGGTGTGTCCTTTGTTTGACTCTTCCCTCGAAGTGTATGGACCAGGCCTCTGTTTTATCAGTTTTTAGTACCCGATACTTACAAGAGTTTCAAGATTTTGGGAAGGGGATGACAGAAAGGTTCAGTACTCAAGAGTCTCGGATTTTGAGAAGAATTTTCTGGGAAAGAAAGAGGCACACCACAGAGTTCAGTAAGCCTCATTGTTAAGGTGAAGAAGTCTCTCAGATTCATCAGGGCTGTTCAAATCCAGCCTGTGATGACAGAACAGATTTGGACCAAGGAATGAAACCCAAGGATTTATTTGTGCCTCCCCGCTCAGCTGGAAATCTGACCTATGGAAGATGCTTTTATCCAGCAGTTGTATGAAATCTCCTTTCTCCCCTCTTCCTCCCCAGTTTCCTGTCCTGCCCAGCTCTCTGAGTAGTTAATGCAGAAGATAAAGAGGGTTCGTCTGGAAAACGAGACTGCAGGAAGTTGGAGAAGGTATGTCCAGGTCCCTGTGGGGCCTCTGTGTGCTGTGGGACA
Source organism: Ifrita kowaldi (assembly GCA_013398055.1). NCBI lineage: Eukaryota > Metazoa > Chordata > Aves > Passeriformes > Cinclosomatidae > Ifrita > Ifrita kowaldi. The sequence goes on from VZRS01015521.1 coordinate 1,794, forward strand.
GAGCAGCAATCCCCTCTAGAGCTGGGACAGAGCAGCAATCACCTCTGCAGCGAGTGAGGGTTCTGAGAAATCCCAGCTGTAGAGTCCTGCCCAGGGAGCTCTGTGTCAGGATCTGTGAGTCAGGAATTGACTCAGGACAATAACTTGTTTCACTCACTTCCAATTTCGAGCTCTGCAATTTTTTCCTGATTTCCCACCTGTGCTCGTTGTCCTCTCCAGACTAACACCTTCCCCCAAAGGAGGGCTTGGTAGCTCACCCACCTCACCTGACAGGGCACAAATGGCATTAAAAGACCCCCGAGGGGCAGCTCCGTGTTTTTGGGAGTGGAGAGAGCGGTGTTCCTGCAACAGCTCTGAGTCATCTCAGTCCCTGCCTCAGCGTGGGGCGGAAGGGACAGGGCTTCTCCAGCAAGATGGAAATCTTGGATGTGCTATTGCTGCCTGTCTCAAGATGGTTAATAACTGGTGTCTTGATCCAACTCACGTTTGAGTAATGTAATCCCAAAATCTACTCTGAGATAAGTTACTTCTTGTGCTTGTTTACTTATGTACATGGTGTTGCCAAATACTGGCTACGTCTTTTTCCAGAGGTGGCTGTAGTGACAGAGGCAGAAATCTGAGTTTCTTTTTACTCTGTATCATGCCAGGACCTAGTTTTAGGGGGTTTTTGTCCCTTCTAGTGGGAGGTATCTCTGCCCATGGCTGGGGTTTGGAATTAGATGATCTTTAAGGTCACTTCCAGTTCAAACCATTCTGTGATTTTGTGAGACTCCACCAGGCTCCAGCTGTGCCAGTGGTAATTCCCAACACTCTCACCTCACTTCGTGTGGTGGCTGCTTTGCTTATCCCACTTCCCCACTCCATTCTAGAGCCCAAATCACCAGGATGAGAACAGTACAAAGCTTAGAGCTGTGCTGTTCACATGATAAAGTCATGGCAGTATAGTTTGGAGGGGGCTCCAGGCTCCAGTTCAGCTGGGGACAGGTACCAGGATCACATTCGTGGACTGGTTTTAAAGGTTAAATTTCCCCTTGTGAGGAGCCAGCCTGGCTGAGTGAGATGGATCCATCAGCTGGGTGAGAGTAACCCAAGGGCCAGGCTTTGTGAGCCAAAGCCAGAGTATTTAATTGGCTGAGTTGACCTGCAGTGGGATGGGGTTGGGAGAGTTGCACTCAGTTTATGGATTTTCATGGTCTTCCTGTCACGTGTTTCTGACAGGCAACACTTCTGCCTTCAGCTGTGGTTTTAGCTGCTGCAGTGATCCCTGGATGCAGGCAGAGGCCACAGACACACTCACAGTCTTAGAACATCCCATCATGTTCTCTTTTGTGGTTTCACTTGGACTTCCTGCCTGCCTTTGATTGGAAAATACTCCTCTTTAGCCATTTTCAAACTGTGGATTTACTGCTGGGCAGTAGGTACCAGGAGTACCTACAGAATTATTTTGGGAGCTTGTTCTTGTGTTACTATTGGCACATTTTGTACAATTTGGGGACTTAGGAGTCTGAGGAGATGTTGCATTTTCAGCCCTTGTACAAGGCTGATTCTCCAAGCTAATCTTGTCCAGTAAACTGAAGTTCTTCTGAAATTCTCTGTAACATTCTTTCAGGTACCTCCAAAACCACTCAAATGTCCTCTTGGAGGGACATCCTGCTTTTCAAGTGGGTGTTGGAAACTGGTTTCCCTAGTCCTCAGCTCATTCCTGCTTTGCAGTGGATGACATCACTGACCTTGGGCAAGTCTGTGGGTCCACCTCACGTCAAATTAACATTTGTGTTAATGCGGAGGCAGTTCTTGTCCTCTCCTTCCACACCTGCTCGCTTGGAAATCTCTGAGGAATGTGTGCCACGTTTCTCAGGGTACAGCCAGGGTCTGGTCCCGCTGCCTGCTCTCTCTTAGCAAAGCAGCTGCACTTTTCCTTCCCATTTTCCCATCTCTCTTACTTCATTCCTGGCCTCAGTATCTCCTCAGGTGAGTTGCTGGGCTTGGGTTTGAACCTCTCTCCCCAAGCGATGGGCAGGTTTTCCTTTGGGATAGGAAGGGGATTCCTTTTCTGTGGTCTCACAGGGCAGGAGTTTATGTGCCTTTATGATAGGTCATAGCTTTGATGACATATCTGTCCAAATTCCTGGAGTGGTTTTCCTTTGAGTCAAGCTGCTTGTTGTCTGCACCAGAATCTGCTGCTTGTGCTTCCTTTAACAGCTTATTCCTAGAGCCAGTCCTGGGAGAGGGAGTTTTCTGAGGTCAATATCTTCATTTACAGGATTCCATATGGGATGGGAGATGGACTTTTCCTGTCAATATGTTTAAGATGTAATCCTTGAGTGCAGAGAATCCTAGGAGCTGTAGTTTAAGGAGCGCCTGCTTGATTTTAAGGCTTAATTCTCTCCCTCTACTCCTCCCTCAGTTTTTTGCCCAGTTCTGAAGGGGAAGCGAGGATGACTGCAGTGGACACACTCTCGGACAGCTCCGAAGTGGTCGAGATGGAGGATGTGCCTTCCCAATTCCAGGTGCAAAAGCATTCTTGGGACGGGCTGCGTGACATTATTCACAGCAGCAGGAAGTACTCGGGCATGATAGTGAACAAAGCTCCCCATGATTTCCAGTTTGTCCGGAAAACAGAGGAGTCCAGCCCGCACTCTCACCGCCTCTATTACCTGGGTAAGCCTCCGTGCCAGCGTCCCGGGGGAGCGTGGGGCTCTTCCAAACTCAACAGGCCAGGGAAGGCCTGGGAGGGATCTCCCTTTGTGGGGTGGGGGAGCTGAGATTGGGGAATGTGGCTCGAGGCTTGCAGGATCTTCCTCAAAGCCTGGGACTGAGCAGGGACTCGCCAGTCCCAGACGAGCTTCGCACACAGGGCTTCAGCTGCGACAAGGGGAAGTGCTGGCCAGCCAACACTTCTGTGTCCTTTGTCACACAGGGGATGGGGGAGGAGAAGGGATGTTCCTCGCACTCAGGACTCTCTTGTGCCTCCGTAGCTTGGGAGAAGTGGGATTTACTTCCTTCAGTAACCAGACTGATGTTCCAAGAAATTTGCTGTCAGTAATGGCTAATTATATGTTGCAACATATTAGTGGCAGGGTGGTGGTGGTGTCTCCTGCTTTATTAAGTGTCGTGAAGGTAGGATGCTTTCAAGAGCAGGGACAAAAATTGAGGTGGGAATGAGCTGTTCCTGGAATTTGCAGGGAAATATCCCTTTCCTTCAGTGGGACTGAAAGCAGAATTCTGTGTTGTAGAGGTCCCTCGTTACAGTTGGAGCCACAATGTAATTAGTGACAGAGTTGTTGGATTTTAGTAACTGGATAATTTTGTGGCTGGTAAAATGGGAAGCTTTATAGACCATAAAGAGTTTGTTGTGCTTTGGGGCATGAGCTGATCATTACTGGACCAGTAAAAATTGCCTGATGTGCAACTCTTTGCAGTGACTGCTGCCCTGAAGTGACCCTGCTGTTCTTCCTTCTTTTTCCAGGTTTTGAGTGTAGGTCACTGTAGGATGCTGGATTTAAGGGACTGATTTGTTTTGTCATTAAGCAGCTCCTGTGTGCCAGGGACTTGATTTGTGTAGTTCTCATAAATTCTTGGGACACGAGTGCTGCTCTGAAGGGCAGTATCCAGAGCTGGCATATTTTTCTTGTCAAGTCTCAGCAGTCAGGGTTGATTTAAAGCTGAATGTAATTTTCAGTTCACTTTGATACTGGTTTTGATCTAGATGATTAAAGAACTAAGTGGCTAATTTTAATTTTTTTTAATGTTCTGTTGTATGAAATGGCAACCAAACCAGCTACTGGGTGGTTGGTGTTCTGCCAGGGTGTGACTGTTCCAGGAGCCAGAACCAGGAATGAGGATACACGAGTGCCTTTTCGGTGTTTCCTTCCTTAAGGAATTGTTCAGGGCTTAGAGCAGATTAATCCCTCAGTTAAGATCAGTATCAGCCAGGTAATCCCAGGGTACCTCTTCTCAGATGTCCCTAATAAAGGGTAAATGCTGATTTAAATGCTGATTTTTGTGCCATAATAATGGAGACTCCCAGGGATGGGGCAGCCACATCTTCTCTGGGCAGCCTGTAAGTGCACAAGTGTTTAACTCAGCGTGCTGTTACTGCCCCAGCACTAAATAACATTTTAAAGTGTTTAAATGAAACTTGAGGAGTAGATGGAGACTCCTGATGAACTTTGCCGTAGGGTTGAATACTTCGCTTGGAAGCAAAGTAAACTGTCTTTGGGGAGGAAGGCAATATTTTCCTTGTAAATGCCAACTGATTCTAGTCAGGCTGAGGTCACTGGAGAAAGTTCTAACATAAGGGGAAGGGAAGTCCAGGTCACAGTTGCCCGAGTGTCAGATCTGTGTGTCCAGAGTCATTTGTTCCTCTCTGCAGTTTTTCCATCTTTTTGGCCATCTTCAGTCATTCCTGGGCCATCCCCACAGAGTTTTATGTTGTATCGTGGCAGATGCTGCTTATGTTAAACACCACATGCTCAGCACTTTGGTGTTCCTGTATCTCTGAGGATTAGATCCTCACATATTGCTCTGCTTCCCGAGCACTTATTAATATTTCAGTTTTAATTTGAAGTAACTGTACTGCTGGGTCAGCCAGCTCAAAAATCTCTCTGTTCTGCTCAGAACATGTGCAGAGTAGGCAGTATCAGGGCACATATCCCTGTGTGAATTTCTGATCCAGGGTGTCTCTACAGCATAAGTAGAGGGCAAGTTCATGGTCTTTGTTTTTGTGGAAACTGTCAAAATCACGTGTCAGGATATTTGATGGTTGTTTTGGAAGTTGGATGAAGGCCAGGAGCTTATTTGATAACCACAGTCAAAGGCTTATGTAAAATGACAAGGTCTTTTGACTCTGTAGGATACTGTTTCACATTTGAATGGGCTCTCTGGAGCTTCCAAGCTTTTCCTTCCCCCCTTGCAAGCTGCTGCCTTGGCCTGAACGAGGTCCCTGTAGCAAATTTCTGGATGAGAAATGTGGGAGAGTAATGTTGAGTCACCCATTCAGGGAGTGGTGCTCTTGGAGTGGATCTGGGGCACGGAGGACAGGCACAGAGGGGAAAGTTGGACCTAATACATTCTGGAGAGGTGAGTTAGTGTTAAATCTTGCTTAGGGAAAATTCCAAACAAATATCTAAGTGGTTTAGATATTATTCTGGGATTGATCTGGGAGCTGCTTGGGAAGGAATGTGGGTAAAGGCCTCTGGGCAGCCCCAGCCCCTCTGTTTCCAGACTTCTGTTTGAATTTGCTCGTGGGCCTCCTGCCTAACTCATCTTAAGTAGGGTGATGCTTTTGTCCTCCTAATAGGAATGCCATATGGTAGCAGAGAGAATTCCCTTCTTTACTCAGAGATTCCCAAAAAGGTACGGAAGGAGGCCTTGCTGCTCTTGTCCTGGAAACAGATGCTGGATCACTTTCAGGTAAGCCAGGGTGGGAAGAGCCTGGGTTGTCGGTGCTTGGGGAAGCTGGGTGATGCTGTGGGGCTGCTGTGGTGGGGACATCTGTGTGGTGTCTGTCATCTTTCCTGCTTTTAAAAAGTTGGGAAAGTTGAGTTTAAATTGCTGCTTCTGCCTTACACTGTTCTGAGTGAACCAGAAGGGGAGGGAATTTTCCCCTCCCTGGTTTCGGTACCTTTGTGTCCTTTGTCACTGGCAGCATGGGAGGGTGTTGGTCTTTTCTCCCCTACTTAAAAAAGTTCCTGGTGGAACAGAATTTATCTGTCTTGACCCCATTTGAGCTGCGAGTTCTCTCCAGGGTAATTCAAGATCCCGGAAGAACTTTTGTTTGCAGTGTCTGACATGGAAACTGTTTGTGAAGGCTGCAGATAACGTCATTAAGTTAATTGGTTACATCTCATTTGCATAAGCAGAGCAAGTGCAGCTGTTCTCAGTTCATGCTGAAGTGCCAACTGCAGAACTGAGAGATTCTCAGCTCAGCCCTCCTGTAGAGGGAGGTTTGGGGGGTGTGGTGGGTTTAGGCCTCCTGGACCCCACAGCTGTAGCCTGGAGCACAGGAGCTGGGGACCTGTGCCCTGGCACTGCTGCCTGTTTGAGCTGGGGTGCTGTGCCAGGCTCAGAGCACTCCTGTGACCGTTCCTCTCCTTGCAGATCCTTTCAGATATTCCTTTCCTTCAATTCTAGGCAACCCCTCACCATGGGATGTATTCCAGAGAGGAGGAGCTCTTGAGGGAACGCAAGAGACTGGGTGTCTTTGGGATAACCTCTTACGATTTCCACAGTGAGAGCGGCCTGTTCCTCTTCCAGGCCAGCAACAGCCTCTTCCATTGTCGAGATGGGGGCAAGAATGGCTTCATGGTGAGTCTGCCGGGACTTCGTGGATATCACCGCAGGGGCTTGATGGTTTGGAGTGGAGATGGCTGCACATGGAATCCCAGGCTGGGTGGGGTTGGAAGCTTCTCTGAGCACCCAGGGTCTTCCCACCCTCACAGGAGGTTCTCCTGGAGCCCCTTCATGCACTGAAAGGGGCTCCAAGCTCTTTCCCAGATCCTTCTCTTCTCCGGTGAACACCCCCAGCTCTCTCAGCCTGATTGCAGAGCAGAGAGGCTCCAGCCCTTGGAGGATCTCCTTGGCTCCTCTGAACGTGCTCTGGCAGGTCCACATCTTCCACATCTTCCTCTGTTTGGTTGTGGTGGCTTCTCTTGTGTCCTGTCAGGGCCTCATTCGCCATCATCCCGTGGGCTGTGCTGTGTCTCTGGTTTAGGCTTCTCCCTGCAGAGCTGGGAGCTGGTGTGGCACCCAGCTCTGTGTGTGTCTCTTGCCATAGGTGTCTCCAATGAAGCCTCTGGAGATCAAGACTCAGTGCACGGGGCCACGGATGGATCCCAAAATCTGCCCTGCTGACCCAGCCTTCTTCTCCTTCATTAACAACAACGACCTGTGGGTGGCAAACATCGAGACGGGCGAGGAGAGGCGGATGACGTACTGCCATAAAGGTAACGGGGCTTCTTCCAGCTCCCAAAGGGAATTCCTGCTGAGGAGCCTGGCCTGCAGTACCCACACTCCTGGCTTATTTATTACAAGTGCATTTGTCTTTTGGGTCAGCATTTTCCAAGGAGATGGAAATGCAAAATGCAAATGCTGTCTCATCTTTGTTCCTCTCCAGGCTTATCCAATGTTCTGGATGACCCCAAGTCTGCTGGTGTAGCCACTTTTGTCATTCAGGAAGAGTTTGATCGGTTCACGGGCTATTGGTGGTGTCCCACAGCTTCCACAGAAGGTCAGTCACTGTTCTGCTCATCAACTCCTGGCGCTGTGACTGCTGCCTCCTGCTAGGAATGAGACTCTCAGCATGATTTTCCTTTGGCCTGGGTTTGGGCTGTTTCTGGGGAGATCACCTAAAAGAACAGAGCACTGAGGGGATTATAACTGTGGGGTGTTTGTAGGTGGTCACCAGGAGCTGGGGCTGTACAGGTGTTCCCTCTGCACCAGTGCTCCAGGCAATCCAGGAACAGCAGGAATGATGTTGCAAACATTCCTGCTCTCTGTCCCAGGTTCAGAGGATTTGAAAACACTGCGGATCTTGTATGAGGAAGTGGATGAGTCAGAGGTGGAGATAATTCATGTTCCTTCACCTGCCTTGGAGGAGAGAAAAACAGATTCCTATCGGTACCCCAGGACAGGTGAGTGAAACACGTGGGGCTGCTGAGGCAGCTCTGGGCTCCGGCTGGAATCAGCAGTGGGACTGGGGCTATGAACTTTGCATCATTAATCTGGGCACTGACTAGGACGTAGAAACTGGTTGTAAATGTTGAGACCTAATTGACTCTGTGATCCCAAAATGTGCTGCAAGAAAGGCTGAACTTTAAATCCCAGCCCTAAATGAAAGGATTGCTGAGGAAGTGGAATATATCTGGTGGTATATTGTGGAATACATTCTGAATCCCATCTTTCCTCTCCCCCTGGGAACATGCACAGCCAGCCAGGGAAGGCAAAGCAAACTGTTCCCATTCCCAGAATGACTCTGGTGTTTGCTCACATACATATTTGATATTTGTAAATTCACACAGAGCCATTTCAGTAGGACCAGGGGCAGTTCTCCTTTAGAAGCTCTATTTTGTGCAACCACAGAATGTTCAACTTGATCGTCTTGGTGTTTTTTTCAATTCTCTGCAGGCAGCAAAAACCCCAAGATTACATTAAAACTGGCAGAATTTAAAACAGACAGCAAGGGTAAGGTAAGTGATAACTCAGAAGGGGACATTGCACAGGAGGGTTTTTGAAGCTCCCTAGAATTAAAACAAGGTCACAAAGAAATCCTAAATAGTGTTAGTCTAGGTTTTTTATTCTCTTGTAATACCTGGTTCTCTAATGTGTTTATCCAAGAAACAGAAAGACTTAAAAATGCTGAAAAGAATCATTCTGGTGGAGATTCAGCTGGGAATGTGGAGAGAAGGGGGAAGTGGGATTAGCCTGGTACACCATGGCAGAGACAGGAGGGCTGGAGCCAGGTCTGATCCGGGGCTTCAGTCCCTGCCTGTGTCCTTTCCCGTGGCTGAATGCCAAAATCATTTTGCTTTGAAGCCTGTTTTTCCCTTCTCTTCCTGCTCTTTGTAGCAAGGCTTGCTTCTCCTGGCCTGACCCTTACTGATGCCAGTAGCTAAACTTCCTTGTTCTCCCATCTCCCTGAGCTTCCCTGGGAGGAGGTGAGGAGCTCTGGTGCTCTGATTTGATGTTGGACCTTGGTTTTGCTGCAGATTGTGTGTGCTCAGGACAAAGAGCTGGTGCAACCCTTTGCTGCCTTGTTTCCCACTGTGGAGTACATTGCCCGTGCTGGATGGACCCGGGATGGCAAATAGTGAGTCCGTTTTCCTCCCAGAATAACTTTCCCGAGGGCTCCTCTGGCTGCAGACCCTTGACATGCTCATGTTGTGTTCATGACCTGGTTTTAAAGCCCTGAGTGCCAGAAATGGCACAGGAATATTTGGCTTCCTCAGCGCTGTAGCATCCTAAAAGTAGGAATGAAGCAGAGCAGAGTGACAGGCTGGGGGGGTTTGTCACAACCACAGAGTTAAATGACATTGATACATTAAGTGGGCAGTCCTGGGGAATTCTTTGGAGCTGAAGGTGCTTAACACAGGTACAGTGTGCTTCCTGCTGAAAATGAGGGTGTTCTATAGGCAGTTTTTGTCTTTGTTCATTGGCACAGTTTGTGATCAAAGCCTGAATCACAGGACAGGGGCAGGATCTGTGGTGCCACGTCCTCTGTGCAGCGTGCCCAAGGGGAAGGATTGCTCTGGGACTGGCCATGGCTCCAAATGGGGAACACATTGCCTGAAGAGTTACAGAATTCACCGCGATCTGATGGAAATTTTAAACTTCTTAATTTTTCCCCCCCTCCCAAGCTTGCTTGGCTTAACTGGTGTGTGTGCAGATCAAGTTAAGGTGACTTGGCTGTCTTTGAAGGCGGCATTCTGTAACTCATCATTAATTTTCTGCTCTGGAAAGGAAATTTAGAGAGCTTTCCAGCAGGTAATCCTGGAGGTGATAGTGATGTTCTGCACCAGAGCTTATCTAAATGTGCTGAATATCTCAGTTCCTGAACTCCTGCGGCGCTGGGGGAGAGCTGGCTCTTTTCAAACCTGTCTTTCATGATGAAGCTTCCCTGGATGCGCTTGCAGGCCTTGGGGTGGCCGTGCTTTGCCATCTGTCATGCTGAGAGCCTGCAGTGCAGCACCACTGCCAGGGACTCTCCTTGGAGAGAAGCAGGGCTGGGACTGAAGCGACTCTTTCCCCTGGCACTCGTGCTGGGTCTGTGCCTCTCTGTCAGAGCACGAGGAGGAGGCTGCAGACGGAGCTCTCGGAGGGCGATCACTTGAGCTGGAGGAGAGCTGGAGCACCAACGGTGCTTCCTGATGGAGGGGTGTCCAAGGAGGAGTTCCATTCTGGAGACAGGGCTCTGTTAGCAGTGCTCCCTTGGAACAGGCGCTGGCAAATCTGTCAGACATCTCGTCTGAGCGATACCCCTGTGAAAGACCAGAGCTGTCTGGCAGTACGTGTGTGTTGGCACAGCTTCCAGGGGATTAGAAAGCAGCAGTGATGAGAAAAGCTTTGCATTCAGATGCCCAAATCCTTTCTGCCAGCGGGGGGAAGAAAGGGATGCATGTTCTGGGTGTTGGAAAGGGACCTCTATTCTGTGGTACTGACATTCACCTCCGACTTCTTTCCCCAGTGCCTGGGCTATGTTCCTAGACAGACCTCAGCAGCGGCTCCAGCTAGTCCTTTTGCCTCCAGCACTCTTTATTCCAGTCCCAGAAAATGAGGAGCAGCGTGCTGAATTTGCCAAAACTGTGCCAGAAAATGTCCAGCCATTTGTGATCTATGAAGAAACCACTGATGTGTGGATAAATGTAAGAGGCTCAGGGCTGGGAGAATGCAGGCTGCCCCTTCCTGCCCTCAGTTAACCATTCTCATGTTGATGGGTGTCCAGTTTAGTCCTTGCTCCAGCAACTTTGCTACTCAGTAGCCCCAAATTTGGTATTAAATCAGGGGTTTGATGAAGCAAATCTCTCACAGGTTTCTCATGTTGTGCAACAGGTTCACGACATCTTCTATCCTTTCATCCAGCCAGAGGGGGAGGAGGAAGAGCTCTGCTTTATCCGAGCCAACGAGTGCAAAACGGGGTTCTGCCACCTGTACAGGGTGACAGCAATCCTGAAGCCAGGCAGCCACGACTGGGTGCAGCCCTGTGTCCACAGTGAGGGTAAGGGCTGCAGCCCCGGGAGCTCCCCCTCTCGCTGGCCTGTGTTGTCCTTTGGGCAGGGCAGTGATTTATTCTCGTGGTCTTTCTTGCAGATGATTTCAAATGTCCCATCAAGGAGGAGATTGCCCTGACTGGTGGGGAATGGGAGGTGCTGGCGAGGCACGGATCCAAGGTAGGGGTTATTTTTATTCTCTTGCAGTGTCTCAGCTCTGCATTGTCTGCCCCCAGTCCTGGCCTGAGTCCTCCCTTATGCCTGGGGCCTGCTAGAACTGCTTAAGCTTCATTTTGTTGCTGTTTTTATTGCTGCCTCTGCTTTCCCCAGAAGTGCTGTAGGCCAGTGCACATGGATCTGATTGCCTTCTTAATCAGACTTCGGATTGCTCCTTAGGTAAATCCCAGGAGTGGGTCAGGTTATAAAAAAGGACACAAGTCTGAGGTTTAAGAGCAACAAAGAACCATTTTGTGGAGAAGCTGGGGATTGCTGCCTTTGCTGAGGCATTTTAACTCCAATGAGTTCTTGCAATGTGGAAATGTGTCCTGGCACTCGGAGTGAACTCTTGGTCTCCAGCTGATCCCTCAGCAGAGCCTTTAGGAAGAAGGCAGCTGGGGAATATAAAGCAATTTAGAATATGGAGAAGCTGTATCTGTTGTCGCTTGCAGAACAGCCAGAAATGAATTTTTATTAATCTTGTAGAAACCTAGTTTCATTTTTGCTTCAGGAATTAACTCCGAGTCTGATCTTTAACACTCCCAGGTGATTTCTGTCAAAATAAAGACCTTGTCTGTTCATTTCCAATTAATCTGGATTTTCACTTCTCGCTTTTTAAAAGAACAACAGCTCCAAGCTTTTGGTTTCTGCTGCTTTTCCTCAATCTGCAATTAACCTGCTGTCCCTCCCCATGTGGATTCTCACTGTACATGCTGTTGATTTTGGCCACAGCTCTTCCCTGCATGTGTTATGGCTAAAATTGTGTTAGCAGCAATTATTTTGATGCATTTGTTGCTCCACAGGGCTCTGCCTGGTTTTCCTGGCCAATTGGGTTGGATATGTTTTTCCCTTTGCTGTTCACAGGGGTCTTCAAACTGTGGGTTAGCCAGAAATAGCATTTGGAAACTGTAAGGTGGAAAAACAGTTCAGTTACTGTCGCTGGATCAATGCAGGATTTAAAAGCTGTCGCCTCTGTTCCTGCCTGACTGGGTGGTTTTTAGAAACAGCTTTATCTGGACAGTAAAAAACCTATTTTAATGTGTCTTAAAGTTTGGTGCTGGGAGTGTTAGACTGGTCCTCCCACAGATGGGAATTCATTACCGTGGTGGCTGGAAAAAAGGTACCTGTACCCTCTAATCCAGCCGTGCTTTGGCTGTGGCCAGGTGAGGGTCAGTAACAAGGGACAGGAGCAGAGGAAACAGCCTCACGTTGCACCAGGGGGGGTTTAGGTTGGAGATGGGGGAAATGGCTTCACTGGAAGGGTGGTCAGGCACTGGGACAGGCTGGCCAGGGCAGTGGGGAGTCACCACCCCCAGGAGTGTTCAAAAGGGTGTGGATGTGGCACATGGGGACATGGGTTAGTGGTGAACACGGTGCTGCTGGGTTAATGGTTGATCTTGGAGGGGTTTTCCAATGATTCCGTGGTTCTGTAAGATGCCATATAAGCACAGAATCTTCCTCATTGAGAGGATGGCTTCCTCTTAACCTGCTGGGAGCAAAGCCCAACTTTTTATGCCCATTAATAAGCAGATGCTTTTGAGTCTTTAACGAAAAGGCTGAGGGACTGCTCTTTGTCCCTGCATTGTGTTGTCTGCAGTTCTCCGAGTGCTGTGTGTGTTCTCTGGCCCCTCAACGCCCTGCCCTGAGCAGCTCCATCATGGTCTGTGTGTGTTCTGAGCTGGCTCTGCCCAGGGATGGACACGTTGGGCTGGCAGAGGAGCAGAGCTTGTCCCTGTCTGTCCCTGAGCCCTCTCTCCCGGCACAGATCTGGGTCAATGAGGCCACCAAGCTGGTGTATTTCCAAGGCACGAAGGACACCCCGCTGGAGCACCACCTCTACGTGGTCAGCTACGAGTCTCCCGGGGAGATCATGCGACTCACCACTCCAGGCTTCTCCCACAGCTGCTCCATGAGCCAGGTTTGTTGTTTCTTGGATTCCCATCTCCTGACTGACAGGGATCCTAACTGGGAATGGCAATGACTCGTGGCCAGTAACGAGTCCTGAGTGCTGCTTGAGGTGTGGGAGCTTTTCTCGTTCCCTAACTCTCCTGTCTCCCCTGCCAGAACTTTGACATGTTCATCAGCCACTACAGCAGTGTGAGCACTCCTCCCTGTGTGCACATCTACAAGCTCAGCGGCCCCGACGACGACCCGCTCCACAAGCAGCCCAAGTTTTGGGCCAGCATGATGGAGGCAGCCAGTAAGTCCTGGAGAATGTGCCAGTGGGACCTCTCAGTGGTAACTCCCAGCAGCAGCCAAGAGTGATGGGGGGAAGTGGTCTGAGTACCTTCACTCTGAGGGAGGATGAATCGTGTTATCCTGTGGGGGAGATATTTCCCATGGTCACCTCGCCCAGGAAATGCTCTGTGGGCTCTTGGGGTGTTTCACAGATTGAGCAAAAATTGTACTCAGGGGTGTACAGAGTTTACACACCCACAAGGATGTGGTTTTACCATGGTTTGGGTGAGAAGGGACATTGAAGTTCATCCTGTTCCCATGCCCTGCCATGGGCAGGGACATCTTCCACCAGCCCAGGTTGCTCCAAGCCCCGTCCAACCTGGCCTTGAACACTTCCAGGTGGTTTTTTATTCGCAGTTTGTCTGAAGAGGGAAGGGACGAGTACCTGGGATGCAGGGGCTGCTCTGTTCTGCACTGCAGGTTTGAAAGGTTTAGGTGCAGCTCACAGCAGCTGAATCCCTACTGCAAACACTTTCTGCCATCCCTGTTCTTCCCCTCTCCCACCCTGCTGTTGTGGCACGTGTGCCTTGTTGGAGAACTCCCAGCTGGGGAGGTTTTCCTGTGGAATCCCTTTCCTGTGCAGGCAGGTGGAGGCTGTGTTTCCCAGGGAGAGGCTTTGCTAAGCCTCGGCGTGGTTTGGTGTTGAAGGAGCCCTGACCAGGGTCAGGTTTGGACAGAGGAGCTGGCTCAGGGGGTGGGAGGCAGAGGCTGCTCGGTGCCTCAGCGCTGTGTGTGACCCTCCTGCTGCAGGCTGTCCCCCAGACTACGTCCCCCCGGAGATCTTCCACTTCCGCACCCAGTCGGACGTGGAGCTCTACGGAATGGTCTACAAACCTCACGATGTCCAGCCTGGCAAGAAGCATCCCACAGTGCTCTTTGTGTACGGAGGCCCTCAGGTAATAACCCAGGGGAACTGCTGGGCTCAGGGCTGGGGCTGCTGCCCAGGGCACAGCTCTGTCAGTCATGCATCAAGATTGCACTTTGGGTAGCAGTGAACACTGTCGTGGAATCATGGATTGGTTTGGGTTGGAGTGACCTCAAAGCCCATCCAGTTCCACCCCTTCCATGGGCAGGGACACCTTCCACTATCCCAGGTTGCTCAGAGATCCAACCTGGCCTTGAACACCTCGAGGGATGGGGCAGCCACAGCTTCTCTGGGCAACCAGTGCCAGGGCCTCACCACCATTACAGCAAAAAACTTCCTCCTAATATCTAATCTAAACCTATTCTTTTAGTTTGTCCCCGTTTGACCTCTGCTTCAAACCTCAGATGACTTTTTCAGCTTGTGGTTTGATTTCCATAGCTCTGGTAGCTCGATGAGTGGCTGCTGTCCAGCTCAGGATCCTCCACTGACACAGGAAGGCACTGGAAGGCAGCTGCTCAGCTCTGAAACTCTTCCTCCCTCCTTGTGCAGGTGCAGCTGGTGAACAACTCCTTCAAAGGCATCAAGTACCTGCGGCTGAACACGTTGGCATCCCTGGGCTACGCTGTGGTGGTGATTGATGGAAGGGGATCGTGCCAGCGAGGCCTCAAATTTGAAGGGGCCCTGAAAAACCAAATGGTAACATCCTCCTTGTGCTGGGGAATCTCTGGTCATTTGTCCTTCCTAAGGGTGGTGGCTGCTCGTTTCCTGTGTCAGCATTGCCCATTCCTGCCTCAAGCTTCTAAATTTATCAAGTTCACTAACATGAGCCTCCTTGTTGCCTTTTAGGGTCAGGTGGAAATAGAGGACCAGGTGGAAGGTTTACATTATGTAGCAGAAAAATACGGGTTCATTGACTTGAGCCGGGTCGCCATCCACGGCTGGTCCTACGGGGGCTTTCTGTCCCTCATGGGGCTCATCTGTAAACCCAACGTCTTCAAGGTGAGCCTGCACGTAGGGCTGGCACCTTTGGGGCGCTTGGCTCTCGCAGCTTCTGTCCCTCTTGGCAGCTGGAGTCGGTGCTTTGGCTTGTTTGTGGTGGACAGCTGGAAATGTCCCCCTGTCCTGCCTGCCTGGAGCTCCTGGCTCCAGTGCTGTGTCCCGCTGCAGCTCATCCCTGGCTGGGGCTGGAGGAGGACGGCTCTGGGATGGGCTGCTTCCCAGTGGAGGGCTGGCTCTGCCATACAGGGAGATGTTGATGTGCTGTTCCCAGCACAGTTTCTGGATCATTCACAAGTCCTCCTTGCAAAGGGGAGGCCGTTAGTGCTGATGTGCAGGAATTTGCCCCACTGTGACCGCCAGAGGGAACAGCAGGAGGAGGAATCTGGGTTGTGTGTGGGATTGCTGAGGGGGAATCCTGATCTGAGTGACAGCAGCCCAGAGCCTGCTTTTTCCTGCCTCTCCAGGAAAAGGGGGAGCACTGGTGCTGTTGAGCAGGGGATAACGGAGGCCGTGCGGTGCCACCTCTCTGTTTGACAGATCGCCATAGCAGGTGCCCCTGTCACCGTGTGGATGGCCTACGACACCGGCTACACCGAGCGCTACATGGACGTCCCCGAGAACAACCAGCAGGGCTACGAGGCTGGCTCGGTGGCACTGCATGTGGAAAAGCTTCCCAACGAGTGAGTACCTGCCCCAGAGCTGCTCCGGGGCCTGCTCGGTGCCACCTCTGCTCAATCCCAAAGGAATGCAGGGGTTCTGATCCACTTTAACTGGGCAACAGCTGGGCCACAGCACCCCCAGCCCCTCTGCCAGGGAGGGCTCGAGGCCCAGGGCCGTGGCCTGGCACTGCTCTTGCTTGGGTTTGGCTTGTCCAGCTGGCAGCTCTTTGCTCAGACCCTCTGCAGAGCTTTTATCTGGAATCTCGTCGTGTTTTCCATCTGGTTTCTCATCCTGTTTCTCTCCTTATCTCCACCCCGTGTCCAGGCCAAATCGTTTGCTGATCCTCCATGGCTTTTTGGATGAAAATGTGCACTTTTTTCACACCAACTTCCTGGTATCGCAGCTAATCCGGGCTGGAAAACCTTACCAGCTGCAGGTAGGAGGGACGGGAGTGGGGTGGGAAGGTCCCATAAATCTGGAGAAAGCTCCCTGCTGCGTGTTCTGGGGACGGGAGGAGCTGGAGGCAGATGTCCCACATCCCATTGTGATGCTGGTGACAGTGAACACCTCGCTGGACCCGGAGAGGAGGCCGGGAGGTGGCACTGTGGCTGTTCCATGGCTGGCAGATGTGGCATGTGCAGGCCGGGCTGCTGCCCTGGGGCCTGGAACTTTCCTTCTCCACGAGCTGTTCTGTCCCACTTGGCAGAGGCGGCTGCAGTGAGGGAGGGGTTGTGCTCCAGACCTCCCCTGGCACCCTCTTTGTCCAGATGGGGACTGGATGGAGGGAGCAGGGCTGAGGGGAGGGAGTTCTGTCCCTGCTGAGTGACCAATGCCCCGTGTCTGCCCCGGCACAGATCTACCCCAACGAGAGACACAGTATTCGGTGCCCTGAGTCAGGAGAGCACTACGAAATCACGCTGCTGCACTTTCTACAAGAATACCTCTGAGAGCACGAGCCTCTGCAAACTGGACACTGACAGCTCACCTGCCCCGTGCCCTCCCGCTCCCCGGCAGCGTCCAACCCAGAGCACAAGGGGCTGAGTGCCCACGTCGGGCTGGGGGTCCCCCCAGGCCAGGGGGAAAAGCTGGAGGGCACCTTCCCTTTGGACAGTGCCACCTTCTCTCACTTTCCAAGCTGGAGGTCTGCCCCTGCTCGGCTGCTCATCCTCCTCCTCTCCTCCAGCCTGGCTGTTCAATGCTTTTTTTGCTGCTACTCCCTCTCTCCTGGGAATCAATGGACAGTGGTCTGTGTCCCGAGGCTGAGGTTTGTGTCCATCTCTCTCTCCCCAATCCTTTTCCCCTTCCACTGCACCTGTGCAGTTCCCAAACTCTTACCTGCAAGAACTCAGTGCCTGTGTTGGAAATGGAAGAGCCGAATCAGAAGCTGCCTTAAGCCAGGAGTGGGAGGGAAGAGAGAACAACTACCTACTGCTCACCTGGGGAGCTGGTCTGTGTCCTGGCCCTGCTGCCACACTGGAGCCCTGGGAAGTGAAGAGAGCTCTACAGAAACATGCAACACTAGTCTTTTATATATATATATGTATATATATATATATATATATATATATATTTTCCAGTTTAAATTTGCAGAGCAGATGGAGGAAGTGGCCAGGGCCGGTAACGGCGTCCTCTGATCCTTCCTCTCATGGCCGCTCTCACACAGAGTTGTGCCAACAGGTAGCACTGGCAGCTGGCTACAGCCAGAGCTTCTCTCCAGAGCTCACAGCAGCATTTGGGTTTTTGCAACACAAGATGGATGATATTTATGCAAATCCTCCCTCCCTCCGTTCTCTGTGCCGCCTCCCGACCCCCCTCTCCTTCCCCGAGCTTTCCGATGTGCACTGAAATTGGCTGTGCTTCAGTTCTCTGCGGGTCAGTGACTGGTCCCCTTGCCCGTCTACTCAGCAATGCTCTCTCCTGGTTTTTATTTACCTGGGCAACAGGAACTGCAGTTCTGAGGAGGGGGGATTGAGCAATCACACCTCAGGGGAGCACATCCCCCCCTCAAGCCAAGGGTTCTGCCAGGGGCAAAACGAAAACACAAACAAAACCCACCCAAATGAACCACGTTGACTTGCCCTGGAGTATTTTAAGTGCGTATTATGAAAAGAAAATATTTTTATGGATTCTTATTCTTTTATAATTATGAGTGTAAGATGTAGCGACTCATTAAAATATTGGAAAGAGACGTGGTGGCTGCTTTGGGGGCGGGAGGAAACGGCAGCTGCTGCCACAGCCAGAGCGGCTCTGCTGAAAGCCAAGTGCTCTGTTCTTTCTGTGCTGAGCAGTGGAGAGAATATTAAATCCCTGATGTTCCTCGGGGGAAGCATGATCCAGGCAGTTGAGGGTTGGGAATCCTGGACCGTGCTCCTGGCTCGGCGTGACCTTGAGCGAGTCAGCACCAGCCTGGGGTGGGCACCTCCCTCCCTCCCTCCGATGGGATTCGGGGGTGCAGCTGCCCTGCTCCCGCTCTGGGACACACGGAGCTGCTTTTGCAGAGCTGGGCCTGCCCCTGCTCGCCCTCCCAGCTCAAAGCTTCCCAAGCCTGGCCTTGCTTTGCCTTCCTCCGTGGGAGCCGCTGTTAATGAACCCGCTGTTCATGCCCCAAAGGTGCTGCTGGAGGCTTGTTCCAAATGCAAAGCTTCTTCCAGCTGGAGCGTTTGGGCTCCTGGGGACAGCTGGGAGCAGATTTTCCCTTCTCTCCTTGTCCCTGTGCCCAAATAATTGTCCCAATTATTGCAGTTGTGGTTTAGCTGCCACAAAGCACCTCGGGTGCGAGTTTTGAGGTCGGAGGGGTGGAAGGAGGGAGCGGAGTGGAGGAAGTTGCACCTCTCTGAGATGTGTCTGTAAGAGCACCCTGCAGCCAGCAAAGCTGCTCCCTCTGTCCCTGCTGCCCTCACAGCTGGGTGGGTGCTGCTGGATGGTAAGAAGCTTTATTTTTGCAGGGTTCGTTTCTTTTCAGGCTTAATTTAAACTGCTTTTTCCTGTCCCCAAAAAGCCGAGTGTTTCTTAAAATGTCTTAAAACGCTCTTGTCTAGAAGAGTTTGCAGATCTGTCGGCTCCTCTGATCCCCCAGCTTGCTGCAGGATTGTTTGGCACCCTAAAAAGGGGTTGGTTGTCTTCTTTTGGGGATTGAGAATCCCGAGAGGAATTAGCTGGGAAATCGCTGGAGCTGTTCCATATGGAACAGGCTCTGTTGGGGATTGAAACACAAATGATGTGGGAGGTTTCACCCCGCTGTCCCGCGGGAAAGGTGATGGGAACGGGGAGCAGGGCAGCTCTGGGTGGAGGATTTGCAGCTGGAGGATGAAGCTGAGCTAATTTCCTGAGTGAGTGGCAATGACAGAGGAAGCAGCAGGTGCTGGGGAAACCGGGCAAAAACGACTCTTCCTCAAGAATTTGGGACTTGAGTGTGGCTTGGGAGGCATTTCTCTTCCAAAAACCCACCCTATGGGGCTTTATTTTTAGGTAGATGGTGTGGAGGGAGAACAGATGTTCTTGAGGGCTTATTTTTGAAACAAAATCACTCCCCAAGCTACAAATTTAGCTCAGAAAAGTCACTCCTTGCCCTGAAAGATGCTCGAATGGAAAACTTCCCAGCATCTCCATTCCCAAAGTGGGTGGGATAAAGGTGCAACGACAGCTCTGGCTCTGGGAAAGCCACGTCAGTGGAAACTCTGGGTTTTTGAGGGTCTCAGGCACTTGATCTCTGCTCCCCCAGAATAACTGGAGCGGCTCAGAAATCCCAGTGTCCCCAGAGGAGGAGCAGGGTGTCCGAGGAAGGCACAGGGCTGGGCTGGGCTCTGTGTGTGTCCGTGCTGGCCGAAAGAAAGGATGTAAACTGATCTTGGAGAATCCTCACGGAGGGATTTTGGTGAAGCCACAGGCATCCCAGCTCCGTGTGGGGACAGAGGGAAGGCTTCAGGCGCGGCCTGTGCAGAGAAACTTCTGCCTGGCTCCCCCTCCAGCCCCTTGTCCCCATGGGCGCCTGGCCCAATGGCACCTTATCCTCGTGGTCCCTTTGTCCCCTGACCGCAGGGCCTCTTGTCCCCGAGGTTCCCTGTGCCCTTGTCCCTCTGTCCCTGTTGTCCCTCGATGTCCCCACGCCCTCCTGTCCCCCCGCAGCTTCGGCCCGCCCGGGCTCCTGCCCACACCCAGCATGGCCGCCGTGCCGCCNTACTCAAGGAGGGAGGGAGCCTCCACAGAGAAGGGGTCCCCGAGGGGAAGGGGTCCCCTAGTGGGGTTGTCCAGCAGAAGGGGGTCCCCAAGGAAAGCAGGTCCCCAAGGTGGGACAGTTTCTGTAGAGAGGAGAGATAACGGGACCCCAGGAGAAGGGGGGTTTCCAAAGGGATGAGGTGCGCCAAGGGCGGGGAGAGGGGAGGGGGTCTCAGAGAAAGAAGGGTCCTCGTGGGAAGGCGGCTCCGCACGGGAAGGGCCCCAGTGGGGAAGGGGCTGGGGGTCCCTCATCCCAGCACTCCGGGCAGGAGGAAATGGCCTCAGGTGGTGCCAGGGGAGGTTTAGGCTGGATATTGGGAAAAATTCTTCATGGAAAGGGAGGTCAGGCGCTGGCACAGCTGGCCCATCCCTGGAGAGATTCGAAGCCCTGTGGATGTGGCACCCGNCGCCGCGCTGCCCCCTCCCGGCCGCCATAGCCCGCGCTTCCTCTCCAAGATGGCGGCGCCCAGCGGGAGGAGCGGCCGGCGCTCGTGGGCCGCGCTGGTGCCCGCAGCCCTGCTGTGCCTGGCGGCCCGGGCGGCCGCGGAACCGGGCACGGCCCCGGGCGCGGCCCCGAGCACGGCCGAGTTCGACGTGCGGCCCGGCGGGGA
>VZRS01015521.1:22445-34358 GCA_013398055.1 Ifrita kowaldi
GTTTCTGTAGAGAGGAGAACCCCAGGGATGGAGAGGTGACGTGGATAACGGGACCCCAGGAGAAGGGGGGTTTCCAAAGGGATGAGGTGCGCCAAGGGCGGGGAGAGGGGAGGGGGTCTCAGAGAAAGAAGGGTCCTCGTGGGAAGGCGGCTCCGCACGGGAAGGGCCCCAGTGGGGAAGGGGCTGGGGGTCCCTCATCCCAGCACTCCGGGCAGGAGGAAATGGCCTCAGGTGGTGCCAGGGGAGGTTTAGGCTGGATATTGGGAAAAATTCTTCATGGAAAGGGAGGTCAGGCGCTGGCACAGCTGGCCCATCCCTGGAGAGATTCGAAGCCCTGTGGATGTGGCACCCGGGGACGTGGGGCAGGGGTGGCCTTGGCAGTGCTGGGGAACAGTTGGACTTGCTGGTCTTGGAGAGCTTTTCCAACCTCAACGATCCCTCGATTCTATGGAAGAAAAGCTCGTGCTAAAGCGAGGCTGCTCCTGTTCCTCTCTCCTGGCAGGGGGATTACGGCTGCACCTTCACCTACTCGGCCCAGGGCGGCACAAACGAGGTGAGCTGGGCAAACCCCGGGCACGTCCTGGTGCCGTTGGAATCGGCTCCTTTTCCTTAGCCGAAAAGGAAACGAGACTCGTTACTGTTTTGTGTAAGAGCACAATTGTAACTGTGGCGAGCAGGCAGCAGAAGGGGCCACCGGCGGGTGCCGGGAGCTTCTGTTGGGTTATTTTGGAGCTCGGGCTGCAGCTGGAGGGGAGGGATTGGCCTCGGAGGGTTTTCCCCACGCTGACTCTGGATCTTCCCTGTGCAGCAGTGGCAGATGAACGTTGGAGTCAGCGAGGACAACGCGCTCTTCTCCTGCTCCATCTGGAGGTGTGTCCTCAGCAAAACCACCGCGGGCGGGCGGAGGTGGGGCAGGGATAAGGACCCTGCTTCCCGCGTGGATCTGCACCTCTGCGGGAAGGATTCTGCTCTCCCAGGGTTGCTGTGGCTCTGGGGGCTTTTCTGCAGCTGTTGGTTTATAAATTCTGTGTTCCTCTCTTCCCCGCTCTGCACAAAAGCTGCAGGAGATCCAGAGGTGCCTGTGGGGGGAGGGAGGGAGCCAGGAATCCTTCACTCCTCTGCACCTCCACCCTCTGTGCCGCTGACAAAGGCTCTGCTTTCTTCTTTCAGGCCCCAAGGGAAGTCTTATCTCTTCTTTACCCAGTTTA
Organism: Ifrita kowaldi; assembly: GCA_013398055.1. NCBI lineage: Eukaryota > Metazoa > Chordata > Aves > Passeriformes > Cinclosomatidae > Ifrita > Ifrita kowaldi. The sequence goes on from VZRS01015521.1 coordinate 23,654, forward strand.
AAGCTGAAGTGAAAGGAGCCAAGATAGAGTATGCCATGGCTTATGTAAGTCCCAGCTGATCCCGGGGAAGCAGGAGTGTGGGAGGCTGCTATAAAACATGAATTAGACATGGAAAACATTTATTAGACATCTGTGCCATAAAATGTGCTCCATCATGTCCCTAATTAGAGACTGGTGGCAGGCAGGAGAGGGGCTGCAGGTGGGCAGCCTGCTCCATTGTGTTCCTGCCCTCAGTGCCAGGGATTTGCTGGGAGGGGGCTCCGAAGGCACCAGGGCACAGAGGGAGTCTTGGATTGCCTCAATAAACTGCATGTGACAAAGCAAATCAAACCTCTGCTGGTGTTTTTGTCTGGCTCATTCTTCCATTTCCCAGTTTCCAGGGGTGAGGCTTTCACTCACCCCAAGGACCCGAGTCCGTGGTTTAATAGGAAATGGGAAAACAGGAGGAGATTTTCCTTCAGTTTTCCTTTGTGCACTTAATTCTTTCACTGCACATGAATCACAAACCCGTTCATTTTCAAAGTGTGCTGTTGTTTGGTCGGTTTAAGTACTGTGACTTCTTGGCTTGCCTCAGCCTCTTACGCCTCCTTCCTTCCTGTTTCAGTCTCAGGCTGCTGTGGGTGCCCAGAGCGACATCCCTTTGAAACAGGAAGAGTTTGAAATCACCGAAACAACAGGTCTGTGCCTGAGAGAGCTGCGAGAGAGGGGCTGGTGTGGGAGGCAGGCCAGGGACCAGTTTAAGCTCAAATACTGGTGCCAGTGCCGTGGAGCCGGGGGTACAGTGCTCTCAGTCCACCACTGGATTTTGTGGGTCCCATCCCAGTTAAATTCCCAGGGGGAAGGAGGGATTTCTCCCCCAGCCTGGCCTGTGCAGGAGCAGGAGGAGCAGTGCCTGACACCCTGGAAGGGGCCCAGCGGGGCTGTTTTGTTCCTGGTTTCCCTTCTGCTGATCCTGGGCTTTTCTCTCTTCTCTCCAGTGTCTCACAGGGAAGGCAAGTTCCGTTTCGAGCTGTCCAAACTCATGATTGTAGCAAAAACCCCCCGTGACGAGCTGTGACCCCGAGACCAGCCCCGGGCAGGGGGCTTGGCCGGACCAGCGTGGCAGTGAAGGGATTTCCTGGTTACCTGCGGGGTTTTTCTTTTGGTTGGCCAAACCTTTTCTGTTTTCCATACTGAAATGTGCTGGGGACGGAGGCGAGTGGGGCTTGGAGGCGTGAGGACAGATTTGTTCTGTCTTGTGTCAGAGTAACACCGTGCTTTGCAGCTGGAAACCTCCCGGGAGGCTCCCGATCCTCCTGTGCCTGCTGCTTCCTGCTTGGCTGAGCTGTGAGCACGGCAAAGCTCCCGAGGAAAGGGGCTCCTTATCTGCCTGGCCGGGAAGAGCAATGCAGGGAGATAAGGGGCTGGATTTAAGCAGGGCTTGCTAAAGGGAAGTTGTTAACTCTGTAGTCTCTGGAGGGGGGATGGGGTTTCTCTCTCCACCAGCGTGACAGGAGGAAATAATTAATTTAGGGGGAGGAACGGGGGGAGTTGGCCAAAGCTCTGATTCCATGGCCAGTGTGTGGCTGGAGTGGATCCAGAGCTGGGCTGGGATAGCTTGGATGGGGGGAAGGCAGAGCAGCTTATTCTGACACAACCAGGAATCGATCCAAGCAACACTTCCACGTCTCAGCACAACCACGGGACTATTTTATACCTACAGAAAAGTGATTTTTTTCTTATCCAGAGTAATAGCAGGGAATGTGCAATTCCTTTCCTGTGTAAATACAGCACAAATAAAGAAATAAAGCATCATGCTCTGGCCTCAAGTTGCTCTGCTCTGTCCCTCCTCCCCTCTCCAGCTGGATGGACCTTTGTTGCTGCTTGGCCAGGAGGGGCTGAGGTGTCCCACGGGAATTTGGGGGCTGCAGAGGGTTTAGGGGGGGTCTTGCAGCTGACACGGACACACACTTTGGGAACAGTGAAGCATTTCTGGCTGGGCATCCCTCGGCCCCATCCCACCGCCCCTGCCCGGGATTCCCGGCTCTGGCTCCTCTCCAGCACGCTCCTGACGGGGACACCCCAGCCCAGGGGGGACAGGAGCTGCTCTGAAAGGTCCCTGGCCCCCGCCCTCCTGAGGGACCAGCACCCCGTGGGCTCCTGGCCGTGTTGGGCTCCTGGCCGTGTTCTCCGCAGCCCCTGTGAATGGGCTTCGCCCCCGCCCCAAGCCGTGTCACACAATTCTCTGTGACAGCTGGAGCCAGGCCTGTGAAATGGCAGAGATAGGGCCTTTGTGTCTTTTATTTAATCTGAGCTGAGAGTTATCAGCGGCAGCGGTGGAAAGGGAGCAGCGAGCGGGAGCCGCCCGTGCCCAGAGACATCCATGGAACAGGAGGCACAAGAAGGTCACGGAGATAAGGCCAGCTGCGATGTCTTGGGTGCTAAAAGGGCAATTTTCAGTGCTCAGAGCCGAGCTCAACGTGCTGGGAGCAGCCGGACCCGGAGCATCCCTGCTCCGAGAGCAGCCGCTGTTCCTGTGGCTGCAGAGTCACCCCCTGCTCCCTGCTGCCAGGGCTCTGCTTTTGGGCTCCTGCTGAGCACGGAGGGGACGGGGGGTGCAGAGGAGCACATGTGGGTGTCTGCTGGGAGTGGGATCTTGCAAAATCATGGAATGGTCGGGGTTTGGAGAGACCTCAAAGCTCATCCAGTCTCACTCCTGCCATGGCAGGGACACCTTCCACTGTCCCAGGCTGCTCCAAGGCCTGTCCAGCCTGGCCTTGGACACTTCCAGAGATGGGACAACCTCTGCCAGGGCCTCCCCACCCTCACAGAGAGGAATTCCTTCCCAATATCCCATCTAACCTTGTCCTCTGGCAGTGGGAAGCCATTTCCCCTTGTCCCTGGAAAGCTGCTGGGCCATTGAGCAGGGACAGCACCACCAGCAGCAATGCCAGGGCACAGAGAGCACAAACCCCAGGGCACAGAGAGCCACCACCACCTGGGGACAAACCCAGCCGTCCCCAGGGCTCATTTTGTCACTGTCACCACCACCGGAACAACCGCACGGAGCTCCCAGGCCACACGGGTGAGTTTATTTAAATAACTCGTCAGGGCTACAGAGTTTGCTAAAAACGAACAACCATCACTCAGTCAAGGGCATGGAAAAGGGATGAAATCCCAGGGGGAGCTTTGGATAACCACCGAGGACAGCGTTGGAGCTGTCAGGTGGCACCGCCGCTGGAGGCTGGTGGGGAGTTGGGTGTTGGGTGGTTCCTGGGATCCAGGGAAGGAGCAGCTCCCCGCAGCTCCCTCCCTGCCCTCACCCAGGTGAGGAGGGACCCTCCTGGTCACAGGGACTTGTCTTCGAGGACACCAAAGCCCACACAGAGGCAGCACAAGTCTGGACCACAATTTGCTCCCACCACGTTGTGGAGCTGCTGGAAGAAAACCAGAGTTCCACAACCCTCCAGTTACGGGGTCTCAGAGCTGTTCACCCCAACAACGTCCCACCTGCTCAGAGACACCTCGGAGGTGCTTCACAGCACAAGTCTTTGGTTTGGTTTCCCCCCAGGGGAACTGAGTTCAAGGCAAAGAGTCCAAATCCTTGGACTCTGAGCTAAAGGCACTTGGTGGGCGAAGGAAATCAAACTGTACAGCAGGGGCCCAAAATCCCAGGATCCCCTGGAGAGGGCTCAGCCCAGCGCAGGGAGGGCTTTGCAGACCCTGGGCAAGGGGGAGACAAAGTCAAGAGGTTCAGTCTTTCGTAGAAACGAGGAGAACACAAGTGAGCACTGCAGAGGAGGAGGAGGGGACGAGCCCGGTGAAGGTCAAAGCAGACGTCGCGTCTTCGGCCTCGAGGGAGGCAGAGTCCGGCTGCCGAGAGCCCACCTGGGCCAGCCTCAGATGTTGTCCTCCTCCAGCATCTTGTTGACCCCTTCGCAGATCCTCTTGAGGTGGGTGCGGTAGGGCTCGGCCGGGCCGTACAGAGCCGACAGGAACTCGTAGTCCGCAAAGTGGTTGAAGACGTGGTTGATGCGCGAGTGGGACTTGGCCGTCAGGTGCCCGTTGACCGCCTGGTGCAGCAGGTCCCGGCACTCCGTGAGGACGCTGGACATGACCCTGCGGTCGAAGGTGAAGTCTATCTGGTGGAAGCTGACGGCCATCATGGCCAAGGTGTGAACCTTCTTGCGGAAGCGCTCCATGACCAGCAGCTCCTCGGGGCTGAACTGCCCGTTGCGGTAGAGAACCCCCAGCTTCATCACGATCTTGATGAGGTTTTTGATGATCTTCTGGGCCTCTTTGCGGTTGTGGGTGTACTCCTTGGTGGCCCGGTACAGCTCGTCCAGGATCTCGCTGCTGGTGTCATCAATGAAGACGTTGGCGATGGTCTTGGTGGCCATTTTGCTCAGGAGCTTCTTCTGGGCCTGCAGGGCCAAGTTCTTGGTGCTGAAGGTGTCCATCTCTGCGGGGGAAGAGGCACACACGGATCAGCCCCTGCTCCGCATCCGTCCCCATCTCGCTGGTGGAGTGTCCCTGTGCACAGCAGGGGCTGTAGCTGGATGAGCTCTAAGGTCCCTTCCCACCCAGCCCATTCCATGATTCTGTGAGTCCTCACCTCCCCACGAAGCCTTTTGGCAGGAGAAAGAGCATCTCCAGCCAATGGCGAGACCGAGGGAGCTCCTGGGTGCCAGGGCAGGTGAGAGCTGAGCTCACCCCCCAGGTCTGGTTGGTGGGATCCGTCACAGGGCGTTCCCACCTTCCTTTTCCCAGACTCTGTGGAGAGGTTGCAGCGAGCGAGGTGTCCCTGTCCCTACCTGAGCACCGCCCGTGACCCTCCATCCCGGTCTCCCTCCTGCGACCGACGCCTCCCTGCTCCTGGTGCAGGAAGGACTCTTGCCCCATCATCTTTACATTTTTCCTTCCTTAAAACCTGACTCATTTCCTGCAGGGTGAGCCGGGGACAGCGCAGGTGGCAGCTGAGTCACCCCCCGAGGCCGTGTGCCGCATCCACCCCGGTGCTGGCCGCGGCCAGAGCGGCACAGCCGGTTTGCAGCACCCAGCAATCGGCGTGGAGCCCTTTTCCCTGGCACTGCTCACCCTGGAACACCCACACGAGCTCGGACTTGTTCTGCTGCCGCCTCAGCCTCCTCCGGAGCCGGCACCACATGGAGGTGAATAATTCACCCAGACAGGAACCTCACCTACAGCCCGACTCCCACATCCCAGCGGGACCAAATCCATCACCTCGGGCAGAGCACGGCTTTAAAATCTGCTGTGAACGATTAAAATGCCGCCGACCCTGGAGATGCATCTTGGCCCGGGAAACCGCAGAGCTACAAATCACAGGGAGGGGAGAACAGCGGGAAAACAACCGGGATGGATGGGCAGAGCTGGGAGCTGCTTATGCAAGAGCCTGCACATGGCATGGACAGCCCGGCAGAGCGGAGGGGATGGCATCAGCCTATAAATACATCCCAGGGAACGGAGAGGAGATATTTCAGCTAAAGGATGCTGCTGCTGTGAGGATGGATGGGGATAAATTGCTCATGGATAGGGAGCAGGTTTAGATTGGATGCTAGGAAGGAATTCTTCCCTGAGAGGGAGGTGAGACCCTGGCACAGGGTGCCCAGGGAAGCTGTGGTTGCCCCATCCCTGGAAGTGTCCCAGGCCAGATTGGACGGGGCTTGGAGCTGCCTGGGATAGTGGAAGGTGTTCCTGCCATGGCAGGGGTGGGATGAGATGAGCTTTTGGTCTTTTTCCAACCCAAACCTTTCCACAGCTCTGGGATTCTATCACAGAACCGAGTCTGTCCCCATCACAGGCAGATCTGTCACTCCACCCAGCCAAGCTGCCAGTCCCAGACCCCTCCGGGGATCCCCAGTCCTGCTCCTGCCACTCTGGAGCACACACCAGGCTCTCGGGAGCAAATCCCAGCTCCTCACGGACCCCCTGCAGTGGCCAAGGCTCCAGCTCACCCAGCCAGGTCGATGGTGCTGAGCCCCGGCTCCCTGGGCACCTCCCAGCCAGCAGCTCCCAAACCCGAGGGCAGCCAAGGCTCCGTGGGGACGTGAATTCCGGGAGCAGTAACGGAGCCGCCGTCCCCGCGCTGCGGGAGCCGCTGCCTGCAGCGTTATTTACAGCCCTTCGGAAAAACACGGAGGTTTGGAAGCATTTCCTTCCATGGGAAAACGTTGATTTTTGCCAGTCTGAGCCTCGAGCTGAGGCTCTGGCACTTAAAAAGACAAAAATGACAGCGCAGAGCCTGGTGACAGCAGCTCCCGGGTGGGTCGGGCTCATGGAACGCCGATGGCTGCATCCACGAGCTGCTGCCGGAGCGGAGCCCGGAGGGAGGGATGGGCAGGATGGGCAGAGGCAGCTCCATCTCCTGTGCCTTGGCTGTGAGGGGACTCGCTCTGCCCGTGCCAGGCATCCTGTCCGGAAGGAGCAGGGCTTTGCCATGGTGTTGACAGCCTGGAAGTCCCCGCCCTCGCGGTTGTGGGGTGCCCTGGGAACGGTGCCTGGATAAATAGGAATTCCCACACCCGAGCTCTCCCTTGGGTGACCAGTGAGTGCAAACTCCACCTCCAGAGCACATGAAAAATAGGAAGTGCCAAGTCCTGCGAGCTGCCCACGGCTCCCAAATGCCAGCTGGAATCGTGGATCAACCCTCTGCTCCCTGCACCGAATAACACCCCGCTGCTCAAAGCCCTGCCCTGCTCTGGGATGAGGAGCATCGCTCCAGGGGGGAAACAGAGGCACTAGGCCACTATAGGGCAGTCTAGGGACCCCATAAGTGGTATAGGCAGGTATAGGGATCCCAAAAATGCAACCAGCTCCCTCTCCAGTGCCCAGGGATGGTTTTGCAAAGCCCAAGAAAACCCAGGCTCACCTCCCGCTGGCTCCGGCTGCACCGGGATGGTTCCCCCGGCACCCTCTGCACCACACTCGGCCCACCAGGACCTGCTGACTCAGCACCAACAGGAGATTTTACCGGAATGAGCCGTTTTCCTGCTGGGAAGGGCCCCACGACCCCATTGTTCACGAGGGGCTGCTATCGGCACACGGAAGAGTCGAGCCTTGCCCCAAGCAGCCAACTGGAGCCCGAAATAACCCACTGCGCTTCCTTCCTGTCGCTGAAGTTTCCAGCCCGGTTCAGGGCTTCGGCTCCCCCCACCCCCTTCTTCTTCTTAACGAAAACGCCCTAAAAAACAGCTTCTTCTTCTTCCGAAATGGAGCGGCCAGGGGCTGCTGCCACCAAGTTCCTCCCTGCTCCGGAAGAGCGCGGCGGGGCTGTGGTCCCAACAGCGGCTTTGGGGACAGGTACAGCCCTTTGTTGGAGGGTTTCCACCCATTCTGGAGGTTTCGGGGGAGTCTTGCAGCCCTGAGGGGTGGTGTGAGGGTTGGGGTGTCCTGGGCGAGGACACAGATGCTGTCCCTGTCCCAGGATGGATGTGGTCCCCTGGGGACAGACACGCGCTGTGCCCATCTCCAGTTTGGCATTCACCCCCCTGGGCTAGCACCTCACCCAGCACCTGCTGTGACATGAGTTCCCTGGGATCCCCAAAGAATCTGCCCCACACCACTGAGGGCACAAGCATCACTGGAAGCTCCCGTCTGAGGGGGGAACACCAGACCCCGTCACCCGGTGGTCACCTGGCACTGGTGGCACCACAGCGGAGCTGCCAAGTGAGCACCGTCCAGAGCGCTTTTATGGAGGGGGGCCAAATGCAGCAGTGACATCATCCCAATTGTCATTTCCACCTGCCCCAAAGATCCCTCTCCCTGCCCGTCCCTTTCACCTGGTTCCCCCCAGCGGCTCCGTGGGCTTGGTCCCCCAAGCCCCCCCAGTTCCCTTGGCAGCGGGTGAATATTTCATGCAGGAAAGGAAAAGCGCTTAAATAATTCATGGAGCAGAGCAGAGGGGGTGGCTCCACAAAGCTCCAGCTCAGAGCAGAGGCACCTCTGCCTCCGCTCCCTCCTCCACCTTCCCACCATGGCCGTAGTAACTTGTATTGTCTTGCTACAAGTTTCCTCCAACATGGAAACATCGTTTCCCAACAGGATAAACATTGAATAGCGGCGATCTCCCCGGTTTTCCCCTCCATCCCGCACGCTGTTCCCTGCCGCTGCTCTGGAAAACACCCCTGCTCTGCACCTCAGCATTCCCGGTCCCCCCGAATCCTTGGCTAAATGCCAAGCGGGTGGATGGGATCCCTCCGCTCTGTTCTCCATCCCCCGGCATCGCTTTCGCCCGTGCTCCAACCCCTATTAATTAATTAAACCCTCCTGGATTACAGGAGCTGGGCCGGAGGGCCGGGCAGTAACCGGAGAGCCCCACCAGCATCACCGCCTGTCCCCCGCGACCCCCGCAGCTGCCAGGCCCGCGTTACCAGCGCTGGGAGAGCCGAGGAAGAGGAGCGGGAGGAAGGACGCGTGCCGGCCCTCGCACGTTGCCATGGGTGCAAAGAGCAGCCGGAGACGCCGGGCTCGGGCGCGTGTGTGCCGAGCGGGGTGAGGCCGGGGAGGAAGCCGCTGAGTAAACACCTCGCCCGAGGAAAAGCTCATTTCTTGGCAAGGCCGGGATGAATCCGCGGCCGCCGCGGCTGGAGCAGGGACCGGGAACGCTGCGGGGCACGGGCGCAGCCGGGGGGTTCTACCTCGCCCCGCGCGCTCCCGGTGCCCGTGCCAGCAGTGGTGCCACGGGCTCGGCGTGTCCCCATCATCGTCCTCGCCGCCTCTGGCACCAGGATCTGAACTCCTCCATCCCAAAATCTCCTTCCCGCAGGTGCCCTCCCTGCGGCTGCGGATGCACCCACGGGAAGGAGATGGTTTTGGGTTTTGCCTGGGAATGCTGATCCGCCCTGGCAGCTCCAACGTGTCTGTGCAAGGAGCTGAGCGGCCCGTCCGAGGGGGCTCCGGCGGTGCCAGCCCCGGGCGTGGGTGGGGAATCCCACCAGTGCTTCCCGTGGGAATGGGATCCTGGGATCCACACGGGGGGGTGCTCCGGCACAGGGCAGGGGGTCATCCTGGGGGGCTGATTTGAGGACCTGGCGTGGTATCAAGGAATTCCCCCTGGGATTACTGTGCCGCAGGGAGGGAGGCAGCTGCCAAATTGGAGAGGAGGAGTAGGAGGTGGAATGGAGGTTATTTTAAGGAGAGAAGGAGGAGGAAGAGGAGAGGGTGAGGGGTTATTTTATGGAGAGAAGGAGGAAGAGGAGGAGGAAGGGGGGTTATTTTATAGAGAGGAGGAGGAAGAGGAGGAGGAGGAGGAGGAAGGGGGGGTTATTTTGGAGCATCTGTCTCGCCTTCCATTTCCTCCTTTTCTTTCTCCAGCTGCCATCAAGCTGCTCTCTCTGGCAGCAACTTCCTTTCTCCTTCGCTGGGAGCAGACGGAGACGTATGGGGAAGTAGCAAACAGAGGCTGAGAGGGGGGAAACTGAGGCCAAACCACCATCCGGCCGGCCGGCCGGCCCGCGGAGGGGGCCGGGGCGCATCACATGCTTCCCGCCCCGGGATCAGGAGGACAAAGTCGGTCAGGGAGGGAGAAAAGCTCCACGGGACAATTCGGATCTGATAATGGGCTTGGGGTCAGCAAAGAATGGCCCGAATCCTTCCCTGCTCCAGGAGAAGATCAGTCAGAGTTGGGAAGTTTTACACCCAGCTCTTGCCCCGGATGGGATCTGGTCACTCCGAAGGGATTCGTCTTTCCAGGAGTCGAGGAATTTCACCCTCTGGAGCATAGGGAGGAGGGACGGGCGATGCTCGAAGCCAAGTGCTGCCATGGGGCACTCGGCCCTGCCCTGGCACGTGGGTCCGTGGCAGCCCCACGGGGGTGGCTCGGGCGCCTTCTCTCAGCTCCCGTTATCCAGCACCCACCGCACCCACCGCACCCACCGCACCCAGCGCTGTTTCCAGCCCCCTCGGACTTCCCTTGAATTTGGGGGGAAATCGCCCTTTCCCCGTGTTTTATCCACCTGGGAAAGCCGAGGCACATCCAGGGGCTGCCGGGGGCAGCTCCGGGCTCTGCCCACCCCGCAGCGCCCGCCCCTCGCGGCTCCCCAAACCCTCCTTTCCCCGGGGCTCCCAAGGGCCGGGGGCTGGGTGGGGCCGTCGGTGCCCGGTGACACCGGGGAGGGGGGACACGCGGGTGATTTCCGGGGTGGGGGACCAGAGGCTTCGCCCCGCAGTGGAAGCACGAAACGGGCCGGCACCGAGCGCCCCCGCCCCACGGACCGGGGAAGATGGGAGGAACCGGGGAAACCGGGAGGAACTGGGAGGTACCGGGAGGTACCGGGGAAGCCGGCCCTTACCTGCAGCCTGCCTCGGGGACCGCGGCGCCGGGACCGGGACCGGGGCTGCTCCGGTGTCCCCGGCGGGACGGGACGGGGCGGGACGGGGCTGGACGGGGCGGGGCCGGGCGGAGGATCCCGCTTTCCCCGGCTCCTCTCCCCGCCCGGTGGGCCCCAGCAGCCGCTACCGATGCCCGGTCCCCGATGCCGATGCCGGTGCTCGGTGATGATGTCCGACGTTCAGTCTTCGATGCCCAGTGCCAGTCCCGATGTTCGGTTTCCGGTGCCCGGTTCCAGGTTCCAGGCGTCCGGTGCCAGTTCCCGGTGCCCGCTTCCCGGTGTCCGGTTCCCTGTGCCGGTTCCCGGTTCTCGGTGTCAGGTTCCCGGTGCCGGTTCCCAGGTCTCAGTGTCCGATTCCCGGTGCCGGTTCCCGGTGC
>VZRS01015524.1:1728-13497 GCA_013398055.1 Ifrita kowaldi
ACCGGGCCTCGAGTGGGGCTGGAAGGGACCTCTGGAAATCATCCAGTCCGACCCTGACATGGTCACGTGGAGCAGGTGGGCTTGGAATGTCTCCAGCGAGGGAGACTCCACCGTCTCCCTGGGCAGCTGTTCAGTGCCCTGCCACCCTCAGTGTAAAGTTCTTCCTCGTCTTGAGGTGGGATTTCTTGGGGTTTCGTGTCTGGCCAGTGCACCACTGAAAGGAGTCTGGCACTCACGTGGGAGATATTTATATGGGTTGCTGAGATCCCCTCTTGTTGGAAAATATACCAAGTTTAAAATTTTTATTTTATAACTTTAGTCACGTTCGTTCGCCTTTGCCCCGGGGGGAGGGAGCTGAAGTTTCTCTCCAAAGCATTGTTCCACCAGGTGAGGCCTGCCGAGTTTAGCATCTCAGCGGACTGAGAGCAGCACGAGAGATGCACAGGAGATAAAAGCCATCAAGGGCCATTGATGAACCATCAGCGAACACCAGCGAACTCCAGAGCTGCCGGTCTTGGAGACACCTGGTCCGGAAAAGGCTGATAAGGAAATCCAGGAGTGTGGACCTAATTAACAGCAGAGGTGAAGAAATCCGTATCCAATAGGAAATCAAATACTAAGAACTGCGCGACTTGGGACCAATGAACGCTAAACCAATGGATTTCTGTGGGTTTTGAGCTGTACAAAGCGGGGTCAGTATAAAGAGAAGAAACTCAGAACTCATGGAGCGCGGTCCCCTGCGGCTGAAGGGCAGCGGGGGGGCCCTGGGGGCCGGCAAGCGGAAGAAGAAGAAGAAGAAGGTGAAAGACAAAGCTCAGATCCTGGAGCAGATCGTGAGCAGCAAGAAGCAGGAGGAGGAGAAGCAGCGCGGGCTGGACAAGCGGACCCCGGTGCAGGCGGCCTTTGAGAAGATGCAGGAGCAGCGGGGTAAGGCTTTAAAAACCCCGTCACCCCCTCGGGTGTGGCCGCTGAGGGGGCTGCAGGGGCCGGGAGTCACCGGCCCTTGTGTGTCTCCTGCAGCAAATGCAGCGGATCCTGAAGAAAGCGTCGAAAACCCACAAGCAGCGAGTGGAGGACTTCAACAGGCACTTGGATACTCTGACTGAGCATTACGACATTCCCAAAGTCAGCTGGACTAAATGACCGGGCTGCTTTTCACGGCTCTGGAGCTGGAGTTGTGTTCTGTTCGTATCAAGCCAGGGTTGCCGTGTGAATCTGTCTGTTCTCCATATTGTCTAATGTATCTCCTGAGCTCTTATGACTTTATACTGTCCTGTTTTATAGCCTTGTTTTTTAAAACCAAACATCCAACACTCTCAGTCTTCCTTGGACTAACCAGGCCCAGCTCCCACGGTCTCTCCTCATCACAGAGATGCTCCAGACCCCAAATCATCTTTGGGGCCTCTGCTGGACCCTCTCCAGTAGCTCCTTGTCCCTCTTGTCCCAGAACTGGACACAGCACCCCAGATGAGCCTCACTGCGGCCGAGCAGAGGGGCAGGATCGCTCCCTGCCCTGCCGGCCACTCTTCCCGATGCCCCCAGGGTCCCAATGTCCCCCCCGGCCCCAGGACACTCTGCTGGCTCAGGGACAGCTCGTCATCCACCAGGACCCCCAGGTCCTTCTCTGCAGAGCTGCTCTCCAGTGGGTCACCCCCAGCCTGTGCTGGCACTTGGGGTTATCCCTCCCCGGCTGCAGGACCCTGCACTCCTCCTTGTTGAGCCTCCTCCGGTTTCTCCCACCCAGCTCTCATCCAGCCTCTCAAGGCCCCTCTGAATGGCAGCACAGCCTTCAGGTGAATCAGTCACTCCCCCGGCCTGAATCATCACGAAACCTGATCAGGATCCATTCTATCCCTTCAGCAGGTCGTTGCTAAACAAACGGAATGAGGCCAGACCCCAGACTGAGCCCTGGGGACGGTGCTGACCACAGGTCTCCAAGTGGACTCTGCTGTGCTCATCAGGCCCCTCTGAGCTCTACACTCAGCCAGGCCCTCCCCCCAGTCCATTTATCCCACATTTCCTGCGTCTGCCTACGAAGATGTCACGGGAGACAGTGTCCAAAGCCTTGCTGGAGCCAGTCCTGGTGCCAAACACTGCCTGAATGCCCCCACATGGATATGGGGAAGGGGGGAGGCTTTGGGGGCCTGTCCCAATCTCCCTTTCCTGCCCCACGGAGGTGACAGCAGCCAAGAGGAAACCCAGGAGAACCTCATAGCCCCTCAAACCCCAGCCAGAGCTTCCTACTCAGCCAGAAGGGAAGAATCCCAGACTTAAGAGAATTGTCAGGGTTGAAGTGACCTCTGGAGATCATCCAGTCTAACCCCTGGTGGATTTGAGATCTGGAGGATGCGGGTCCAGGGTGCTCTGATCCCCGGCCAGCACCAGGTACTGTTAATGATTATCCACAGGGAAACTGAGGCACGGAGCCCCACAACCCCCCCAAAAGAGCCCAGAGCTGAGTGGTGCCCCCACAGACATCCCTGCCTGTAACAGAGCACCCACAGCATCCAAGCAAACTAGACTGTGTTGTATTTACACTCATGGACAGGGAGGAAGGAATGGGGAAAAGGGTGGTGCTGGAGAAGCAGGCGGCTGTGGGCTTTCCCAACGGATCCATGGGAGCTGCTGCACTTCCTCGGGGCTGCTGGCTGCAATTCCTGCTTCCTCTGAGAGGGAGAGATCATCTTCAGCAAAAAGCTCGGTGGCAAACCCAGCCTGGCCACGCATCAGCTCCGCGCTGCCAGCCCAGGTGTGTCCGGGGGTGACAGGTGCAGCCACTTGCGTGCTCCAGACATAATGTTAATGTTATCCAGAAGGAAAAACCTGAGGAAAAGGCTGGCAAGAGGCAGCCTTGCTCCTCTCTGTGCTGGAGGGGGGGGTTTGCATCAATTTGGGAGGTTCGGATGCTACTGGTACCACCACAGGATGGCAGCTGGCACAGCACACGCTGCTTTGGCTGGAGCAGGCTGGAAAACCCAAACACTCGAAGGGTCCCCCCACCAGCACTGGGGCAGAACTGCCACAAGCAGGGCAGGAAAACAGCCCTTGGAAGGAAGGAGCTGCTGTGATTTCCCCCGGCTGGGCCTGCAGCTCTGCTCTCCGACACCGAGGGAAACGCTTCCAAAGCGTGGGATGGCCAGCAGTGGGACAGAGGCTGCTGCCTGTCCCCCGGGACACATCCGGATTTCTCTGCTTGTGAGAGCCAGAGCCCCGTGGCCACAGCCCCGCTCCTGGTGTTCCCAGGAATCCCCCGGGCATGGAAGCGGCTGTGGCTGTGCCCCACGAGCCTCTGCCTGCCTGAGCCCCAGGTCCTCCCAACAGAGCCCTCTGGGTGCTCTTTCTGGAGTGGTGCTGAGATGGCATTTGGCTTTTCCTACACCTCCCTTCATATATGTGTGTGTGAGTGTGTGCAGCCCCAGAGCCTTCCAAGTGCCTTTTGGGGTGCTTGAGGCCTCTGAGTATGTTCACTGTACCCCAAAGTTCTCCTTCTGCCTTTCCCTTGCACCCCGGAGCCCTCCCTGGGCCTTGCAGCACCTCAGGGAATTCTAGGAGTCTCTCAGTGAGCCCAAAGCCCTCCAAACACCTCTCTCTGCTCCCTGGGGTTCTCCACGGGTGTTTCTGAGCCCCCACCTGGACTTCTGGGCACCCAGGGACCCTCCTCGTGACTTTCCCTGTGCCCCAGTTCCCTCTGTCTGGCTTGCAGAGCATCTCCTGGGGACCTGGCCCTGCCTCTCATCCCACAGGGAGGGAGGAAGCAGGAGAGGGCAGCTGGGTGGGCTCCCCGAGCTCTCCCCATGGCCCACATGGGAGGAGGGGACCCCACTGTCACCTGGATGCAGGGACAGGTCCAGAAGCAGAGGTGTGGGGACCTGAGCTTTTGTGCACAACCCTGATGAGAGTGACTCGTGTAAGGCAGAAGGCAGGGAGAGAGGAGAGAAGGGAGAGAAAGGGGAGAGGAAAGACGGGAGGGAGGAGAGCAGGCACAGGCAGTGCTGAGGGACACACACCTTGCTGGAAAAGCAGCCGGGGTTAACCAGGGGTGCTGAAGCAGGAGGCTGGAGCAGGGGTGCCCCTGGCTCCCTCCCTGCGGAGAGAGGCACAAGGCAGCAAGCAAAACCTCCTGGAACGTCCTGCCCTGCCCACGTCACTTCAAGCCACAAATTAACTTCCCCGTGCCAGCATCACTGCTCAACCCCCTTGGTGCTTCTCCAACGGCATCGCAGAGGGTGGGGAGGGGGCTCTGGGGTGTTGGAACTACAGAATCAACTTTTCTGCATCTGAGAGCAAACACGTCCCGGGGAGCAGACGGCAGCCTGGCTGCCAGGATCCCCCAGCTCCCGGGTTTACAGGCAGTGGGAACAGAGTCCAGTGGCTACTCAGGGACTGCGGCCACAAGTCCTGGGTGGTCTGCAGGACTCGGAGCCGCCGGGAAGGGACAGGCTGCCCGGCAGAACCCGGCCGCTCACGCCGTGCAAACCGCCCGGCAAGAGGCAAGTCCGAAGGTCTTAGCGCTGGAGCAGCGGAGCAGGACGGTCCCTTTTCCTTTGGGAAGCTGGTTGAAAACACATCAGCTGAGCTGTGGCTGTCGGACAGGCAGGAAGGGAGAGGAGGAACACCAACTGACTGCTAGAGGTGCGAGGAGTCCCCACGTCCAGGTGCCGGTTCGTGTGCGCTGCCGGAGTCACCCTCACACCACTGCAGGGGCTGGGAGGAGGAGGAGGAAGGCTGGGAGGAAGGGGAGGAGCACCAGGCCGCCTGGCTGCAGTTCGAGCTGCTCAGACCCCTTCACAACTTCTGGATCTTCTCGGCGATAACGATGGGGTTTTCCTTGCGGATCTTCTCGGCAGCTTCTGCCTTGTAGTCGTAGGGGCAGGCGTGCATGTCAGAGTACCGGTGAATGGCACAGAACAGGTTCCCGCAGCGGCAGTCGAAGCCTGAGGGGAGGAAGAGCAGGGACAAAGCCACATCAGGCCCCATCCAGCCGGGCAGGATGGCGGCAGGGCCTGGCTCCTTCCTGCCACACCAGGAAATGCCACCCACGCAGAGAGTGGGGCAGAAGAGGGGGGGCTGCTGTCCCCCACAGGCCAAAGGGACTCTTCATTTGGGGAAGACCATGGGCGGCTCTTTGCTTTCCTCTGGCTCAGCAGCTCCGCGTGCTTTGGGCAGCCCCAGCTGTCACATGGTGGGAAACGTTCCCAGAGCAGCTGCTGTCCATGTTCCCCGGGGACAAGGGACACGCCAGGCACTGCAGAGTGGCAGATTGCTAATCCAGACCAGGCTCCCCAGGCAGCCTGAGCTGGAGCTGAGCCCTCCGAGCCAGTCCAGCTCCCCAGGGTCACACGGCAGCACCTGGACTGACCAGCAGCAAGCTGGGGAACTGTCACCATGTCAGGATCACGTTTGAGCTCCTTAGGCTTCCAAATTCCCAATGTAGTCACTTCACTCAGGGACAGTGCTCAGAGTGCACTGGGAAACCAAGGCAGGGAGCGAGCAGGGGATGTGCTCCTCCAAGGCAGGACAGCAGGGAATCTTGCTGGCAGGGAATCACGCTCTGTCCCTTCACATCTTTCCAACTACAGGCTGTAAAGCCCACAAACACCTTGCTCCAAGGTGCCGGTTTACTCCTCTCTGAGAGAACTCATTTTATCCTAAATGCCCTGAGTTCACAGGAGTTCTCTGCAAGCTGAATCCTAAAGAAGAGAACTTCTCATAGTTTAAAGCTCTTAAGGAAACACTCATCCAGGAAAACAATCCTCTCTGCAGCCTGAAGGCTGGGCACAAAGTACCCTGCCCAGTTTCAGGTTTATAAACCCACCCCTATTCTAGGACAGTGCCTGTGGACTTCCAGGCAAGCTCAGATTAAAACTTCCCAGTCCAGACTTTGCCAAAGCCTCTTATATCCGTGCAAACAGCCAGTCCCTGGCTGCTGGATGCACCAAGGAGGCTACAGAAGCAAGGGCTCTGCCAGAACAGCATGACCTGTGCAGCTCCGGAGTTAACTTTTTTCCAGGGAAGCACTAAATGCCAGAGATAATTTAGGGGAATGATGTTTTTATTAACAAACCACAGCCAAATGAATTGCTTCACTTTCCAGGAGCAGTTTTCCCATCGATAGCAGTGCCCTGACACCATCCCAGCACTTCTCTCTGGCTTTACAGGCTGCATGCTGAGAGCCATCCTGCTCTCAGGAAGCTAACAATGGAAATCAGGCAGCATTAACAAGTGGGATGAGCCTTGGAGAGGGATTTTCCATTTGGGTCTAACTCAGTTCATGTCACTGTTACGAAAGCTTTACCGCAGACCTGACCGGGAGCAGATTCCGATCCACAGCGAGCTCTGCCTTCCTCTACAGCAGCTTTTGCCAAGAAGCAGGAACAACCAAGAGGTGCTGCTGCATTCGATCCTGCTTTCAAGGGCTGCCAGGACCCTGGCAGTGAGTGGGATGTTCCCCAGGCTGCTGCCTCAGCCAGTGCTGTTGCAGGTCAGAGCTCCCCTCCCTCCTCTCCTGCAGCACCACAGCTCCAGGATGGATTTGGGGGGAACCTCCAGCCTCTGACCCTCCAAACCCAGCAGCCCCACAGCACTAGCAGATGTGCTCACAGGGCTCTCACTCTGGACTGCTTAGGGCACAGGGAAGTTTTCCCAGAGCCAGGCACTTACCAGTCAGCCCAATCTTCTTCCGGCAGGTGAAGCAGCGATTCTTCTTCGGTTTTGGTTTTTCCGAAGCCGTCTTGCCCTCAGCCGTGTTCTGGGATATCTCAAGCAGGGTACCTGAAACAGAGGCAAGAGTTTTGCTGCCCTTCTTGATAAACCAAATGTTCATTTTATTACAGGAGCTGCTTGAGGCTCTAATGACTCTCCGTGTGCACACTGCCCTGGCTGACATACCCCAAACTATGAGATTTGCCTTGTTCCGCAGAGATCTCCACCTCACAGCTTTCCCTCTGTTTCAAATGCCTTAAATCCAAGGCTGGAGTGGCCACTGGACAGTGACTGGATAGTCACTGCAGCTCAGCTGCTGTACAGCAACACAGCTGTCAGCTGAGCCCACAGTTAATCTTCGCAGGGAGAAAAAAAAAGTTAACCCCTTGTAAGTACTACTAATTATTTTTGCTGACTCTTATGTAAGTGTTCCCCATATGCAGGTCTTAGAATGCTTTACACAGATATCCATCACTGCCTCTAATCTACCAAAGGGAAAACTGAGCTCTTAAAGCCAGATTGTTAAAGGTCACTGATGCTTAGCAGGATTTCCTCCAGTACCTAAGCAGGTTAGAGAAGTCAACAGGAGGGAGGAGCTCCAACTGCTCGTTGGAGCACCTGCGGTGCAGGCTGCTCTGAGGAGACAAAACAGAGACAGCTTTGTGGAGCTGACCCTAAACAGCCTCCTAAAAACTACAGGCAGAAGAAAGGGGCAGGCTCTCCCAAGCCTCTTTTTACACTCTCTCACCTGCCTGTTGTAAATTGTCTCCCGGGCTTGCAGGCAAGGGATTACCAAACCCAAAATGCCCAGCCATGTGTAGTGACTAGAGCCTGGCTTTTTAGCAACCAACAGCTCCTGGGTTTTTTTAGCTTTCAATGCAAGCAAGCTGTCAGCTGAGCAAAGGAGGGTGTCTGCATGCAGGATCACGGGCTTATGGCATCAGCTGCAGGATGTGCCACACCGGGCAACGACTCTGGTGCGCCTCAGTCACATCGGGGCACCCACTGTGTAACACTCCCCCGAGGGACAGGTGCCCCCATCACACGGGGTGACAACAACGGGCCTCCACTACCCCCAGGCACTGTCACAAACGAGTCTCCTTTCTGCAAGACTCCGGTGGATCCGTCTCCCTTCCTCCCCCTCGGGAGCTGGCAGGGGAGTGCCGCCAGCAGCAGCCGCGTCAGGCTGTGGGACGCTCCGGGCTCGCTGCCATTCGCTGGGAGAGGCGTCATGGAAGATTATCCTCCTGCCAGCCACTCGAGGGCTGGCAGCCACTCAGCCCTCAGCCCACAGAGCAATCTCTATCGGCCTGCCCTCAGGCACAGCATTTGCTCTCCTCCCTGACACCGAAACAAGAGTTTCCTCTTCAGCTCTTAGGTGTGCCTTTACTGCCGGGAGGGGACACACCCCAGGGTCAGCAGCTGTCCCTGCTGCTCCAAGGGACTCTGGAGCTCGGTGTCACTCAGACTTGTGCAAAGGCCAAACCAACCACCCTACCTGATGAGGAAGAAGCTGATGAGGCTTCATCTGTCTTGCTGAATTCCTCTGTCTCGTTGCTGGTTTCCTCTCTGGATATGCTCATGGCTGTCATCTGATGGGTCACAGGAGTCTGAGCGCTGGGAGCATGTGCAGCAGACAAACAAAAAGAGAAAACACAAGTGTCTTCATTTGATGGACAGTTAAGTGGGAGAGACCTTCAGCCCGTAAAGTTTATTTCCTTATATTCAAAAGTAGGTCAGGAGTACAGCAGGTCAATTCCCCTCGAGATCTGGGATCAAAGTTCTTTATAGACATAAATGGAATGAATCTGTGATGATCTCAGTTTCCTTTTCCACCCAATTATATCTCAAAGCCCATCCAAACAAGTCCAGGGGCAGGGAAACAGTTATGAGTCAGGGCTGTAATGTGATGGTAGAGTTCAGAACAGCTCTGTTCTCCTTCCTATCAAACAGACCAAGGTCTCTAATCCTGCTGTCACAGCTTCCAGACTGGGTCATCAGCAGGTGCTTTCACTTAGAATCACATGATATCCTGAGTTGATGATCCTCATGATCCTTCCAAGTCCAACTCTTGACCCTGCACAGGAAAACCCCAAAAATCCCACTGCTTGGGACTGACTGAGTAGAAACTGAACAGCTGAACAGAGCCAGGGACAGACAAGGTGCACTGGCTGCAGGAGATCCAAGATGCCACTTCATCTACTGCCAACCCTCTGGTACCTCACTCTACACATCTCAATCTTACAAATAAACCACAGTCACAAAGCAGAGCTTACCCAGCTTGTTTACAGACTGGCCATGTGAAGCTGAGGATCTGTCCCTTGTGTCCCAGAGCTGGATTTTAGCAGGGTTTAGATCCCCTCCCTTCCAGACTCTGCCCCTACCTGGCTTTTGCATCCTCAGGTGTGGAGTCTCCCTCCGCGCGCTGTCCCGCGATCGCCTCGGAAGCCATGGGGCTGCTGCTGGGACCACTGGGTGCTACGAGACAAGGGCAGGCTTGGTCAAGTCTCTGAGAAGTGTCAGCAAGTTCCTCAGGTGCTTGACAGCCAAGGAGAAAGCAGCATGAGCACTTCCAGCAGGCTTTACGCTCCTGTTCCCTACTGGAGCTGGGAGGTCACACCCCTGTTGGGATCACTCCCATATCCCTGTTCCTATACCCTCCCCTCCAAATTTGTGCATGGGACTCTGTGGGGTTAGCACACCAGGGCTGTCGGGATCCTGAACCCAAACGGCACTTTGCAACTTCTCCAAGGGCTAAGGACCAGATCCTCATCTGCTGAAAGGAACCAGCTTCAGCAGACACGTGTGGGCTTGTGTCAGCTGAGGATCTAAGCTGGGGTCTTAGGAAAAACCCTTTGTCAGGAAAAGTCATGTTCCTGAGCATATTTTGTGTGGGTGACTCAAGGAAAGCCATGATTACCCTCAGGAACAGAAGAACTCTCAGAGGCATTTCTCACTCTGTACGTGGGGCATCTGCACAAACCCCCAGCAAAAGAAATCCCTGCTCACATTGCAGAGAGCATCCTTCCCCTGCTCCCATCCCAACTGCAGGAAACAAAAAAAGTCATGGCTTTTAACTGTCACAATGTTAAGGTAAGAAAATTATATAAATAGGCCAAATAAAACCTCATTGTGGGGCTTTGTCATGGTTCCCAGCAGTCAGCACCTACCTCAGGGAGCAGGAAATAGCTAAAAGCTGGGATGACCATTAGCACACATGAAATTTTACAGTTTACTGGATGGTGCTGGCTGGGATGGGGCTTCACAAACTGGTGAGACTGGGAAGAAAACAACTGCCCCACCCAACAGGGAACAGAAGTGCTCGAGGGCTCGGGTCCTTGACTTAGAGCCTTGGGTATGCACGGAAAGGGAAAGATGTTTTTTCTAGGAGGGGGTAAATCTGCTGGTGGCCCGGTACCGGTGCCGTGCTCTATCGCAGTTGCTGAACACAGTTTGTATCCAGACACCCATTTAAGACAGATTTCCAAAAAAAAAAAAATCCTCTACCTGGAGGGTTTATCCGGTCACTGCTCTGCTGCCTCTGCAGGAACTCCTTATAGCACACGGAGCACATCCCGTTGGTGCGGGGGCTGCCATAGAACCCGCAGCCCGTGGTACACAGCAGAGGCACCTGCGTCTGGTTTGTCTCCTGAGCCATCCTGGCCCCTCCAAGGCACCGAGCTACAACCAGGAATCAAAAATAAACCCGGGACAGCTGTGAGGGCCAGAGCACTCGGGCATTGTGTGCTGCAGCTGATCAGGAAGGAGCACAAAGGATCCCAAGAGAGCCCGGTTCCTGCACGTGCACAACAACACGACCCCAGGCCCTCGAGCACTCGGGGCTCCTAAAATCCGTGTCCTGGGGCCCTGAGCCATCCCCAGAGCTCGGCGGCCAGGAGCTGCCCAGAGCCAGACTGGAAAGCCAACAGGAACTGGCTCCCGGTTCTCCCTCCTGCACCACGAGGCTCCCTAAACTGCCGGTGACAGACGAGCACGTCAGACCCGAACAATCCGCTCTCCACCGGTACCAGATGAGCCCCCACAGCACTGCTGATGCCCCCTGTGAACACCCACACCTCCAACACCCAGTGCAGGCCCAGTCAGTCACATTTTGGTTTTCATTTCAAGCCTGGTTTAGTTTTTTAATTCTCAGGAAGATGACGCAAGCGATGCAAAAAGAACCCACTGACGCTCTGTTCTGACATACGTGGGTAAGGGGAACATGAACATGGTTAGGCTGGAAATAAGGATAAGGTTTTCTTTCCAGCAGTAAGATGCAATTCCAGAACACCTTCCCAGGGAAAACAGCTGACACAGTGGAACCTAATTTTAAATTTAATCTTAATAATTTCTTTCTGGATCACATGCAGTTACCTCCAACCCCAGGAATCGGCCCCTTCCAGCCACACACGGTGTAGCATTTACAGGGCCAAACCCACTGCAGTGCTCCAAATGAGAACCATGAGGCACAAACAAAAACCACACACAATTCCAGTGTGTGTGGACAACGTGGCTGCAGCCGGTCTAGCACTGACACAGAACAAGGGGAGAGGATGTGTGCAGGACCATGGTGGGTGCGGGTGGCTCCAGCTCGGGCACAAAGCCACGGCGTCGGTACCAGGAGCTCCCAGTAGTGCCGCCTTTGTGGGATACACAAAGTACCCACCACATCCCAGCCAGCTCTGCCGCTTCCCCTCCTGCTCCTACAAAACTTGCTTCACCAAGGGAATAAACAAGAGGAACACGAAGCCATTACCCTGCCAGGAGCGCTCCCGTGGGACGGAACCGGATCACCTCTGGTTTATTCCTCCTCGTCCTCAGCTGGGGGATGCGGGTTTCGGCTCCGCACCCGGGGGTCCCTCGCAGAGCTCAGACCAGCGCTCCCATCACCGCACCGGGATCCTCCCGGCCCGAACCGGCCTCTCCTCGGGCACTCGCAGCCAGGGCAGCCCCGGTAGCGGTGGATCCCTCGGGGGTCCCGGCTGGCGCCCGCTGCCACACGGACAAACCTTCGGGAGCTGCTGTCGATCGAGCGTCCCTGCAGAAAGAAGCGGCCGCGGGCTCAGC
>VZRS01015530.1:0-15964 GCA_013398055.1 Ifrita kowaldi
CACGTACACTGCACACGCACACATGTACACTATACAGGCACACACACACTCGTGTGTGTACACTACACAGGCCCACACGTACATTGCACACGCACACACGTACACTACACAGGCACACACGGGCACATACGTACACTGCACACGCACACACACCACACAGGCACACATGTACACTGCACACACACACACGTACACTACACAGGCACACAGGCGCACATGTACACTGCACAGGCACACACACACTTGTGTGTGTACACTACACAGGCACACACGCACACTGCACAGGCACACATGCGCACACACACAGGCACACTCGCATGTGCACACACACAGGCAGGTGCCGCCCTTGGCTGCCCGATGGGAGCCGCTCGTTCCTGGTATCCAGTGGGATGAAGGCGCTGACAGCAGCCTGGCCAGGCTCGCAGGATGGTTTGGGTGGGAAGGGACCTTTAAAGGTTCCCTGGCCCAGCCCCCACAGTGAGCAGGGATACCTGCACCAAACCAGGTTGCTCAGAGCCCCGTCCAGCCTGGTGCTGAGTGTTTCCAGGGACGGAACACACAAGCACCCACTGCCTTTCCAGGCAGCCCATATCAGTACCTCACTGCCCTAAGCAAAGAGACTCTTCTACAGAGACTGTGCAGCCATGGTGCCAGGCCCTGGCTGTGGAGTTCATTCCAAGGCATGGAATGGGGCTGAAGCAGTTCCTCACCCCCAAACTGGTGGCCTGGGCAGTGCCTTCCCGACACAGCCAGGCACCGCAGGCAGTGCCCCCCATCTCAGCACAGCTGGGCACTCCTAGGCAGGTGCCTCACAGGAAAGCTCCCACTTTATCAAGGGAATTGAGCACCACAAATTGGTCTCCTAAGTCGATTCTGCCTGCTGCCAGACCTCTTCCCACCACCTAATTTGATGACAAACACGTTCCTCTCCTCCTCCCACCCTTTAATCTAATGAAGAGCACTGTGTCCAAGGCACAGGGAAATAAACCCTGATGAGGTCGATTTTTATAGGTAAACAGCCTGATTTCTCTGGCCTGTGGCCTCACTCCTCACATCCCTAACACCCACCACCTCCCTGTACCGCCTCACCATCCTTGCCCTGCAATTTGGCATCAGTCTTTATAAAAATCACCTGCTTACAGAATGTTTTTTTGTACATTTCATTAGAGCTTGAGCGGCTGCTTTGCCTCTGGCTTTACTGCGCCCGAGCACAGAGGAAAACAAGGCAGAGGCTGGTGGGGCTTGTGGGGCATCCTGCAGACCTGGGATGGCCCCAGATGGGTGCCCAGACAGGGAGCACAGTGCTGGGCTCCATGGCAGCTGAACAGCAGCCTGCCTGGACACAGGACACAGCCCTGAACATGCTCAGGGCTTCGAGCCAGAGCAGCCCCGCTGGCCTGTCAGACTCCCTGAACACACCACAGGGCCCATCCCACCAGAAGAGTCAAAGGAGAGGAGCCGTGACAGTGACAACCATCACTCCCTGTGCCCCACTGCCTGCAGCTGCAGGGATGTGGGGCCTGCGGTGCCTGGGAGGCAACAGGGGGCTGAGTTCCCATCTTGCTGTGCCAGAACCAAGCAGCAAGAATGTTTTGGTGATGGGAGGTAAACAGGGTCATGGCAAGTGTCAAGACGCACTCGAGCAGAAATTCTAGCAATGCTAAGTATAGCCTAAATGCCATTAAAGCAGGAGAGGGAAGAGGATACGAGGGTATTAATAGTCTCAACATTTAAATCCTGGGTGCAGCGACAGCTCCCGGGATGCTGGGTGCCCAGAGCACCACCCGAACCCAAGGGCACTGTGCTGCCAACACACCGCACCTGCCCACAGGGAAATCAACAGCCCCAGCAAGTGCAAGGCCAAGGCCCCTTTGCAAAAAATAAACACAGCTCCTGCTCTCTGCCCCCTGTCCATGCCCCAGAGCTGGGCCAGGCTGCAGCACCACACCAAGGCAGCCCCAAAAGGACACCAGCGTTTATTTACAACACTCCTCAAGTGACATACCACAGAAAGGAAAGGGTACAGTACAACTCAAGGACTCAACAAAGGAAAGGTACCGGCAGCCCCAAGTCCCTGCAGCCTTCCCACAGCCGCGGTACTGGGCAGGCCTGGCAGCCCCATCCCCGCCAGCTTGGAGCACAGGCGGGCAGGGGGCTGCCACCCCTTCCCACGGAGCAGCCCAGCGGCTCAGGCAGGCGAAGATGACACAGTCACTCTCCCTGGCTCAGGCAAAGACACAGGAACCATCCAAGCAGCGCCAGGAGCAAGTGGCTTAAGGAAGCACCCGTGGTGCAGTTCCACCACCTATGGCCACCCAGAGTGAGCTGAAGGGCCAGGTCTCTTCCAAGGGTGCGTATCTGGAAAATGGTGTTAGTACAAAACTGCAGTGTTGCCAGGGCAAGGAGCTCCTGAGCCTTGCTCCACGCAGCCCCACGGCTGCTCCCACGGCCAGTCTCCTGTGAGGCTGCTGGGGCACTGAGGCCAGGGGGCTGCAAGTGGCCCAGGTCCCTCTGAGCACCTCTCAGGAGTCTGGGGCTGGTGCTGACACTCCACCTCTCTTCATCTGTAGGGACCAGGCCTGATCTAAGCAGGCAGAAAATCCAGCCTCAGATGTGGGCCCACGTGCTCTGGACGCAAGCAGCCCAGGTAGCAACTTGCTGCCACAGTGGAACTGGGAGGAGCCTGGCTATGGTCTGCCCAGCCTCAGCTGCACAGTGGGGCTGGACAGGGGTTGCCCCTGTGTCTGGAGGCACAGGAACAGACTCGACTGTGCCTCCTGCCCTCGGCCAGCCCCAACAGCCGTGGAGTTTCGGTGCACAGGGGAAAGCGAGACCCAGTGCTGCCCGATCCAACAGCAACCACGCATCTGCCTCGGCCCTGCCCACCCTAACACAGAGAGCAGCGACAGGAGGGGAACAGGGGATCGGGTTGCTCAGCATGAAGTGGGGAAGGACAGTTTGAGGCCACAGAAAGCTATGAGCAGGGGGCTGGAATCCTTTGCAACAGGCTCTGGGCAGTCTCGATGAGCCCCTGAGCATCCTCGACCTCAGGCAGCTTCAGAGCCAGCCCCAAAGCTGACTGGCTCTCCCGCGGGCTTTTAGAAGGACAGACCAGAGGAGGAAATCAACACAAAATCTCAAATTAAATCTGCTTGAGGATCTCAGGAGAGCAGCCGACTCGCAGGGAGGACCCGCTTTAGGACTTCTTTGCATCCTGTGTGTTCCTCCTCTTCAGATCACCCAGGTCGACGGGTTTAAACGCTGCAAGGGAGACAGGAGAGCCTATGAGGGCAGAGGCAGCACAGCCCCCGCCCGGCGCGCGCAACCCCCGGGCCGGCACAGCCGGCGCGCTGCCCTCGTCCCCCGCACCTTTCAGGCTGGGGTTCGGCATCTTCTCCACGTACTCCTCGACCAGGCCGCGCTCGGAGCCCATCTGGCTGCGCAGGTCGCGCTCCACGCACTGCCAGGCTGCAGGGACAGGGACAGGGCCGCTCGCCTCGGCCGCCCCGAGCCTTCCGCGCCCCCCACCCAGCGGCCACCGCCCCGCTCACCCTCGTAGATGAAGCGCACGTTCTCCTCGTGGGNTTTATTGGAAAAGTACAAAGTGGTTCCCGATTCGCAGGATCCCGAGCGCCACTGCCCGGCCGCCGCCCGGGCCCAGCCCGGGCGCAGCCCCGGTCCCCAGGCAGGCGCAGCCGCGCCGCCACGGTCCCGAGGCCCTCGGGGCCGCTTTTGCCGTGCCCGTTTCAGCTTAGCGCCGTGGCTCCGAAGAGCTGCACTAGGTCCTCGTATTCGGGGTCGATGAGGTCCGAGGGTTTCTCCCCGTCATCAGTGGTGGCCTCCAGGCTGGCTCCAAGGGACAGGAGGTACCTGCAGGACGCGGAGCTGAGCCGCCGGGCCGGGCAGCCCCGGTCCCGCAGCCTCCATCGCCAGGAGTGGCACGGCCCGAACAGCCACAGGGGCAGCGCAGGGACCGGGCACCCCCCAAAGGAGCCACACAGACCCTGCTGCAGCCCGGTGCTGTCCATCCTCAGGCTTTGCAGCACCAGCAGGCCCTCACAGCACCTCACCTGGCTATGTCAGCGTAGCCGTCGCTGCAGGCGATGTGCAGGGGTGTCCACCCGTTCTCATCTCTCTGGTGGATGTCAGCGCCGTATTTCACCAGGAGCTTGACGCAGTCCAAGTTTCCCGTCAGCACGGCTTCGTGGAGGGCTGCCATGCCTGAAGGGACAGGAGGTGTTAGCCCTGGCCTGGGGAAGGGCTCTCCACCCTGAACTCACAAGTTGTGCATGGCTCAGGAAAGGGGTGCAGGAGCTCTCCTTCTCAGGGAGAGGACTGTGGGGAAAGAACAAAGACTGAGGAAGCCAGAGGAACTGCTGTGGGTTCCTGTTTCCATTCGGCAGCATAAATACCGTGTCTGGGATGGTGCAGCACCCATTGCCCTGGCTAGGCAGGACAGAGGGAGGGAGGAGGAGCTGCCCCTTAGAGCAGCTGCCCCGAGTCCTGACCAGGACTCACACGGAGACACGAGAAAAGTCTCTGGCATCCTGCTCTGCCTGAGTTTTGGGAGCTCCTCACTAATGCAGAATCAGTACAGACAGAAGGAAGCCCGGGGTCATTTGAGCCTCTGTGTCCATGGCCATGTGAGAGCAGAAGCTGAAGGCGAGTACAAGAAAAGGACAAATCTGGGCTCTGCATGAGCCTGTACTGATCAAGGCATTCCACAAACAGTTGCTGGTGAGCTGTGCAAACAACACAAAGCTTTCCCCCTGAGTCCCCGGAGTCAGACATACAAGAGGGAGCAGTGCCTGTGAGAAACAGGCACAGCCAGGAACAAATGCAGCTCCCCCAGGCTGGGGAAAAGGCAGGGTCCTGCCCAGAGCTCACAGACTGGCCTGTGCTTGCTGCTGCTCTTTGAGGTCCCACCACACTGCAGGTGCTCGATTGTGCCTTACAGGGACCCGGCGGCCAAGCTCCCCCTTCCTGCAGCAGGCGCTATGCTGTTGCTGGGAGATGTTGGGGCCCTGGCCTGGGGTTCTCAGGCCGTGCTGGGCACTGCTCCCTGGTAGGGAGGGACCTGGCTTGCTCCAGCCCTGCTGAAGGTGGCCCACAGCCCAGCTCCAGTGTCCCTCGCAGCCCCACCAAGCTGTGCCACTGCTCTGCCCCAGCTCTGCCGACCAGCAGCACTCACCAGAAGGGTAGATGGTGTCCAGTGTCACCTTCCTGGCTCGTATGAACCTGCCCACCTGCTCCAGGTCCCCCTGTTTGATGTGGTCCTGAAAGACGACGTCGTTGGGGAAGTGCACAGCGCGCGAGGCCCGCAGGCGTGGGGTGTAGCGGCCATAGCGGGGCACCGACATGGGGCAATAGTCCCTCATGCTGACGGGAGCCTTCAGGCACAGCGGCATGGGGGGTGCTCAGCACTCAGCCTGGCCCCTCACTGAACTGCTGTCTCCTCTTCTGCCTGTCAGGGGCCCTCCTCCTCGCTGCAGATGTGTGCTGGCCCCCGCACTGCTGTGCTCCTGCTGCACCCCTGCCTGTGTCCGTGTCCCCTTGCTGCAGAGAAGTGGAGCCACTGTGCTCTCCTGCACTCCCTGAGTCACATGCAGGAGGTGGCACCTGGCACTTGCAGCTTATCCACAGGCCCTTGGCCCGGGACTGATGATTCTCTGGGAGCACCACGTTATAAAGACTCCCGTGGGCTATTTTGGGGACATGCAGCTCATGCTATTTGCCATGATGCTTCGTAATCGAGCCGACCAGGCCTGCAGCTTCCCACTTTTGGGCAGAAGTTGGTGTCTCATCTTACCACGCACCTGCTGATGTGCCCATCCGAGGGGTCAAATCTACTCTTGCATGGATAGCCACTTCCCAAAATCAACCCCTTCTGGGGGAAGGGGCACAGGCACAATCAGCAACACCGGGAACCGGCCACTTGTGTCCCAGCTGGCTAGTGCAGCGTGGATGTGCCAGGGCTGTGGTCGCAAACACATCCAGAGCTGTCCCCCCTCCTGTAGCTGCGGGGGACAACTTGAAAGGAGCAGGAGGAGCTGTGCTGCCCAGTACAACTGTGACAGCACACAGCCCAGCATGGAAGCACAATCTGCGTGTTAGATGTCCCGTGCCCTTGTGAGGACAGAGGTGCTGCTGGTGGTCCCAAGACAGGTGCGGAACCAGAAGCCTGCATTGCTGGTCCCTGGTGTTCCTTGTCCTACTTGAGACAGGGAAGCAGCTGCTGCTGAGGGCAGGCTACTGCAAGCAGCCTTAGAGGAACAGCAGAATAGCACCACCACCAGACAACTCCTGCCTCTGATACTCTTCACTTCAGCTCCACTGTCGTGACCGAAAACAGAACCATCTGCCACAGAGGAATCATTCTGGTCCATCAAGGATTTAAGCAACCACTGTTTTTTCCCATCAGAGTTTGGGCATGTCAGATACATAAGCATTTTGTGCTCTGTCTGCTGATGGGGAAGATCCAGGCAGGTGTGTCAGGAAACAATCCCTGTGCTGCTCTAGGAGTCAGGGGTTTCACTCTGCCACTCCTGCTGCAGACCCTTGCCCTGATCCTGGCAGCACGGTCAGCTGCACACCTTAGAACTCTTGTTTATCTGCTGGCAAAGGCATCGATCTCTTGGCCAAGCGTCTGCTTGTGGTTAGATGAGCCTGAACACGGCACTGGGCATCCAAGCTCAGTGCTGGGGACAGAACACTTCCAGCCTGCTTTCTTGGAACAGCAATTAGGCATGTACACGAGATGGCTGCTAAACTCCTGCTCTGCCACAGGGAGCCTTGGGCTAGGAGTGGCCCCTCCTCTAAGTTGAGCACAGTGGGTCTCAGCCCAGGAACAGAGGAGAACCACTGCAGAGCTCAGACTTGGTCACACTTCAACTGGCTTTACAAAATGGACCGATTTGAGTCAAATTCTAGACAGCAGCTTCCAGTGGAACTTAACTAGTGAAATTCCCTTCCTCCCCACCCCAAAAGACAAAGCAGCTGTCACCAATCAGCCCAGGCCAACAGCACTGCTGGGTTTGCTGGGGTGCAGCAGTGAGCACTGCCCACCTTCAGTCATGTGGGGGGCACAGCCCTGGAGGGAGGTGTCTTCAAAGATGCTCCTCCATGTAACTGCAGGTAAAGGCCTCACACACGCACCCTGGCTGCTGTTCTGTCAGGGACAACCCTTCCTGATCCCTTGGTAAATGGGTGCCTGCTTAGCCCCAGCCCTGGTGCTGCTGTGCCCAAAGCTTGGAGACACCACAGCAGGACTCTGCTGGGGCTCCGCTCTCAGGGAGCCACAGGAGAAGGCTGGAGCTGGAGACAGAGACAAGTGTTGTCCAACACCCACGTGCCACAGCTCCAGCACACACCCCGCTCACTGAGAGGCACCCCCAGTTGTCCTCTAGCCTCACCATGCCCTCCCTGTGACATTTATAGCATATTTTCTAACCCAAATACCTTCAGCAGCAAGCAGCAGACTTGGAAATAGCAGTGTGGCTCATGGGGTCATGTGCGCCTGACTAGCAGAGCCACAGCAGCCCTGGCATGCCCTGAATCACTGCTCCAGAGCAATGTCCCCTCAGCCCAGCCAGCTGGCCAAGGGGCTGCACACTCTCAGAGCCAAACCACGGCCCGCTCACTCCTAACAGAGCACCTGCACAAGCCCATGGAATCTGGACAGGGCATGAGCATTGGGAAGTTCTTTTCCTTTACGAATTACATGGAGAAAGTAACACATACCCTGTTGCAGCAGAGCCTCTTGAGAATCACCCTACAACTCTGATCTCCCCTTCCAGGGTAGGTTCAAATATTCTACACTCTGATAAAGACAAAGGGACATAATAGTATTAAAATCTCAACTTTATTTGGCCATCAAATTCAGTACCAATGTTATTGTAGCAGAATGCTAAGAACCAGCCTGATGCAGCTCAGGCCTGTGAGGCACTCCCTCAGTCACATTCCCAAACCCCAGTAATTGCAAATGTCCTGGTTTGATCTGTTTATCAGGCCCTCCCCCACCACCCACCTCCTGGGTCAACCCACTCAAAGTAATTCATGGAAAGGGATTGCAAGTTTTGTTTTTGATCAAAAGGATGTCAACACAGCTGGTGAGCCATCAGCCACCTCCACCCTCAGAGCCTGCCACAGCCAGTGCACACAGTATTCCACCCCTCCGGGAGAGTTTGGAATAGTCATCTCCAAGTGTCTTGAAGGAGAGGGGAAAGGAAACGTCTGGCTAGCATGAAGAGAAGCACCTTTCGCATACACCTTTCCCCAGGAAGCCATCAGCCCTCTACCCCTACATATACTGAAGGCCAGCCCCAGGGAAGAACAGCTGATGCCATTAAGGACCCTGCCAGGTGCAGAAGTCAATTAGGGGCTTTAGTTTTAAAAGAAAAAGAGAAAAAAAGCTGTCTTGGAAGATGTTAGTGGCAAGGCTCCAGATTGTCAGGCCACTGAACTCCTGGTACCACCTCACAACCTCTTGTTGCCCAGAAGAACAGAATTCTCTAGACAAAAGCTGTGTACAAAAAAGTACATCACAATAGAAAAAAAGAGCCCAGCTGGCTGGGCTGGCTCCCTAGTGACAGTTCCCTTTTCAAAAGCCAAAAGAAAGAAAAGGTAAGTGTACAGACAAGTGAGGGTAAAGCGTTACTTTAGAAGCCAATCCCTGGATTTCCAGTCATTTACCTTCTGCTTTAAATCTTAATGGGTTTCTGACTCACAGGGCTGCATTACAGCAGCCAATTTAGTGTCTGATTTTTTGGATGATGTAGATCAGTCTTCTCTTTACAATTCATCCTTTTGGAGTTTCTGCTCATCCTCATCACCTTCCTCAAGGTCCGTTTCTTCATCCGTCTCCAGGTCCTCTAGATCCTGTGGAGGTTACAGACAGCTCCTGGTTTCTGGCACATGAGGCAGATCCAGAACGAAGTGCTGAGCAGCCGCCCTTGTCTGGTCACTGCTCTCTGCTGCCATGCTAACAAAACATCCAGAGACTGCTATCAAGAGCTTCAGATTCAGGACATTAAGGATTAGGAACCCCTGGAAGCTGGTATCTGTAGACCTGTAATAGTCTCCACACCACCCCCAGCAGATGAGAGCTTCCAACCAGATACACAGATACGTGGCACTGACCACACAGCCCAGCTCCAGGTGCTGAGTGGAAGTTCTTTAGGGAACAAGCCCTGAGTGCCCCAGCAGTGCACAACCAGAGCACTGCTACTTCACACCCACAGGGTGCTCTCCAGAAAAGGAGCCCACTGCAGGCCCACTGCTAGCCAGGCTGCACCTGAACAGATCACACTGATGTGGGCACTTTGTTCACCAGCAATATCCTCTCCTGACATGTAAAAATACAGGATCTTATTTAGGACCGAGGATTCAGGCACAGAACCAGCTCTGACCCATGGTCCCTGTTCCCAAAGGCCCAGAGTACTCCATTCACATTACTCACATCATCAGCTGCCGCCCCATCCTGACCTCCACTCTCCAGGAATTTTTTGAAGCCTTCTAGTGTCCTCTCCCCATTATAGTCAATTACCTACAGAGGGAAAACATAAGGATCCTGGTTATGGGTACTACAGACCCACACCCCTGGAGAGGAGAATTCTCTTTCTGAGCAACAGTGAACATGCCAAGCAAAAGGGAATTTAAAAATTCACCTTCACCCATATGAGACGAAGGAAAACAGCTCAGCCACTAGACTTCAGAGATCACTGCGAGGAAAGAATAGCCTGCAGATGAGCACACTGTCCTCTATGCTCCCTCTTTTCCCCATTCCCACTTCCCACTACCCCCCCAAACTCTTTCCCTACAGCCCAGACCCCACAAAGGGTCTTGGGTGTCCTGTAGACTTGTTGTGTTCCATCCCGACAGAGTGCAGATCCCTCCCAAAGGCCTTGTCCAAAACAACTCGAGCAAGCAGCTGAGCATTCCCGTGCTCCCTGGCTACGTGACTGCGCGAGCCCGGCTGCCCGCTTACATTTCTGCCAGAGCCTGCAGGGAAGAACTTGAGTGTGGGGAAGCTGTGGATTTTCACTGCCTCCACTTCATTAGCTGTTGAGTCCATCTTGGCAATGACAATGTTCTCATGGTCCCTGTAAGTTTCTCCCAGCTTGTCCCAGATTGGAGCCAGCTGCTTGCAGTGACCACACCATGGGGCATCTGTTAATTACAGAGAGAGTTGCACCAACAACCTAACGAGGTACCACTCCTCCCCAACCAGACAGCTCTCACACATCTTTGCAACCAAGGTGCTGCCTTTGAGGCCCAGACTCTACAAAAGGCTTTTCCCCTAATTCTGGTCACACAGTGTTTTGGCAATCCTTTCATACTAGTTACTTGGAATCAGCTGTGGGAAGATACTCACAGAACTCCACAAAGACATTCTTATTCTCATCAAAAGCAACTTCTTCAAAGTTCTTCCCAACCAGAACTTTGACAGGCTGCTTGTCCCAGTCTTCAGGAAGATCCTGACTCATTAGGTGGGGCTGGAATAAAAAGTGAAATTCAGACATACTGTTTGCTACATAGCTACTTGGACTGAACACACAATCACATTTCCTGGAAAACCCAGGTTTAACCACCCCACTGGTGCCTCAGTCACAGGCTGTGAGCAAGCAGATGAATTGGTCACTTCCTCTTCTCCCCCAGAGAGTCTCCTTCCCACCCTGACCCAGCAGGAATAGCGGGTGCTGTTGTGCAGAGAGAATGGCAACAGAGCTCTTCAGGAAGGAAGCAGCACTGCTGACAGCCCCATTCCCAGAGGACTGGGCTTTGCTGCACCCGCACTGCTGGGTGAGCCGCACACGGCCCCTCCAGCAGACAGGAGCTGACAGCTCTTCCCTGTGCCACAGAATTCACACCTTCCACAGGCTGCTGGCAGAAAGAGCAACTGGATAAACAGCACAGTGCGCACAGGGGGAGTGCAACTGCTTGGCCATGCCCAACTCCCTCTACTTAGCTTGCTCTCCTACAGCCTCCAGCTCC
The DNA here is from genome assembly GCA_013398055.1 of Ifrita kowaldi. Lineage (NCBI taxonomy): Eukaryota > Metazoa > Chordata > Aves > Passeriformes > Cinclosomatidae > Ifrita > Ifrita kowaldi. The sequence continues at coordinate 10,993 of VZRS01015530.1, forward strand.
CAGTAGCTTTGCCTTTCATTCCTAATCACAAAGCCCATGGGATGTTCCATGCACAAGATGGACGGGCTTCTCCACCTGGCTCTCCAGCCCCTCACAGGGAGCATTTCTGTTCCCTCTCAGCTACCTTGTTCACCACCAGTACTGTTTATCCACATACCTTGATCTTGCCTGCCAGGAACTTGTTACAGAACTCTTTGATCTTATCTGCTGTGAGCTCATTGGATTCAGGTTTGTATTTGGTCATTTCTTCCTCCAGGGTGATCAGACGTACAGCTGGGCACTCTTCCTTCTTCAGGCCAAAGAACTCCAAAATCCTCTGGTTGTCACTGTGGTCACTGTCTATGAAGATGAACAGGATCTTGGGAGGAAAAAAGGGAAAGGCAGGAGGTGAACATGAGTACCTTGTGGCTACTGACACTCCACACACACTCACACCAAGTGTAGCTGAACTGGGCTCTCTTCTTCCCCTGTCCCAGAAGAGAGAGCTGGCTTAAAGTCCTCCTCCACAGCTGCTTCATGGATAAAGACAGTGCTACGCTTCTCTGCAGGAGGTGGTCTCTTAGCTCATGATCCAAGAAATCCATCTCACCTTCCCTTTGAAGTTCCCAGCTGCACTCTTGAAGTTGTCCAGCTTCCCTTGATAGTCAGACACACTTTTTGGTAGGAAAAGCAGAATATGAGTCTTGATCTCTCCTCCAAATATTTTAGGAGCAGTCTGGGGAATAAAAAATAAACTTTATTTTTGGAAAAGAGGCAAATCAATATCCAGACCAGTTTAACTCTGCTATGCTGACCAGCCCACAGCAGCCTCCAATACTACAGGACTGCTCTGAGGTGTGAGCAAGCTCACACCTCCTTTATTCTGTGTCCTTCCTGCTCCTCCATACCCCCTATGTCAGCTTCACAATAAAACATGACTATGGAATCTTACAACTAGACCTTTGCTATATTCTTGCAGCAGCCATGGGAAGGGCCTTGTCAGATATCTAAAGACCCACCTGCTCAGTGAACTCTATGACCAGAGGCAATGAATTAGACTTGATGAAGTTCAGCAGATTATCTTTTGTGAGATCCCCTTCAAAGTTGTTTTGGCCTTCATCAAACTGCAAGAACAGACATTCTTCATTAGAACACTTGCGTCCCGCACAAATCTCCAGTCACTGCCCCAAGGGATCTCAGCTGCACTCATGCAAAGCAGACTTCCATCTCGACAAGGTAACCACATGTCCACATAAAATCTGGATCAAGGCGTCCATCTTCCTGGCAAACAAAGCTTTAAATCACCCCCCAGCAGAAGGTAAGCAGCAGCAACAGCCAGGTTTGATCTCAGCCTTGCTCTGCACCACTGTGAAACCATTTGTGGTGCAAGTCACCAAAAAGGACCCTGAGCAGCTGCCTCCAGCCCTGCAGCAGCTTCTCCTCTGCAGCAATCAGTGGTCAGAGCAGACACTGCAGCCAGAGTACTGGGAACATCTGACAGCAGAGCCAGCAGCAAACAGTGACTTCCTTGGCTCTGGGGGCTTCGTTCCAGTCTCTGTCATTACGAGACAACAGCATATCACACCAGAGGTGCCAGGTCCTGTTTTACAGGGCCGTCACCCGTATCATCCCTGACCAGGATTCCCAGAACCCTCTGGCAGCCTGTAACAGGAACAGCTGCAGAGGGCCCATTGAGGTTAGAGGGAGGATGTGCAGAAGGGCACAGCAGTGCGCTGGCAAGGCCATACTCGAGCTGCTGACAGAAGGAGGAGAGTGGACTCAGATAACCTTCCGTCAGGGGAGGCACACCAGCCCCAGTGGAAAAGGTGAGGAAAACACTCGGCCATCGGAAAATAACTTTGCAAACACTTTGAGGAGCTCTGCAGATTGCTTCAGTGCCATCAGGACAGCTGTGCGAGTCTGGACAACTCACACAGAGCAAGAGAAGAACAATGAGCCAAACTCTCTCAGTTTAGACCCAACTAATGGTACAGAGCTGAGCCAAAGCCCAAAACCAAAATAGGCCATCAAGTTCTCCTGCCCTGGTGTTTGATTACTGTGGGTGCTCCTTTTCTCTTTGCTTTAGAGTAGACATATCCAAGAGCTCCCATGGCACTGCCATGCCATTGCACAGGAACAGGGAGGAACCCCAATGACTGGACAGATCTAGGCTGCTTCTGCCATAGAGCCAAGCACTCCTACCCCATCCCAGCCCAGTGCAGGAACCACCTGGCACATCATGGTCACTGCCATTCCCAACACACACAAAAGTCTGCCCAGCCCAGCACTACCCAGAGTGGGGCACACAAAGCTGACATACAAACCTATTCACGCAATAGGGCACAGCTACCAAATGAGACAACAACAAACACTCCTCCCTTCCCATCCCCATTTTGCTAATGTATTTTGAGCTCATTAGCCAGGTATTCCCTCAGCCACATTGACCTGAGGGGCTCTGACTCAGAATTTAAGTCTACAGGTTTCTATCACCGTGAAAATAACTACAGAGCCAGAGGTATAGTAGAATAAAACAATTATTTCAGGTGAACAAAGTCTTGTGTTAGGTCAGGCTGGGCAGAGTAATGATTGATGAGATTACAGGTTTACTAAGTCTGAACCCAAAGCACTTAGACCTGCCTCACAGCACCTCTGGGTGAGGAGCTGCCAAGCCTAAAGAACCTCTCCTTGTCTGCTCAAACCTGAAATTTCATCCCAGTGACGGGGATTTTCAGGCCTCCATTAGTACATTTATTTGTGATTCTGTAGGTAGTCAGCATCCCTCGGCACATAATCCACTGCCCCAGCCCAGTCAGCTGGAACTGCAAATCCTCTTAGGAGCTTCTTTGCGATCCCGGCACTGCAGAACCCACAGCAGCGAGACAGAGCAGCTCTTGCACACAGCAGGGAGTGACAGCAGCAGAGGCCAACAGTGAGCAACAGAAAGCAACTCTGCTAAGACACAACCCAACAGCACCATGGCAGCCAGAGAGCTCATCTACTGTTCTCTTGGGCCTGTCCAAGACCGTGTGACCATTGCTGCACTGCAGAAAGTTGAGGAACAGGGAAGTGAGCAAAGGAACAACCTGCACCCAAAGCACAACAGCTCTGGGAGAAGAGCACAGGGCTGGGAGACTGACACAGCTGCACACTGTGGGTCCCTGAGACTCCTCCACCCCACAAAGGGGCCACAGTCTCTGCTCTTCCTCCCCAAGCTCTGAGGCCCAAGATCAGCTACACTGAAGCACAGGGCCTTTACTGTTTTGTCCAGGGCTGACCTTGTTGGAGTGGGACTAATTAAAGAAAAGGGAAGCGACAGCAGACCCCAGCGTGGCGCTCAGGCCTGGTACCAGCCAGTACCTTCTTGAAGAGGATGACGCTGTCCTTACTAATCTGGTACTTGCTGAAGACATCAGCACTGGAGGAAATCCCAAAAGGAATATCATCCACAGCTTCTGCTGCCAACAGGAACTCCTTTGCTGCCTCTGACGTCAAATCCTGGAGAGTAAAGAACAGGGTCTCAGAGGGGCCACATCACCTGAAGCATTCACGTCCCAGGGCTCAGCCCTAAGAACTGGAAGATCAAGTAAGGCAGGATGGCAAGTATTGCACAAGGCACAGAGGAAGCCAGGAAGAATCAGGGAAGGCCCTGGACACACGCAAGAGCATCTCCAATGGAAACACAAACTCTACCTTGAAGAAACCAATCACCACCACTTCACTGGAGTCCACCAGTGCCTCCGCAGCAGCCACATCAGTCAGGGTGGCAGCAGCTGGGCCCGTGCGCTTCCTCAGCCAGCTGACGATGTCATCTGCTTCCCTGCCAGCTACACCGGGAGATAAAAAGGAGTCACTTTTCCCCCTCAACTAAGTTCAAGACCACAAAACCCTCAGATTTGAGAGAGAAGACCTTTCAGCAGCTGGTCAAGAGATCAGAAAGACTCAAGATATCGTTTACGCAACTCTTTCCCTTTCACTCATGGTGCAATTAAGCTAATCCCTAATTGATAAGTCAAGGTACAAGGGGCTCCCAGGAATCCATTCTTCTCTCACCTCCTGTCCCTGTCCTTAAACTTTGACCAGCAATGCAGCACTTCTCCAAGACCTCAGTATTAGTTATGTTACTACAGCACCTTTTCGTTCCAAGATCTTTATTCTGGATGTTACCCTCTGTTACCGAGCACTGTGCGGCCCAGCTTAGCTGAATTCTGTCTTAGCCTTCCTTGCAGCTCTCTCACACCCTGTGTTTGGCCCCTCACCCAACGGCCCAGGCACGTTTCCAGTTCTGGGCACCGCACTACTTGAGCCAAGTCAGGGCACACAACAAACCAAGCTCAGGTCACTTTGCTTTCCTACACAAAAGCAATTTCCTCCACTGTAGCTCACCTTAGGACTCTCCCCAGCGGGAGAACACTAAAGGTTGGCCTGTTCCCCATCAGCCCAGCACCATTCCCAGGTCGCTGTTACAGTGGACCTTGTCCAGCCACAGCAGCACAGCTCGAGCACGGGGCCATGTGTAGGGACCCGGCGCCACGCTGCTGCCCTCTGCACCCTGGCGGCACATCCAGACCCGGTTCACCTGCGTCCTGCCCCTCCTCACCCGTGTACTCCTTGGGCGCGGCTTTGTCGCCGTTCTTGAAGAACTTGATGGTGGGATACCCGCGTACGCCGAACTGCTGCGCCAGCTCCGACTCCTCCGTGGCGTCCACCTTGGCCAGCCGGATTTCCGAGCCCTCGGCCTTCAGCTTCGCCGCCGCCTTCGCGTACTCGGGTGCCAGCGCTTTGCAGTGCCCGCACCACGGGGCGTCTGCGGGATGGGGCGTCAGCGCCGGCCGGGCCTCCCCGACTCCACTCCCGGACGGACCGAGGCCCTCTCGGGCTCACGGAGCCCCGGGGGTGGGGCGGGCCAGGGGGCCGCGCAGACCCCGCGCCCCAGGCCAGCCCCACACACGCCCGGGGGAGCCCGTCCCTCAGCGCCTCTCCCCGGCCCGACCCC
>VZRS01015530.1:16395-29754 GCA_013398055.1 Ifrita kowaldi
GACCGGGCCGGGCACCGGCCGGGCTGCGGCTTGGGACGGTCCCGTTTCGCTTTGCTGCAACCTCGCCAGTCCTGGAGATGGGCCAGGAGAGCTCAGGCAGCGCCGGCGTCCCCGCGGAGGCTCTCGGCACACGCGCCCTCACGGAGAAGGCACCAGCGCGGGGGCTCCTCGTGCTCCCCAGGCCGAGCAGGGCCCGTTCAGGCTCCGCATCAGAGCCCGCGGAGCCTGTGGAGAGACCCGGCAGAGAGCGGTCTGGTGGCCGTGGCAGGGGAAATCCCTTCGCTCGGGTCTGCCTGCACCGCCCCGGTCCTGCCGAGGGTCCGTCCCAACTGCTGCTGGTGTGCAGGGCAGAAAAGAGCCCCTGGGCGCTGCCCGTGCCAGGGTACGGGCGCCGCTGCTCCGGGCCCGCAGGTGACGTTCTGGAACGGGGGCAGACTCCGGGCTCCCGGCCGCGCCCTGGGCATTGCCAGCCCGGGGCTGCTGCAAAGCCGCTGCTCTTTGCTCTAGGCAGGGGCCGCGCCCGGCGCCCCGGGGCAGTGGCGAGAGGAGCAAGGAGCTCAGCAGTTCCCCGCAGAGAATCCGACTGCCCCGAGTGCTGCCAGGAGCTGTTGCCCGTTCGGGAACTGCGGCCGCTGCTGAACCAGACGCTTTTGTCGGGCCCGGGGAGAGTTCAGCGAGGTTTTGGAAGGCAAAGCTGAGCACACGGTGAGGGCACAGCGGCCACCCAGGGCCGGGCAGACACAGGCACGTTGGTCTGCCAGGGAGGGAACCAGCGGCTGTGTTAGTCCAGGCCACCTCGGAGCCATTGCCCGGAGAGCCCCGGCTCCTTGCTCTGCCAGAGGGGACCTGCATCGATGTCTCTGCTAAAAGGGCCAACCTTGCCCCGGGGTAGTTCTGCATGAGCACTCTTGCTCCGACCCGGCTGCTGCACTCACAGAGCTGTGGTGTCAGAGGGAGCTGCTGCAGCATTGGAAAAGGGGAGCGGCCTGGGCTGCTCCTGCACAACTTCTGGCCAAGGTTCCTGAGGTGCATCACCTGGAAGGGGGCAAGGCTTTACTTTGGGAGCCACAATTCATGCAAATGATCTGTCCCACCCAGCCTGTGACTGGAGCCACCCATACCCAAGTGCACTCATGAGCATGCACCAGGCAGGAGAGCCCAGTTGTCATCCCGCAGCAGGAAGATGTGCCAGAGAACAGAGGCGGAGAATCCCCAGAGCTGGAGCACAGCACAGCCGTCCTGCCCCTCCAGGCCTCCTACCATGGTACAAACGGTCTAACAGAAGCCTCGACACCCTGGGTGTGGAAACTCTTGCCAAAGCGCTAGGGTTGCATCAGCTGGGTGCTCATCTGGCCCTGCCCGCAGAGTGGCTGTTAGGGGCCAGCACAGGGGCCCTTTGTTCACACTATCGGGCACATCTGGGCTCGATCTAACTGACACACTGGGAATGAGGCCTGTTCCCTGCTCCAGTCCCCACTCTGCCCTCCAAGGCCCCACACTGTGCAGAGAGCTGGGGGGTCGTAGCTGGGCACTGCTCTCCACAGTGAGCAGCATGTGCCTGCTGGAGTGGGCACTGACCACATGCCAGCTCCTGCCCTGCCCAGACTGCTGCCTAGAGCCCTTGTCTTTTCCAAGCCCCATCATCTCCTTTTGCAGCTTCCCGAGGCCCGAGGAAGGGGCCTGTGCTGTGAACTCCAAGTACAAGAAAGAGCCTATGGAGTTACCTTCGCGAGTCTTTGACCAGGAGCAAAGCCGAGCCCCCTCCTCCAGGTTCTCTCATGCCATGGATTCTGTAAAGAGCTTTTCATGGCTACACTTTTCTTATCCTTAACACAAACATGCCACATGCTCTGTAAACATCCGCAGGCTCTTATCATGCTGACTCTCCTGGATTGTGTTCTCTGATCGCCTCCCTCATTCCTGTGACTGCACAGGAATTTCCCTATGTGTGTGCAGCTGGAGCAGTCATGTTGCGGGTTCAAAGCCCACCTGCTCCTTTGCTGCCAAGAGACCCCCCTTGGAAATCCCTATTTTCACTGCCCCACACACTCCCACCCCTCACACTGTGGGCAGGGCAAATAGCAAGGGACAGATCCTGCACACATATTGCCATGGGGCCTCTCCTCCTCTGGCAAGGGCTGTCTCAGATCCCGTTTCACATTCTAGCAAGCACAGAGATCCTGGTCTTCTGCTCTAGGTGTTTGCAGAAATCCCATTCGGCCACTTCCTGCCAAAGATCCAGCATGGACAGTACACGGTCAGTTCAAAGATTTTATTTAACTGTCATAAAAGGAGAAGCAGATGATGATTCCAAACCTGTTAACCTGGGTCTAGGACATACAGACAATACGCACCAAATCAAATTAACGAAAAATTCTCTAGGGGCAGGGCGAGGGGAGTTAGAGGCAAAGACGTAGCTACAAGAAAGCCACATGTACTTGGTCCCAGTTCTAACCTCAATGTGGTAGATCCAAATCGGAGGGCTGCAGAGGTGGCGCATGCCTGCCCAGCCCCTCGGGTCTTGCAGGGGGCCCCTGGGGCTTCTTTGCCCCAAGAGCCGCAGCTGTGCAGCCAAGGGTGGAGGCCGGCATGCTGCGGGTCTGCGGCAGGCACGGGGGGCCGAGTGTCAAGGCAATAACTACTGACAGGCCAGGCACAGATTTTGAAGGCAGAACAGATACATAAGGCATTAACCGCTTCGGAACACTTGTCCATCGCAAGCTCTGTTGATCGCATCAGGAGCAGCTGCACAGACAGACTCGTCCATCCTCAGCCCAACACAGCCAGGAGGGCAGGTGCTGTCCTGGAATTTCAGTGCTTTGCAGCTACCTGGGCTGCAATGAGAAGTGCGAGGTGATGGCAACATTGGTGACCCCTGCACCGCCCTGCCCTTCGGCCCCCCTCTGTGCCACAAGGGCACCCAGAGAGCTCACAGCTCTGCGCAGGCAAGGCTGGGGTCCAGCCAGGCTGGTGCTTGGGGTGCCAGGAAGGGCAGCCAGGCGTCACCCAGGATGTCACACCCTCTCCCCTCTGGAGATGTCCCATCTCAGGTGAGAAACGAACCAGCAGCGAAGTGGGAAGTTGTGAATCTTTCCTAATAACCCATGAGGGGCGTGACCAAGCTGAGCCCATGCCAACAGACGGGGAGGGCAGGTGGCGTTTAAAAAGTGTAACAGGGGCAGGGCTCCCTCCCTAGAGGATACATGTTACACATTTAAGGCATCATGGTTACAAGGAACATCCACAAATGAAGCTGCCCAGGACACTGAGGGGGCAGAAAGGGCAGGCAGACACCACTTGAGCCAATACACTGATTTGACAGCTGCCTGGCACCAAAATTCTTCAGCTACTTGGAAGCAGTAGCTACCCTGAGCTGTGTGCAGGAAAGCCAAGCATGGGATCCTAACAGGAGTTCCTCCCCTTTGGCACCTCCTGGATAAAGGAAGGTGGGAAGCAAGAAAGGGCCTGGCAAGGGAGTGGGCACTCCCCTCAGTGCTGGGGCAGCACAGCCCCAGGACGGGCAGCTGGAGACCAGATGCAGACAGCACGGTTTGGTCAATGCACTCAGCAATTCTCCGGGGAGGGGGCACATAAAAAACTGAGCTCTCTGGTCAAATGATAACAGGGGTGACAGGTAAGAGGGTTCCAATGTCAGCACTTTGGTACAGGGGGGGTATTCTACGGTAGCCACTGTCTGATTCCCGCTCTCTGGGGTTTGGCCTCGGGAAGGGCTAGTCCTTCCAATCCTTCTTGATAGTCAGGTTCCACTCCCAGGACAGGTGGTCAGTCTTATCATCATCTGTGAACTTGGATTTGATGTTGTAGCTGCCCCGGGCCAGCATGCCCTTTGGGGCCTCTTCCATGGGGGTCAGAAACTCGTACTCCTCTGCTCGGGGGCCATAGCTCCCAACCATGTATTCGGTCTTGTCAACTAAAACGACAAAAAGAGGTATATGGAGGCTGTTCAGGAGCCTCCCCTGCATCTGGGACAAGGCTAAAGCAAAGTTCTGTTACTGTTGCAACAATCCGTAGAACAGCTGTAACATCGGTAATCTCACCCAGTTCAGAGCTCCCTTCCCTCCAGGAATGGGCCCTTCCTGTGGGCAGTGATCCCACAGCGCTGGCAATGCTGTCAGCTGTGACCTGTGTCCCACCATGCTCAGGGGGAAAACATGCTCAGGAGGGATTGGGATCACACGCTGTGCAGCCAGGAGCACGGGCTGCCCCACCACTGCAGGCCCAGAGGCCTTCACAGAGCTCCACAGGCCCAGTGGCACTGAGGACTGTCCCCTCCCGTGAAGAGCTGCTGGGCAGCCCCTGTCACAGCAGCAAAATGAGCAGGAAGCCCTCACTCACACAGAGCAGCACCAAGTCACAGAGAAGCACTTACTTTTCACACCTTTCCGGAACGTGTGCTGGATGTACTTCAACCCTGACACAATCTCCCTGTTTACCTGCAGAGAGAGGAGCAGGGACTGAGCAGGACATCTCCATTCACACTGCCCACCCCACCTGCAGGAAGAGCCCATTCCTTCAGCATAACCCCACTTTCAGGGCACAGGTGCTCCCCAAGCTGGGACTGCAGCATTTTGATGTTCTGTTAGTTCCGTTTCCAGACTGGAATTCTTACCCTAAAGGAGATTTTTATCCGGTATTCCACGCCCTCCTTCAGCACAAATGCTTGCTTCTTGTAGCTTTCCAGATCACCTACAGAGACAGGAAAGGGTTGCTCAGAGCAGGGAATGGCCCTAGCTGCAGGGCCCTCTATGCTGCTGGAGCCAGGCAAGAAATGCCCAGCAGCAGGACACTGCAGCACAACTATGCAATTAATTCCAAAGAATTTCTGTGCAGATGTTTGCCCCAAGGCTGTCACCATTTCGAAGCTGCCATCAATGTCACCGTGCAGGCTGGAAGAATCTGCCTGCCCCATCTGGCCCCTCACACCTCTACAAAACACCCAGGAACTGCTGCTGGGCTCCAGGTACAGAACCCAGGGCCCAAGCACCATGCTCTGCCTCCAGCACTTCTGACACAGGAAGGCTCACCCACCCTGCCAGCAGCACCCCTGCCAGCTCTGCCCAGGAGCAGGGCTGGAATTCCCTCCCAGCTCACCTGTCAGGTCCAGTTCCAGGGGGCCCGGAGCAGTAGTGCAGACCAAGGTCAGTTTGGTCACCACAACATTTGGAGCGTTGGGATCTAGAGACAAGAGAAAAAGCTGTTAAACACCCATCCCTGACACTAGCCAACACAGCTCCTTTTCCCTCCAGGAAACTTCTTGAAAGAGCACGAAACCCAGCAAAAACAGCCTCCAACTCTGTAAGGGTCAGGGCTTCCACTGCACCAGGCCTGGCCCACAGTCCTCCGCAAAGGCAGAGTGCCACCCCCAGCCCTCTGCCCCCGAGCCCTGCGCTGCAGGCCAGTGATAGGCATGGGGGAGCACAGACACAGCTCTGTGCTCTGGGCTGTGCTCCTGCCCAAACACAGAGCTGGGAGAGCAGAGGCAAGGCCAGAGGGGACCAGGGCTCACCTGCACTCACGGTGACGGCGCCCAGCAGTGCCTCCTTGTACTTGCGCAGGCTCTCATCATCCTTGTCCAGCTCCTGGATCTCCTGGATGCTCTTCTGGGCAGGTGGCTTATAGTTGACAGCGTGTTCATCCTCCTCGTTCTCAGCTGCAATCTGGGCCAGCTGCTCTGCCGTTGGCTCCTGCTCCGCCATCCTCACACACGTGACCCACACTGAAGCAGAGAGGAGAGGTGTGAGTGCCCCAGCCAACCACACCAGCAGCAGGGTTCCCCAGCACTGCTCTGCTGTGACTCTGCAGGCTCCCACTTCACTGGGGCCCTTTACACTGTCCCCTGGGAGACACAGCCCTGCCAAGGGCCCCCAGCCCCCCTCCAGAGGCCATGTCTCATCTTCATTTCGCAGAGGCCCAGGCAAGAGTGAGGAAAAATTCAATCTCAGTGCTTTGCTTGTAAGGTAAATACCCCAAAGCCATAGGGAAGACATTCTCCTCCACAAGATCAACCAGGTGAAGCTTTCAGTTGGAATAAACCAGACCCCAGAATAAACCCAGTTCTGCTCTCCACAACAGGATTCCAGCCAAGAATAGGCCTCTGTCTCACCACTGGCATGAATGCTGGGAGCCTCTGCTGGGATCTGGTGCTCACGTTTTGCACCTCAGTCAGGTCAGTGCCCTGTGCCAGGTGCCTTGGCAGAGTGGGATGAGACATCTGGCTCAGCCCTTTGCAAGTATCTGTGGCACACACAGCCGGGGACACAGGCAATGAAGGAAACAAGGTGTGGAGCCTGGCTCGGCTGCCCAGGACTCTCCCCAGGAAATGCCCAGCTGCACCAAGGGCAAAGGTGATGCCAACACTCCATTAAGATCCTCGGTAAAAGCCAATGACACATTCAGGAATTCTTGGTGCTCCACAGGGCACATTGTCTGAAGGGCCATCCTATGGCAAGTATCAACTTGGACTCTAAAGACTCAGAACACTGGCACAGCTTTAGAAAAGCACTGGAGGATGATAGGACACCACAGGGCTACACCAGGGCTCTGGCCCTTTGTGGCACAAGCGTCTGTGCCAGGAGCTTTTCCTGCTGCACCTGTGCATCTGTGACTCCCACAGCTGCTGGCACCACCCCAGCACAGTACAGCAAACAGCTGGCCCTTCCACATGGCATCCTCCAACATCCTCACACTGAACGATGTGGAAATTTGTCTTCAAAAGGATATTTAGTCTCACGTCACAGAGGGACAACTGATGAGATTTCATGCTAGTGTCTCCCTATCAAACCCAGTCCCTTGCTTCTCCCAAACAGCTGCCGGGCTTGAGGACTCCCAGAAGTGGCGAGCAAACGCTCATTCACACACTCTGCATCCTGCCTGATCCCCTCCTCGTGTCCTTCGGCTCGCCTCTGGGCTAGATTATACCTCCCATGGACCACAGTTCATTCTAACTCTCACACCTTGCTCTGAGGATATCTGCAGCTTCCAGGAGTGGAAGTGACAGAATTTCAGCTTTACAGAACTGAAGTCCCAAGTCCTAGACTTGTGGTGACTCCCAAATTCTGTGACTGAGCCTTCTGTGAGAGCACAGTAATCACACACCTGGCAGAGGATCCACTAGCATCCACACACGTATCTCCAACAGTGGTGGGTACACTTCTGTGCATGAGCATCCACGGGCACCCTCCACCTTCCAATATTCAGACCAAGCAGAGACAAAATCTCTCACAGACAGCCAGATCAGCGATGGCAGGAGGCATCAGGCAGCCTCTGCTCCAGCACCGGAAGCTCTTGGAGCCAGTGCTCTGTGAACAACAGCACCAGCCCCAGCACAGCTCCCATGGCTGGGAGACAGCTGCACTGACTGGGAATAGTTTTGATGTGCACAGCCCTGACTGCCAGCAGCTGCTCACCTCCAAGATCCAGAATCCCCTCCTGGGCAGTTTGGAAACGAACTAGTTTGGTGTCAGCGTAGAACTGCAACTCCTCGACAGCTGACCTCCCCTCCCACACACAGTGACGGTTTTCTCCCAGGCATCATTAACCCCATCTCCACCAGACCCATGAGGAACCCCTCACACAAACTGCTATTTAGCAACAACCATGCCACACCGGGCACAGAAAAAAGCCCAAAGCAACCAAAATCCCAAATGCCCAGCTCTTTGGTCGCATTCCCATGCTCCAGCCTGACTTCTGTGATCCAGGCTAAAGAATCGTGCATACCACCACACAGATTAATCAGACCCACCCCAACCCTCTCAGGATGTCTAAGGTGAGAGGAGCCCACCAGAACTAAAAACATCCCTGGGGATCAGCACCAGCATGATTCCAGTCAGCACTGCAGGGCAGGCTGGGCTTGGCTCTGGGGAAACAGCCCTCACCTTTCCCATCAGCTTACCCACAGGTCCTGGGGATCCCACTGCTCTGTGGGACAGCACAGCCCCCTGGGAACTGCCACGGTCGCAGGAAGGGACCCCAGCCTGTGCTAGAAGCAGAGTACAGGAGGGCTCCTGGATCTTTAGAAACAGACCCTGGCTCCCTGCAGATCCTCAGCATCGGCCTGTAGAAGGCAGCAGGAGGCTGAATTCCCACTTGGGAATTCGCACTCTGCTTTCACTGCTCCCTCAAGCCAGCAGCTTCTTCCGGATTCTCAGCATGTTTTGTGCAGGACAGAGCAGCTGCAGCAGCAAACGCGAGAGCCCCACCTCCTGCCAGGCAGAAACACTAGCGGGAATATCCCTGCTCGTGTCCAGGCGGGACAGTGGGAACCATTGACTCCATACCCCGGAATCCCGATCCCATGGCACCAGCAAACCCAGCATTAGTCAGAGTATCTTCAGATGAGCTAATCAGCTTCCAGCGTCCATCAGGCCTCAGCGCAGCCGTGGACACGCAGCAGCGCCAGTTCCAGCAGTCCCCACCCTTCCTTCTTCCCGCGCGCAGGAAAGCCTGCACAGCCACCCAGAGAGCTTGGCTGGAATGTGACCCAGCAGCAGGCGTTTCTGCAGGGCTCTGTCCCAGTCTGCTCTGCCACGACGGGGAGCCAGAACAGCCCGACCCGGCCTGGTTGCTCCACATGGACAACTCAGACGGTTCCCAGGGCAGCACAGGGGAGTGGGGGGACACCAGTAGCACAGAAGGGACAGGAGCCCAGCTGACACCTCCTGAGGCCAGGTGCTACCAGGGCAAACCCAGGTACCACTGCTGCAGCAGTCGCTTTGTAAGAGCATCCGAGGGAATTCTCATCACACCTGATCCCCTCTGCTGTCTCACAGCCCCAGGCGGGAAGGACTCGAGGAACAGGAGGACACATTGCTGCCCAGTGGGGACTCGGCAGTCTGAGGATGGAGGATTTGTTTTTTCTTTTTGCTCTGACATATCCCTGACCTGTTGTTCACCTACATGGGTGAGCTGTGCAGAGCCAGGCTGAGGGCTCACAAACAACTCCAGAAGCATAAAGGCCGCTGGCAGCGCTGCACCAGGGATGCAAACCAGCACCGTGGGCACCTGGAGCCCAGACTGTGACCCATCTGTGTGTCTCAGCAGCCGAACCCAGAGCAGTTAAACTGTCCCCACTCCGCAGTCGTGGAAGAAGATCTTCAACACTAGAAGAATGCTCGGACAACAGGAGCAACAGAGCAGACCCGAAACCCTCACGGGAACAAGCGCGGCCGGGGGCTTTTCTCACCACAAGCAAACGACGGTCACGGCTCTCAGACCGGCTGCCGGGAAAGCGCAGCCGCTCCCGGTGGGGTCACGCTGGCGGGGGAGCGCAGGAATCGCAGCTCCTGTGCAAATCCCCCGACGGGGCTCGAAGCGCACCCGGACAGCGGCGTTCGGGGTGGAAGGGCCCTCCCTTGACACGGAGCAGCCCAACTCTGGTACAGCGTCTCCCAGTTCCTCATTTCGTACCGCGCGGCCATTTATGGACAGCCCGTATGCTCCAGAGGCACCGCGGCCCCCGGACGTGTCGGGCCCAGCGATCTCCGCCACCGTCCCTCAGACCGAGCACCGGGTAAAGCCGGCCGGGAACTGCCCCGGCCCCTCAGGGGAGCGCGGGCAGCCCGAGCCGCCCGCGCTCCGCTCTCCGCCCTCGCCCCACGCGCTCCGCTCCGGGNATCACGGTATGTGCGGGAGCGGGATGGGGCGCGGGGCCCAGCACGGCGAGGCATCAGCCACAGCTCTAGACATGGTTCTATTTTATTATGGCAAAGGTGAAAAAGCCACCTTGGCCCAACAGGCAACCAGAAAAATTTATCCCAAAAATAACTCGGTACAAAACAGGTCTGCTGAGAATTAAAAAAAACCTTTACAGGAGTTAAAACCTATCCCAGAACGTAAAAGTAAAACAAATCCCATCCTCGGTAGTAGTAGCCACAGCCGCAGCCCCTGCCGGGAGTGTGGAGCAAGATTGGAGTCCTTCCCTGCGCCCACTGCTGCCGCTTTAGCTGGTGTCCATCTGGAAGAGAGGGGAGGAACTGTCACCATGTGCCTTGCAGCAGTCCTGGCACCCTGCAGCACCCCCTGCACCCAAGCCCACCCACTTCTCTGCAGGCAGCCTGGCCCTGGTGAACCCCCAAGCGCTGCAGGACAGGGATAGGTGGGTCCAAGCCATAGCTCACCATCCCCCCGCACTGCCCCAAGGCTTTTTCTAGAATCCTGTTCATCCTACTTCTTCCATGCTCTTGCCCTGCCTTATCCCGGTCCTGAACCACCAACTTCGCTGTTGCGGTGTCCTTGCGGCCTCAGCTTTGTGGGGATCCTGACCCAGCTGCAGCACAGGCTGAGCAAGTCCCAGGTACAGCTGCAACCTCCCCAGGCTGGGGCTCATTTCTGCCACCACCACCATTGCACCCTTCCCCCAGCAGCACACCACACAGTACTTCCACATGAGATCTTCCTTTCTGTTTTCTCATTCCTGCAACCTGTCAGCTCTGTGGGTTTTGTTCTGCAGCTGCTGTTCATAGTGGCTGTTCCAGCTATAGAGCCTGGCAAGAGCAGAGGCTGTTCCTCAGCCATCAGTAACAGGTGACAAAGTGCTCTGGAAAGCGAAGCTGAGGCCCAAGCCAAGGCACAGCTCAGCTTCAGAGAGAGACTGCTTCAGTCTAAGGACCTGGAAAATGCTTTCCCTTTTCTGCCAGCTCCACACTGCCAGCACTTTCCAGGATGAGATGCTGTGGGGAGCCCATGACAGTGCCCAAGCAGCACTTACCCTGGCATTGTAAGCATCCAGCTGTGCATCTAGTTCTTCTGCAGAGAGCTGCTGTTTGGAAGTTCTTCCAGCTCCTCTGCCTCTCCCTCTGTTCCCGCCACGAGTCCCTCGCCTGTTGCCTCCGCCTCCAAATCCCCCCGAGACCCCGCGGTTTCTGGTCATGCCACCTCTGTTTACACTGTGAGTTTTAAAAGCAACCGTTTTAGTGCTGTCAGCGAACCCAAACAGGACCCACGTTCCCCGCCAGGGAGGGGTCCTGCACCTTCCCGCCCCACTGCTCGGGGCAGGGGTCCCCCACCTCTGTGCTGGTCTCCGCTGCGTGTCGATCTGTGACGTCACCAGCTGGATGTTCATGGGGCGCCCTGCAGGGAGGGAGAGCAGCCGTGAGCCTCCGGGACATGCGAGGTGGGAGGGAGCGACACGGATACACAGGAGAAACGGGCACACAGGCAGGGACACGGACGTGCAGGCTGCTCCACTCCAGCACCACAAACAGGCCATGGAGATGGGCCACGCAGACTCACCATCCAAGGGGACCCCGTTGTACTGCTTCATTGCCTTCAGCGCATCAGCCTTCCTCTCGAAATGCACATCTGCCGTTCCTAGACTGCGACCGGATCTGTCGTAGTGCACAGCTGCCTTCTTCAAGGTCCCAAACTCCGCAAAGAGCTCCTGAGAATGAGAGGGAAAGGAGCATGACCATCCATCAATGCTGCAAACACTGCAGTTCCCCACACAGGCACTCTCGGCCAGCACCAATGCTTTTCCAACCACCACAGACAATCTGGAAAAAGAGCCAGTGGCAGAGGGGAGCACAGCCCATCAGGAAGATTTCAGGGAGTTGTCACAAGTGGCAAAACCAAGTAGGACTCTGCATTCACGTCCTGCAGGAGGCACATTTACAGCCAGTGAAGCAGATTCAAGGGATGCTGACCTGTTTCTTTTCCCAGGGGAAGTGGGGGTCTTTGTTGAAGATGAGTCAAAGTGGCAACTATTGAAAATACTCCAGACCCCAGACACCTTTCTCACAGAGAATGACCATGTGAGTGCAGGGATCCACAAAGACGATGATACTTTCACTGTGCTAAACTTGTGCCCATTAGGAACATATCCCAAAAATGGAGACCAACAAAGTCCTCTGCTGAGGTCTGTCCTTTGCTGCCACAAAGGCTGGAAATACAGAGGCAGCACCAGAGCCACCAATTTTGTTTCTCAGGTGCTACATTTGGGAAGCCAATGAGGTTACTGCACAGCCTGTGTCAACCTGCTCCTGAGTCACAGCAGGGTTTCCAGCAGGGCTGGTGGAGGAGAACTGCAAAGGCCACCTGGCAGATGTTTTCTGGATGGAATGTGGCAAGCGAGGCTGTGTCAGCTCTGCTCAGAGCCTGGGGTCAGCTGCTCCCGCCTCAGAGGACACAAAGAGCAACGCTGTGACCAGAGCTCCTCTGGCCTCTTGCACCACATAGAGGCATTAGCACAGGAACAAAACCAATCCCACATCTGAGGCAACACTAAATTATGGGGCTGGGGGCCAAAGCCATTGCGTCAGCCCTGCTGCTAAGCAAACCCCAGTGGGAGCTCGTGCAGCAGCAGGAAGGTGAGTCCTGGCTGCACACAAAGCGCAGGGGCCGAGTTTTACACACTGCGGCCTCACTGCAACAAAGAGGAACTTATTTAAACCCAATCTGAGCTTACACAAGGAAAAGAGGTGGTGTGCAGCACACTACCCACTGAGCAGGTGACCTGACAGAGCTCCTTTCCAGTTCCCCAGGCACAGCCAGATTGGTGCGTGGAGAGGCTGGAATGAATGAACCAGTGAGGAAAGTCTGACAGCAGTGGTTTGGTTTTCCCTGGTGAGGACACGAGAACCAGAGGCCGGGGTGACAGCAGCACTCTGTGGTGCAGGAACCCCCGCCAGGGACGCACCTGGCACTCAATTCCTGCACAGCTCAGAGCCCACTCACGACCCTGTGACACCTCTGGGCCGGGTGGGAGCCCCCCTCAGCCTCCAGCCCTGAGGCAGATGCACCAAGCACCCGACTGCAGGCACTGTGGCTCTGACCAGCCCAAACGGGGCATGGCCACAACAGGTGGAGGACAGGACACCAAGGCAGCAGCACAGGGCAGCTGTTCCTCTGACAAATAACTGCCTGGTTACACTGATGGGTGCATCCGTGAGAACCCCTCAACACCCAACAGAATGAGATTTGACAAAGCACCAGAGCCCACGGCACCGTTAGGGACAGCTACAGCTGCACAGAGTAGGAGCTCATAGAGTTCATAGTGAATTCTCCAATCACAGCTTGATACAGCAGTCACAGCATCGTTCCCCGTGGCCGTCACTTACAAAACACCTATAAACCGGATTTTCCAGCCCCCTCCAGACCACCACAATCGCGGCAAAGCGGGCACACGTAGTACAAACCCCACCACTGGGGATTCACCCGGGAATCCTCGGCCCCGGGCGCAAGCCGGAGCAGGGCCGGCGGAGTTCCCGCGGGCACCCGACCTGGGCGCAAGGAATGAGGCCCCCGCTCCCCCGCGACGCCTCCCCGAGCCCCACCTGGATGTCCGCATCCGAAACGCCGAAGTCCAGGTTGGACACGAGCAGCTTTCCACCGGTCTCCACACCG
>VZRS01015533.1:280-99299 GCA_013398055.1 Ifrita kowaldi
GGCAAGAGCAGAACGAGGCGTTTCCCAGGGCAGCGTGAAACGGAGGCTGAACTCGGAGGGACTGAGCCGCCTTCCCCGGCAGGATAAACTTGAGCCTCCGCAGGGACAGTACACCTAATAACAGCAGGGAATGGCACTACAGCTACTGGGAAATCTCAGGCTGAGGACGGGGAATGGAGGTGCATCCCAGCACGGCTCAGGCGTGGACGCGCACCCCTACTGGTCAGTCTGGCGGCTAAAAGGTAGGAGTGGCTGCGCTACCCGGTTGGGCTTCCCTGTCGCAGGCGGGCTGAGAGTGGTATAGCGGCTCCTCGTCCTTGTCCAGCCCCGCCTCAGCATTGTTATGAGGGCTGGGCAGGACGGGCCTCAGGAACCGGAATTCGCTCCTCCCCGAGCCGCTGGTCAGACACATTTCGTAGCGGTAAGCCGGCGACAAGGTGCCTGTGCCGCCCACGCCGTCGCAGACTCCGTCCGCGTAGCAGCTGGGAGAGGGAGGAGAAAGTTCTGTCTGGACGCGAGATTTGCAGAGCGTGTTCGCAGTCAAGACGAGGACGGACAAGAGAAAAAGGGACGAGACGCAGCATAGGGAGGCGATGAGGTAAGTGGTGAGCATTTCCTCCTCGGCCACCTGCGGCTGCTCTCCGCTTGCAGGATCGTGACCAAGCTGGTGGAAGGCATCGGAGAAATCATCCACCAGTGCCACGGCGAGGGTGGCAGTGGCGGAGCGCGGCGGCTGCCCACGGTCCCGCACCAGCACGATGAGCCTCTGCCGAGCCGCGTCCCTCTCTGTCACGGCCCGCGCCGTGCGCACCTCGCCGCTGTGCAGCCCCACGCGGAACAGCCCCGGCTCCGTGGCCTTGGCCAGCTCGTATGACAGCCACGCGTTCTGCCCCGCGTCCGCGTCCACCGCCACCACTTTTGCCACCAGGTAGCCGGACGGCGCCCAGCGCGGCACCAGCTCTCCGGCCGCGCTGCTGTCGGGGGCCGGGTGCAGCAGCACGGGCGCGTTATCGTTCTCGTCCCGCACGATCACGTGTAGCACGGCCTGGGCGCTGAGCGGCGGCGAGCCGCCGTCGGCTGCGCGCACTGCCACCTCGAAGTCAGGGACCTTCTCATAGTCCAGTGGGCGCAAACTCCGGACGGTTCCACTCTCCGCGTCCACTGACACGAAAGATGCCGCGGCGAGGGTGCCTGTCGGTGGCGGCACTAGCGCGTACCTCACGCGGGCGTTTTCTCCCGCGTCAGGGTCCGTGGCACTGAGGCGGCCCAGGCTCCTCCCAGCGGGCTCGTTTTCGCTCATCACCGTGGTGTAAATGGCCTGGGTGAAGGTGGGTGCATTGTCGTTCACATCCAAGAGCCGCACGAGCAGCGTCTTGGACGCCGAGAGGGCGGGGGAGCCCTCGTCGCGGGCTCTCACTGTCACGTTGTATTCCTCTACCTGCTCCCGGTCCAGTGTCTCTGATGTCACCAGCGCGTACGCGTCAGCTGCCAGCAGCGTGATCCTGAAGGGCTGCTCCCCTGTCAGCTCGCAGGTCGTCCTGCCATTGTCCCCCGAGTCCCGGTCCCGCACGTTGAAGAGGGCCACCACGGTGTTGGGCGGGGCGGCTTCGGAGAGGGTGCTGGTGAACGAGGTGATGATCACCTCGGGGGCATTGTCGTTCACGTCTTTCACCTGCACCTCCACCTTGCAATGTGTGGACAGGCCCCCTCCATCTGAGGCTTGGACATCTATTTCGTAGGTCTTTGTTTCTTCATAATCCAAAGGCTTTTTGAGTCGGATCTGACCTGTCTCTGAGTTTATTTTAAACGTCTCGAAATTTTCCTCTGAATTTTGAACTATGGAATAGACTATTTCCCCGTTTGTGCCTGAGTCTAAATCGCTAGCAGACACTACCACCACTACGGCATCCTGTGAGCTATTTTCCATTACAGAGACTTTATACAAGCTCCGAGTAAATACCGGCATGTTGTCGTTTATATCCAGGACTACCACGCGGATTAAGGCTGTGCCAGACCGCGGTGGAGTCCCACCATCCACAGCCGTGATACTGAAATCTACTTCTGCTTTGTGCTCCCGGTCCAGGGCTCGATCCAACACCAGCTCGGCGTACCTCCTGCCGTCACTCCGACGCCGGGTGTAGACAAGGAAATACTCGTTCGAGCTGATACTATAATGCTGAAGACTATTGTTCCCCACATCTGGATCGTGAGCGCTTTCCAACAAAAATCGAGTCCCCGGCATTGCAGATTCCGGGATCTTTAAAACTATCTCTTTATTTAGGAACACAGGAGCATGATCATTTATGTCGGTGAGTCTTACCTCAGCTCGGAAGGACTGCAGTGGGCTCTCCAGCAGCACCTCAAAACGCACCAAGCAGGGCTCGCTCTGTCCACACAGCTCCTCCCGGTCCATTTGCTCTCTCACCACCAAATCCCCGGTGTGCTGGTTAAGCTGAAAATACTGCTTTTCTCCTTCAGGAACCAGTCGAGCCTGACGAGCCAATAATTCCTCACCGGTCAGTCCCAAATCTTTAGCGATATTCGCCACAAAAGAGCCTCTCTCCGCCTCTTCGGGCACAGAGTACCGAGCCGGTTCTGCTCTCATCCCCGAGACGCAGAGGAGAAGGATCAGAGCCACCGCTCGCCCCGGGAGCGGTTCCTTGCTCTTTATCAGCTTCATTTCCTTCCAGCGACCCGATCTCCTCTCCTGTGAGCTGGAGGGAGCTGCCGATACACCCTGCAGACCCCCGAACGGAACAGCCCGAGATGGTGCAGCCCCGCCCGCCCGAATCGCGGGGGCGGCGGAGCTGGGAGCTGCGCGGAGCTTCCGCGGTCAGCAGCGGCACCAGGCGGCCGATCTGCAGAACGATTCGAAGCTTTCCCACCGCAAAGCTTGGAAAGCAGAGATTAACGGCTCGATTTCTCTGTTCCGAGGTCAAACCATAGAGATTTAACTGTCCATACAACCGTATTCAAAGTGTGGCCCCCGGCTGAACGAGCAGTGCCTCTGTTTGCCTTCTACTTCAAAACGAGATTTATTTAAAGCTGGGTTGTTCCTTTTGTTTTGGTTCCCCCTCCCTTCCCCCCGGTGCGAACGCTTTGAATAAATTACTTTCCGGCTGTTTAGCTAAAACAGCTGCGTGTTGTTATCCAGCAGCCAGGTGAGCTGGTCTCGAACCGCAGCAGCTGTCACCGTAGTCATTCTCGGAACGGACCGAGATTGTTCCCCCAGTTCACGACCTCTCCCGCTGGGAGCTGCTGGAGGCAGCAACTTTAAACCTCAGCTCGACTCAGAAAACTCCCCTCTGCCTTGCTCCGACTTCTGAGACCGTCCTATTTCCCAGGTCCTTCCGATTTCCCCTGCATAAAATCCACTCCAGATGCATGGATTTATTCCCAAAATCCTGCTCTTGGGTTGGCTATTCCCTCGGCGATGACTGTGGCAAATGATCTCGAGACAGCACACTCACCCGAGGGAGTTCCAAGTAGGCTTTATTGTTTTCTGTCATCACGCATTCGACTCTTTAAAATGTTTAAACGACAGGAAATATCACATTACTTTATAGATTAACACCGATTGATGAAGGAAAGAGAAAACAGAAAGCTTCTTGACACCCTATGTTCTACAGTGCCCTAAGTTAATTGTAAACGGTTACATCTGTTTTCCTGTAAAACGACAAACGATACTTTTAATTATCTTAACTTCTAAAAATCGCGAAATGGTAATTTTAACTTTATGGGGGGAAAAAAGAAGAAAGAATACATTGCTCAAAGCCCACTCTTTACAATAAGGAGAACCTATAAACTGCTGGTCAAATATGCCAAGTGTGCCAATGTCAGCAGTTACAAATGCTAACAGCTTCTGCTTATTATGTAAGAAATTCCTTCGTAAGCACCACTTAATTTTGCTTAATATCTGTTTCACCTGATGTTGAACACATGGCAGAAAATTTACATATTATTACAAAGCTCTCTCCATAAAAAGAAACAAACAAACCATGAAAAGAAACCCCAGAGAGAAGGCAGTGTAACAAAAAGTTAAAGATCTTCTGCCAGTTTTCAGTATTTCCCGTAGTATGTAGAAGCAGTAGCTCTCTCACAATCATACATTATTATGTAATCAACATACAACACGGTTCTGCTCCTCCATCCACATCACAATTACAAAATACCTACATGAATAAAGTACTGCTCAAGGGGAAAGTACTCTCACAGAGAAGCCTTCTTGTCCCCGGTGCTTTTTAGGTAGGTGTTTGGTCTCTTTGTTCCCTTTTCCCTGTGAGGACAGACAAACTTGTCTTTCTCTTCACTTATTGATGGGCGAGCCAAGGGTTTTGATCAGAACTGACATTTAGCTCCAGCTCCCTGTTTGCAGGGCAAACTGCATCTGCAGCTCTGGGCCCCATCTCTTCAGAGAGGGGAGCACTGCCCTGCAAAGAACAGAGAGAGCAGTTGTCATTCGAGTGTCGAAGGAAAGCAGACATCGCCGAAAAGCTTGGAGGGCGTGTCTTACACCACTGCCTGTGTCACACCACTCCTCTCTACCGAGAGCCAAAGAGAAGGTAAGACTTGGTGGATCTCTGACCTGAGTGGAGAACACCTAAAGTCACAAACCATCCTCCACAAAGGATCGAAAAACGTTTATGAGTCTGAAGGAGTAATTCGAAATGGTAAGAGCCCCAAACAGAAACCACTTTCTCACAAACAGTAAATATGGTTTAATGTTGTTATATCAAGAGGGGTCCTTGTCTTCCCTGAGGCTACTGTGATTCTGACAGCCTGTAGTAAAGTGAGTCCAAGCCATCGGTAGTTATGAAATACGAAGATCTTAAGTGATCCTGATGATGTTTGTGTTTCTTCAACCTCGTATATGTTCATCATCCAGCCTACTGTGAAGTGCTAGATTGATCCTTGGAAACTCTCCATGGAATTCCCACAGAATCCCATATTAGGAGGTAACTGACTCTGATAACCACACTTTTCTGGCTAACACTATTCACTCAAGTCACAAAAATATAAGGGAATTTAATGGCAGAGGTCCCCACTTCCATAGCCTGCAGCAGCTTTTGGGACAGCTTGAGTTCAGCACTGTCACCACCCTGGTGAACGGCACGTGGCAACACCGAGCACCAGCCCCTAACAGCAGTGCAGGGGATATCGTCGGTGCCACCCCTTTGCACAGTTGTCCCCGCAGTCCCATCTGATGCTGGACAGGCCACTACATTCCCGTACTGCCACCTCCGGGAGGATGTATCCCTAGGAATGGTGTCATTCCTGCTCCAGGTCCCTATGGGCTCTGCACAGTGCGTGGGCAGGACCCCCTATGAGGACACATCTCTACCTGTACTTTTCACCTTCTCATGGCCCAACTCCTCCCCTCCTTTGAAGTGACACCAAAGACTTGATCTAACACGAATAGTCAGCAGAGATACGGGTGCAGCTGCCCAGAGAGGTGGTAGGTGCCCCACCCCTGGAAATATCTAAGGTCAGGTTGGATGGGGCTCTGAGCAATCTGATCTAGTTGAAGGTATCCCTGCTCATTTCATGACGGTTTGGACTTAACGGCTTTCAAAGGTCCATTCCAACCCAAAATGTTCTATCCTTCTATGACGCAGAGAGGCGCTGTTATCCAGCATTTGGGGAGCAGCTGAGCCCTGCTGGATCCTCCTGGGACGCCTCTCCAGCGGCTCTGAGAACCCCTCTATTCCCTCATCTCCTCCCACCCCAGGGACTAGCAATTCTGCAACTTCAATAGTCCTTGCTGCCAGGACGTGGCACACCTGACACACCACGCCCCTGCCTGCCCGATCGCCTCAGCCCTGTCCGTCCCTCACCTGTGCAGTCCAGTCGCCTTCGCCCCCGAGGTTGGCCACATCCTGCGAGCACACCGAGCTCCGCTGTTCGCCCGGGCCGGGGGGCAGCCCGGCGGGGAAGCAGGGGAGGAGGGGCCTGAGGAAACGGAACTCGCTGTTGACAGTCCCGGCGGCGAAGCAGACGTCGTACACGTAGCTGCGGGGCAGGGAGCCCGCGTTGCTTTCCGTGGCAGTCGTCGGGAACGTGGGCAAGGTTTCCGTCTCGCTCCGCCTGGCCCGCCGCACCTTCACTACCACAGCGGCCACCGCGGTGGCGAGGAACAGCGCCGACACGCAGGTGAGGGAGGCGATGAGGTAAAGAGTAAGCGGCTCGTCGGGATCGGCGGCCGGTGCCTCCTCGCTCACCCGTAAATGGGCTTCAGAGAAGCCGTCCACCAGTGCCACGGCGAGGGTGGCAGTGGCGGAGCGCGGCGGCTGCCCACGGTCCCGCACCAGCACGATGAGCCTCTGCCGAGCCGCGTCCCTCTCTGTCACGGCCCGCGCCGTGCGCACCTCGCCGCTGTGCAGCCCCACGCGGAACAGCCCCGGCTCCGTCGCCTTGGCCAGCTCGTACGACAGCCACGCGTTCTGACCCGCGTCCGCGTCCACCGCCACCACTTTTGCCACCAGGTAGCCGGACGGCGCCCAGCGCGGCACCAGCTCTCCGGCCGCGCTGCTGTCGGGGGCCGGGTGCAGCAGCACGGGCGCGTTATCGTTCTCGTCCCGCACGATCACGTGTAGCACGGCCTGGGCGCTGAGCGGCGGCGAGCCGCCGTCGGCTGCGCGCACTGCCACCTCGAAGGCGCGCACCTTCTCGTAGTCCAGCGGGCGGAGGATATAAACATCCCCAGTTTCAGCGTTGACTGACACTTCGGGCTGCTCTTTGCCCTCCTGCCGCACCAGTGCGTAGTTCACACGGGCATTTTTTCCTGCGTCGGCGTCCGTGGCTTTCATGCTGCCGATCCGGAGCATGGGGCTGTTGTTTTCCGTGACCGACATGGTGTAAACCTCCTGGGTGAACTCTGGGGGATTGTCGTTCACATCCGATATCTGCACGAAGATGCTTTTCCAGGAGCTCAGCCGCGTCTTGCCCCAGTCCATGGCTGTGATGGTGATGTTATACTCTGCTGTCCTCTCCCTGTCCAGAGCCGCGTTTGTTCTCAGTTCGTAGTAGTTATCAAAAGTGGGGCTGAGACTGAATGGCAAGTCCCCGTCGATGGAACATTCTGTCCTGCCGTTGTCCCCGGAGTCCCGGTCCCGCACACTGAACAGAGCCACCACGGTGCGTGGCGGGGCGTCCTCGGGAATGGAGGCGGTGAGGGATGTGAGCGCTATCTCAGGGGCTTTGTCATTCACGTCCAGGACCTCCACCTGCACTTTGCAATGCGCTGACAATTCTCCGCCGTCCGTGGCTTTCACCACCATCTTGTGGGTTTTCGTTTCCTCAAAATCCAGGTGGCCCGCGACTCGTATTTCACCGGTGGCCGGGTTCAGCTGGAAGAGCTGCCGGGATCGTTCCGATGTCTGGGTAAAGGCATAACGCACTTCCCCGTTGGATCCTTCGTCGGGATCCGCGGCAGAGACTCTGACCACCAGCTGCTCCAGGGGGCTGTTCTCAGCCAGGCTCACCTCGTAGACCTCCCGTTCGAAGACAGGGATGTTGTCATTGGCATCCACCACCACGATCCGGACCTGAGCCGTGCCCGACCTGGGTGGTGACCCCCCGTCGATGGCGGTGAGAAGTAAATTCAGCTCTCCCTGCTCTTCACGATCGAGCTGGTGCTGTAGGACGAGCTCCACGTATTTTACTCCATCTTTTGCTGCTCCCAGAGCGAGGGAGAAATGAGGATTGGGCCCGAGGCTGTAGTTCTGCAAACCGTTAATGCCCACGTCCTTGTCCTGGGCGCTCTCCAGGGGGAAACGAGACCCAGGAGATGCTGTTTCTAGAATTTTTAAAACCATCTCCTTCTCCGGGAACACGGGCGAATTGTCGTTTACGTCACGAATTTCCACCTCCCCTCGGATAAGCTGCAATGGATTTTCAAAGAATATCTTAAAGAAGAGCTTGCAGGTATCGCTCTGCGGACAGATCTCCTCTCGGTCCAGCGATTCCTTTGCTGTCAGGACTCCGGTGTTTTGATTGAGTCGGAAAAACTGCTCGTCCCCCTCGGATACAACGCGGGCCTTGCGAGCCGCAAGCTGGCTCAGAGGAACCCCCAGGTCCTTGGCAATATCGGCGACAAAGGAGTCCCTCCCCATTTCCTCCGGCAGAGAGTAACGGAGGGTTTCAGCCCCGCTCTGACACACGCAAACGCACAGAATAAACAGGACCACTTGCCTCTTGCTGTCTCCCCTCCGTCTCCCACACGCCATCACTCTCCAAAAAAGCCATCCACCGTCCTCCGCGGCTCCCAGCATTTTTTAGTAGCGTCCGAAGCAGAGCGGTGTGGGCCAGCAATCCTGGGGTGAGGGAATCTGGAAGCCCCCGAATGCTCCCACTCCTTTCCGAGCAGCTCAGCTCACACTGTTTTTTGTCTTCCCGTGTCTGCAAAGCCGGGGCGGACCGAGGAACGCGCCGGTCCGCGGCCAACATCCCCACCCAGCGTCGGAAGGGGGAATATTTCCTCTCGTTCGGGGCAGCGCAGCCAGTTCCGGGTTTGCTGCTTGAATCGGCACTCTTTGTGCCAAAGAGAAGAAAAAAGCTGCGGTGTAAATGCTCTCTTCTCTCTGGGGTGGGATCCCTGCCCGCGTATAGAGCGCTGCTCTGGGTATCGCGTCCCTGCTCTCAACCACGAACTCTTCATACACAGCTTTTGGTTTGCCTCTGCCTTGTGTGGGCATGGCAGGATCCACTGCCACAGAAGAGATTTTCCTTCTCTTCTCCACTTGTTAATCAGCACAGGACGATCAGCAAGTGTGGCGAGTCAGAGAAGCTACTGAAAATGAGAGAGGACGCCAGAGAGCTGCCAAGGAAACGTCCCCAAGGAAACGCTTCGCCACCACCGTAGGATGATAATGCTGTTCTAGGACCATCATCCTAATGATGTTTTTTTCTTACTTGGTATCACACCTCGCCCGACTTTTACACTTTTCTATGTGAAAAAGAGGTTAAACTTGAAGTTCTGTATCTGCCTAAGGCTATGTGGCCAACAGCCAGTTAATACAAAGGGCAAGGAAACAAACAGGGAGCTCATAAGTTAAACTCCTCAAAAGCTAACGAGAAGCTAACGGAGACAATAGCAAAGATAAAGCTCTTATCACACTAATTGATGGGCGATTAAAGGAATAATTGAAGTGTAAAGTCCAAGGTTCAACAAGAAACTCCGTAAACGAGAAAGGAAAAAAGTTCTAGAGATTCTCACGGATTATCAGAAAAAGTGTCATAGAAGAGAACAAATTGATTACGAGGTGTTTGAGGGGGGCTCCAGGAATTTGCAAGGCTTATTATGGGATGATTAGAGGCAGAATCAAACTCGCTAAGAGGGAGATGTTAAGAGCAGACCTGTTTGGAACAATCGTGGGAAAACGGAGGTGGAAAGGGATAACGAGGGGTTCTGAGCACAGTCTGGCACTGTGGTGCCGGATCCGTGCCGGAAACTGGATAAAAACCTCCGGGTCAGGCAGGCATGGCTGGCCCCGAAAACAGACTTACACCTCGACTGCTTCTGAGATGAGCGCACGCACTGTGCTGAGGATGTGCACAGCTGCTTGCGAGTCCAGCCCAACCTTCCTCTCAGAGAATTAAAAAATGAAGGAGAAAACAAAATAGTGCTTGCTCTATTCACCTGTGGTTCGGGCAGTTTAAATTCAGATTTTACTATAAAAGCAACTACGCTTAAAAAATTACTATTGTAAAGTATCATAAGCCCCTTAGTTTTGACACATTTTCCATAATTTCCTAGGTGTTCTCCCCTTATTTTAGTTTGCTAAAAGGAGTGAGGCTGTCAAACAATACTCAAGAAGTCAAATCCTAGAAATTCGCTGATGTCTTCATTTGTTTTAAAATAAAAACTTCTTGACGGTATAAGTAGGAGAAAGTAACAACTAGGGTTGGCTTTAGGATTCCACAAAACTTTAGCTACTGAAAGATCTTGCATGAATGAAGCAATTTCGGCGACTTTCTCTTACGGCCCCCTGACTTGGAAGCGTGATAAGATCTAAACCAGTAACTTACATCGAAGGGCAGCTTCTCCTTTCTTCCCGTCCAGGGACAGGTCCATCTCTCGAGCTGCGATCATTATCACCAACAGAGAAGCCAAACCACAGGCCAAGCACAGCAGTAGATGTGCTGGGAAAGTGGCTTCTTTTTTTTTTTTTTTGCTTTGCAAAAATAACTGTGACACCTGTAATCCACTTGCTTTGTGCCCCTTTGTTCAGATCTCGGCATCTCCGAGAGGGAAATCTGTATTTGCTTCTAATTATCCTAATCTTTGTCACCGCTGCACAGCAGGGGGAAAGACGGGCCGAGAAGAGCTTCCACAGACACTTCCTACCCTGAGTGCAGTAACCCAGTTGTTGTTGCTCCCATCATTTCAGAAAGGAAATGGTGTCCTTCAGCTTCAGGTGGAGAAGGGTGGAAGAAGAACAGTGCTCCTTAACGGAGCTCTTGGCCGTGACAGTATTTTTGCTCATCAGGAGATGCTGCTCTTCGGTCGATGTTCATATTCTTTCAGATTTTAGAGAAATGATAAATGAAGAGGGTCACTTACCGTGCAGCACTGGAGAGCTAATGCTGGTGTTTTCCGTTGGGTCACAACAGTAAAATGGATGCGTATTAATTAAAAAAAAAAAGAAGTTTGAATACTGCCAGATGGAGGCACACTGTATATGAAAGGCACACATAATATGAAAGATTTGCATCAATGTGTCAGAGATTTCATTTATCTCCTTGAGCATACAGTGATATTGCAGGCTTCCTCGTCTTTTGCTTTAGTGATGACATCTTTATCTTAAGAAGAACCATAAAGCCAGTTCTCTTCACTCTGTCATTTACAACTTTATGCTAGAAAAGCATGACAGCAACATATCCTGCTCATTTCCTGCTATGACTCCCTATTTCAGAACACAGCGTTGCTAAAAGAAAATTCTGCCCGCACTTCCGAAGCCTGAGCAATTTCAATTTCTTGGTCTTTCAGCTGGGAATTCAGATCTGCCGAATGAAATCTCAGAGGTCCCATGCCCGGTTTTGTGGTCCCCCCAGATAAAGGCTTCTTCTCCATCCCTGGAGCCACTGTCCACTCCCCTTCAGCACATCCTGAGGATAGAATGGCTTGGGAGGAGCCTGCAGATCAGAAGAACAGATACTTTCCAGGGTCACAGTGTTTTCCATGCCTGAGTGCAAAGACGGACGGACACTCCCAGCCTCTCATTCCCAGACAGCTCCCAGGATGGATTTCTTCTTTCATCTCCGTACCAATCACGCAGCGCCCTGAATTCCCAGTTGTCCCACGGAATCTGTGCCCGGAGCTCTCAGCTGGATGCAAATGTGACGAAAGCTGGAAGAATAATTCCTTACCTTCTGGCTCTCGGGTATATTGTAAATACCACAGGTACCTGTTCTGAGGCTCATTTTCCGGGACATAAACCAGCCTCCTCCCTCTGTCTGCATTCAGTACAGTTACTGCTTTCCCCATCGCTCTGTTAAATGCAAACATTTCTTTCTCCCGGTAGTAACTCGGTGCTTACCAACCAATCGACTCTGAGTCACCCCAGACGTACGGTGAAATCCTCCCGAATCCCGCAGGGATGGCCCTGGGAGACTATCTCCGTCCTCCACACTCTCTGTTTTGCCTTGTGCTCTTGGCTTTTCCAGGCACGTCTCGATGCGGCGCTTCCCAGCACATCCTTTGGAAAGGCTTTAAACCAGGGCGTATTCCAGGGCAGCCGGGGCGTTTCTGCGGGGCTCTCAGCCGGTGCCAGCCGCGCAGGCTCTGACTGGTGCTCACTGGTGCTCACTGGTCTCCGCCGTCCCTCCCACAGATTGCAACGCGGGCCCAGCGCTGGCCAACAGCGCCACTGGGCGCCCAGCGCAGGAACTGCACAGGGGCGTCTGCCCCGAGCCTCGGCAGCAATCTCCTCTCTCCCGTTCCGGCTATTCCAAGGACAAATTCTGAAATACATTTCCCACCTGGAGTTTTTGGCACATAAAAGCGCTGCCTTAGTACTTATTGAGACGTTTGGTTGGGCATTGATAATCCAGGCAAACGTGAAACGTCCTACACAAACCTTCTGTCAAGTGTGCTTAGCAAAGCCGTGGGCAAACGCAGCAAGCATTGCTCATGTGCTGTGCACTACGTTTTCCAGAAGTCAGACAATAAAGGCATTTTCAAGCACAGGCTGTTTGTGGGAGGCTGAGTTTTGAATATTTTCTATTTCTGAAGGAGATCTCCAACTGTTGTATGTCCTCTCCTGAAGTATTCCACAGTTAAGAACCAATTCAGTATTAATAGCAGCATGAACCTCTGCTGCCCCTTGGGTCAGCTGCAATAGATGTCCAAAGAACATCTTAAAGATGAGCCTGCAGGTATTGCTGTGTGGACAGATCTCCCCTTGGACCAGTGACTCTTTTACAGTCAGGACTTCGGTGTTTTGATTGAGGCAGAAATGCTGCTGCTGCTCCTCAGACACAATGGAGAACACCTTTCTTCCCAGGCAGCAGTATTTCCTTTCTAATGACATCAGTTCATGAGTCCATCTGCTCTAAAGCCTCCCTGTATCCCTTCCAGCCTCAAAGAATAAAGGAAAATTCCCTGCTTCAAAAGTCTAAGCTCATGTATTTCCTCAGAGACATTCTTCCTTCTCCAGCCTCCAAAGATAATTCTGGATGGAAGATACCTGCCAGACTGACAGAGAGCAGGCTTAGATTAGATATTAACAGGAAATTCCATGTTGTGAGGGTGGTGAGACCCTGACACAGATTGCACAGAGAAGCTGTGGCTGCCCTGGAACTGTCCAAGTCCAGGTTGGACAGGGCTTGGAGCAACCTGGGATAGTGGAAGGTGTCCCTGCCCATGGCGAGAGGTTGGAACAAGATGATCTTGAAGGTCCTTTCCAATTCAAACCAGTCTGTGACTCTATGCTTGCTTAGATCTTTTCCATCCTGCATCTTTTGAAGGCAACACATTCTCTCTCTCCTCTCCAGCCATGACAATCTCAGTAGTTCTTGTTTGGAAATAAATCCTCTCAGCTTCAACACTCTGCTACCACAAATGTCTTTTGAAGGCAAGTAAATATTTTCATCTTTGTAAACTTTGTGCTTAGTGGGATCCAACTTTTCCATCTTCAACCTCACTCCTAGATCAAATATGCAGAAATTTTCTTCACAAATCCTTAAACCCATGTGGTTTTTTGTGTCCTGAGATCTCAAATGGCCAACAAATATTTCAATTTCTGTAAGTTGTGGGGGAAATATAATCTACTGAGGGTTTTTTTTTTTTCCCATGTTCTTCTGTTCAATTTCCTTGTGAATCCTTCCACATTTTCCTGCAGTGGCTGTTTCAGTTCACTCAGAGGAGACAGATTCAAATGGAAAATCACATGTACAACAGTCGAGTAGCACAAGGTTGTCAGGTAATTCAAGTTCACTGGGTAAATAGTCTTGGCTTTCTCTGTGCTTTTCACGAAGCAACAGAGAATAAGATGATTTTCTCAGTGATATTTGGAAAGCCTTGAAAAAGATATTTGAGGGATGGAAATATCACACAGGCATTCATGAATAAGGGCAAGAATCTTCAGGCTTGTGAAGAAATATTTCTATGATTGGCTACCCAAAGACAGAAATTAGAAGTGTTTGAAGTTAAACAGTTGAGCATTATAATAAGAAAGTAAGAACTAGGCAGACTATATGCTGTCCTGAGCAGAAAAATAGCACATTTTGTTTCAAAAGGACAGGTCAGGAAAGAATGGATATGGGAAGAGGTTGGCCTTGAACAGGCCAATTTTGGAAATCTGTCTGGTCATCTGAGAAAGAAAACATCTGAGAAGCAGATTTGAAAGTTAAGGAGAGAAGGGGAGAGCAGAAGGAGGGATAGCAAGGTTAGAGGAGGGAAAGATGCTGTACAAGAAAGACCCAGGGAGGACGAGCAGGACTCTGTTTGGTTGACAAGGCTGACCAAGCAGGGTCAGGACAAAGCATCACAAGTAGGATCCATCCTGAGAACAACTTAGGAAGAGCTTGTTGATGTGGCACCTGCAAGAAGAGAATCACAACGGTCATTAGGAAAGAGAAGGTGGGGTCCCATCAACCAGATGGAGAAGCAGGAAGGGCAGTGGATGCAGTTAGAAGTCAAAACAGGTGCATGGGTAGAAGGGAGCCAAAATAGACACAAAGAAGGAAGAACCAAACCAGGCAGGAGGAAGTGTATATATGATCCTTTAGGCTTGCACTTCTCTTTGTCCAATTCTCAGTGTCTGGCTTATGACCTAGATTTCCTCACTTCCACCTTTCTTCCTCAGGATGCCTTTCTTTCCAATGGAGCAGTAAAAAAAATATCAGAAAGTAGCAGCAAACCAAAAGGAACCCTTCTATCTCAGCCAGTGTAACAGGATGAAGTGCCCAGTACCCAGCTTTCTGTCTCCTGCTGCCGGGTGTGGCCCATCTGCAAGCCAAGATCCAAATCCTGTAACCCTTGAATGGCACAAACATATTGAGATCAGCTCTGGAAACACTTGGCCTAGTGCTGCCCAAAGGGAAGGTCAGTGGAGAAGAGATTTAAGCACAACTTCATGGACAGCGTAGTCACTGCCCAGAAGGAAAGCAGAGGTTCTGAACGGAGGTTTTCAAAGGAGTGTGCCCGTTTGGCCAAAATCTAGCAATATATCCTCTGAGAGAAAACCAGGTTACAACCACCCTTCCCCCTGCCAGGTTCGGGAAAAAAAGGAAATTTTCCTCGAAAAAAAGTGAAAGACCTAAAAACTATTTATTTAACAAACACACCAGAAAAGGATAATAATGCTAAATAATGAAACCTCTCACTTTGGAGAGAAACCTGGGATTTNACAGAGATGCAGGGAGTGATGGTGTTTACTCCTGGCACAGGTGAACAGAGATGCACCAGCATGAGGGCATCACCCCTCAGTTCATGTCTAGTGCTTCTGAAGACACAGTGACCAGTTCAGCAGTTAAATAAGTGGCCAACACTATTTCTAAACCAACTATTTCTAAACCAGCTAAATGGTAAGAGCTCCGTAACCCCAGCGTAAGAGAAATCTGGCTTATATTTTAGTGAAACAGCAGAGATGTCCTTTTTTTGGGAGGGCACTTGGGAAAGCAAAGGGGTTTTGGGCCCTCTGTTTAACTTCCTTTGTCCTCAGCTGCAGGTCACTTTCTCCCACACGATTCCAGTAACAACTGCAAACCAGGCACCCCCTGGGATCACAGGATGGCCTTGGACCTCTGGCACAACTAAACCATCCTCCAGAATACAGGGTGACCAGTGAACTACCTGGGACGTTGTTTACACAAAGCAGTGAAGTTTGGACTCTTGTTATCCCACATACCCTTGTATCCCATCTTTTATTTTATTTTTAAATGCTGTTGTAGCTCAACAAAGCTGAGCAGTGAAAAGCCATTGGACACGGTCAGTGCTTTTGACCAACAGCATGTAGATACTCTGAGAGAAAAGAGACTTACAGAAAAAAGAGACTTACAGAAAAGAAAACACCCATTCTGTAGGCAGAAATCCAGAAAGAGTTTATTCACTGTTTAGGTAACAGACAGGTACTCACATCCATACCACATTTTCTAAAGGAGGGGACACACTGGCAAAGACAAAATGAAAACCAATTTCAAGACAGATGCACAACCACCGTTCCTAGAGAAAAATTATAAAGTAAACAGATGCAAACCCAACACATTTAGCAGGTACCATGAAAGTGCATGACAGCTAATTTACTTTCCGAAGAGTTTATATCTGGATAGGTGCAGCACAACCCTGATGCCGTGATACTTCCACTGCCAGGTTCATAAATTTGGGAGGGGGAAAAAAAGCATTTTTGTATTAAACCCCCTGGATTGCATCAATGATGGGGATGGCTAAAAGAAAACAGCCTGTAGTCCCTGTATATCTGTCATATATAAAACTATTATTACTTTTTTTGGTCAGGCTTGACCAGATGAAACTTGAACGCACCTTGGGATCACTTAAATGCACGTTATTGACCAGCAGAAGTCAGTCTTTGCCCGGGGAGCAGCAGAGGCAGCGGGGTGGAATCCGGCTTCTGTAATTCCCACATTTTTCCACCAGAGAGCAGCCGCCACAAAGGAAAAACCGAGCGGTGAATATGCAAGTCACGGGAAGGAGCGGCGGGGCTGGACCGGGAACACCCGGGCTCGGAAGCAGCCCGGGGCCGGCTAGGGAAGGGACAATCCCCCGGAGAGAGGCAGGTCTCTTTATTATCTATCTATCTATCTATCTATCTATCTATCTATCTATCTATCTATCTATCTATCTATCTTCATTTATATATCTACCTATTGATCCATACATTTAGTTATCTACCTACCCATCATCCATTCATCTGTTATTTATCCATCCATCCATCCATCCATCCATCCATCCATCCATCCATCCATCCATCTCCTTGCCCACGGGATCTGGGTTCTGCTGTGCCGCTCTCTGCACGGGGGACAGGAGCACACACTCAGATCCAGGGAAACCATTTCAGACCGAAGGACTCAGACTCAAAGCAAGAGGCTGGGGAGAAGGGGGAGATGTGAGGTCATTGGTGAAGCAGTGACATTGTGAGGGGGATCCAGAATCCTGGACTGAGCGGGGTTTGGGAGGGGATATAAGTCATGGAGCAACCACGGGGATCAGTTTATCCCTTGGGGTCTCTAACTCTGGCTTTCTGTCCTTGCCACTGAACACAAACGAAATTGCAGCAGTATCGAGCAGTGTGCTGGTTTCTCCCAGCACTGGGACTACGGGGCAAGTGAGGACAGCAGCCAGCTTAAACCCTGGGAATCTGGGATTGTTGTAGGAGACACCAGCAGCTAAATAATCTCCTAACTTGCTTCCCTGTCAAGCCAGAGTCTCTAATGCAGAAAGTACTTGTACCATTTAAAACAAGCTTAAAGAATTGTGTCCCCTTTCATTACTACATGCTTGTCTTCTGTTTTAATCTTTACAGAAGACAAAGAAAGGGACTTAGAAGCACCTCTTAAGAGAGGCAGTTGTCAGGAATACATATATAAAATATTTCTCATCACATGCCTTACTTTAAAGTAAAATTCCCAGTTTTGTCCATGACTAATTAAGTGATTTAAAAAACCTTTCAAGAAGCAAGCATATCCTGCTTTACTGTAAATCCCCCATTTAAATCCCTGAGGTATAATCAAAAACCAAATAAGTGTCTCTCTTCTTCTTCATTGTTTTCTTTCATTTACCTCATTCTATTTCTTGATGTATTAATCAAGGTAGCTAAAGAAACAAATACTCAAAAAAAAAAAGGCCCCAAACCCAGTACAAAGTCATAGGTGATTCTGAGAGAGGTTAAGAATTACTCTGGGCTGCCTGGGTGAGTAAGTCCCTTAAACTGAACTTTTTAAATCCCAAACTCAAGCGAGTATTCCTTGGAACATAAGGGAAAAAAAACCCTCTGTGCCCAATACACAAAAATCTGCCATTCTGAGGGTGAAACTGGGGTGCTGAATACAGTGTCAGGAACAGATAAATGTTCATTACATTGTTGTTCAGTAGATGGAGTATGAGCTATTTACATTAAAATGCTGAACCAAGTGCCTTCCACTTCCTACTAAATGCACATAAAAAGGCATCAGAGAATCTATTTGGCAAAACCTTTAAGATGAACAGAATAAACCTGTGTTCTTGCCTTGTACATAATCTTTACTTATTTATGCACGTTATTTATTACACTTATTACAAGCAAAACACCAGAAACATCAAGACAGATGTTGAACTGCACAGATAATTGAGGTCCAGCATCACCAGACACAGCAAAAATTTTCTTAGAGGCAGTCTAGCCTAAAGGTGAACTGCAATAACAACAACAGCAGCAACAACAAGAGCAAAGAGGATAATACTGTTTTAATTTAGGTAGAGTTCAGAATGATGGCTCAGATGCTCACCAGCTTTGGAACAGTGATACACAGCTGGCTGAAAACACAGCTTCCACAAGGAAATATCCAAACTGGTCCAGGGTGTCGCAAAGGAGGAAACCAGTGAGGCCTGGCACCAACAATAAGAGGTGGATTAAGCTGTGTGATGAGACTGACAAACTTACTAAATTTCAAACCACCACCACCAACAAATAGGCTTGTTTGTAGTTGATGGGGGAAGAAATTCTGAGAGATAATCACACAAATCTAGTAATACTGACAGCCCCTCTGTTCAACAGCTTTGGATATACACTGCCTTTAAGAACAGATAAATATTTTAGGAAAGAGACACCATCTTCTGAAACACGCTACTGCTTTCTGCTCTTGCACAGAAGCCATCCATCTGTTGTCAACTCAGTAATTGGAAATCTGGTTGTAGCATTACCACAATGCATATGCTGTGTATGGCACACAGGAGCAGCTGCCACGAGGCTGGACATGAATTTCTGTCAGAGATCCACGACCCCACCACAGAGGTCAATAGCAGTAAGTACAATCTACCTAAAGAATTCCTGAATGGAAGATGCATCCCATAATGCAGTCTCCTGCATGTGTTGCAGGATATTTATAAAGCTTCTAAAGCTTTGCAGAGAGCTTTGGTTTGCACTAAGGTAATGACTAAAGGGTATAATGAGGTGTTGTCCAGCAGAGAGAACACATTACCAATGCCAGGCAGATAACAAGCAATGGGTCCTCAAGGCAAATAAGAAGGAAATGCAAGTTATCATCAGAACTGTTTTTTCAAAGGTGAATCAATCAAACCCCTAAAGCTTCCCCTGGGAATAAACTCTTCTGAGCTCACAGCAAATGGTAAAATCAGAAAACCTTCCCCTGACTGCCCAAGAATAGCACCTAACAAAAGCAACCCCCAAGCCGGTGTAATTAGCAACCCACCTGAATACCCAAATTAAAAAGGCTCAGTAGGAATGGTCAAATGTATTTCTTTCAAAAGCCAAAGCACTGCTCTAACAAAAGGTCTTCATGCATCATTTGAAGTGTCACATCACATTAGAGGGAGGGAGAGATGAGAAGAAATCCTTCCTATTGGAGAGACATTTGCACTTGCCTCTGAAATAAAAATGTGTGAGATTATACATAGTAAAACCAAGCTTGGAAAGGGATTCTCCTGTCAGTTAGTGAAATGGTGAGAGACACTGAGGACATTTCAGAGGGCTGCAGGTGCTGGTTTCTTGGCCCATGGGAACAAATCCCTAAGTCTATTCTGAAGCTTTATAAATTAACATTGCAAATTTCCCTGTATGTACATATATACTCTAATTACTCTAATATTCTCTAATCATAGCAGAATATATACAAATATACATGCATAAGATTTTTCTTACATACTTCTTCAGAGAAACTGTAAATGGCTGGGGTTTTTTTAATGAGGTGCAAATTTCCTGAACTCTTAGAGCCCTTCAGCTTCTTAGGACTTAGAAAAAACCAAAAAGTAGATAAACTTTCTTGTTACTTGTGTTGTCTGAATGAGTAGAAAAGTTAAGGCAGTGATTGATTATTTAAAAAAATGTTATAGAAGCATGTCGGTTTAAACATGATATTTTGGGGTTTGGGCCCAAAATGATCATCATTCTTTGGAAAAATAGGTGTGAAAGTGATAAGAAAGCCATGCTAGCAAAGATTGCATATTTCACAGGAAAAGCACATCATATTGTGGGTTCTTTCCCTTTTGGCTCTGTGAAATGTTTATCTATAAATTTTAATTATTCAGGAGGTGACTGCATCAATGCTGAGATCACCCTGCCCTTGCCTCTGCTGCTCTTGTCCTGCCAGTGCCTCAGAGATTTCCTGGCTCTTGTCACAGATCCACATAATCCCTCCTCAGAGATCCAGCAACAAATTCACCATTGCTCTGCTTCTGCCTTCCTACCAGTGCTGGATGGTCCCTCTGTTCCAACTATTACGGAATTGCTTCACCACAATTGGATTTCTGAAGGAGATTCTGCATAGGAAAGCTGCCAGGAGGCTCAGCTGGTGTGGTCCTTACCCTGCTTCCTAGAGGGTCCCAGATCAGTGCTTGTTCCCTGTGGATGCTGCCAGGCCATCAGAAGGGCAGGGACAGCTTGGTGGAAGCTGTGAGATTCAGTTGCCAATGGAATGGCAACTTCAACACGTCCTGGATCTGACCTGGATCTCCAAGGCACTGCTGGGGCATAATTACAGACAGAGGGAGCAGACTGAGTAACACTCAGTGCTTAAAGAGAGATCCCTGGTGCTATTCAAGGTGAAATCCAGCACGATGTACCTTGTGTACATACACACAGCATGGAGGATGCCTGGCCTTGTCTTCAGTGCCAGAAGGACACAGGTCTCCAACAGAGACACCTTCCAGTCCTCTGTGGATTTTCCAGTTACTGTCAACCAGTAGATAAATAATAATAATTAAACAGATCAGATTAATTTCTCTGTTTATTTAGTTATTATCTGGATGCCCCATCCCTGAGAGTGTTTAAGGCCAGGTTGGATGGAACTCTGAGCAGCCTGCTCTGGTAGAAGGTGTCCCTATCCATGGCAGGGGGGTTGGAATGAGAAGATCTTTAAGGTCCCTTCAAACCCAGGCCAGTCTGTGATTTCCAAAACACAGCTACTGGACTTGTACACAAAACCAAATGTCACAAGCAAGGGGAAAGAAGTGCTTCCAGCCATCAGGAAGCAGAAGCAAACAGGCCAACCCCCCAATTCCTACTGTATCATATCTTATTATTACTTTGTTTTAGATACTCCTCTCATTGTGTGGCAACAGCTTAAACTCATCACAAGCCTAATGAGGAGAGTGCAGCTTAATGGAAAGCAGATTATGTCAAAGAGATTTGATATCTTTCTCTGACAAGATTACAGACAGGAATCATAATGCAGACTGTATTGCTGATATAATATAATCAGACTTTTTTAGATTTTTGGCTTTGTGCCTCTAATATTGAGATAAAAAAAACTAAGAACAAGAGCACCATGAAAAATCAGAATGGCACATATTAAATCAAATTGAGTTTGTCAAGTTGATAGTCTCACTGCAATTAATGTGGATGCATCAAATAATTGCAATGAGACTTGTAATGCCCTATAAATACTGTTCTATTATTTACATATAATCTTATTTTACAATGATACAGAGACACAATGTTAGTGTAAACATACATTTGTTCCTGGAAAGTGTTTGGATTACGTAAACATTGAGATGTGATAAACAAGAAAGCCCATGAGCAGATCACAGAGCTGTGAAATGTTTGGCATGGCACACCAAGGCATTTTTAATACAATAAAGCCCAACGTTATTCCTAGAGGAACAAAGAATCATATGCAGAGACCAGTGGCTCTGGACAGACTGGAAATTTCTGTAGGCACCCTCTTGAACACCACTGGGAAGGATGACAGAATACACAACAACAGAAGAGCACTGAAGAGAAAACCAGAATTTCTTTGTAGCTATTGTGACCCAGCCTCCAGGTGTGCCCTTCAAAATTGTCCCTGGTTCACAGAGGAACATTGAGAACCATAACTGGTCTGGAGAACAGGGCAGTGACCTAAGGAACTACAGTCTCCAACTTAACCATTGGGAACTTACAGATGGCTTGGTCAGAGTCTGATGAACAGACATCTATTAGATGGCTCTTTAACCCAGCAAGAACATCTGACACACCCCTGTTATTATCCAGCAGTTTAAAGAAATGAAAACAGAAATAAAACACAATTTATATCACCAAAAGGACATGGCCAAGGCAAATGCTGTGTTACCTCTCATGTGATACCTTTAAATCAATAGGTGGGGTCTTTCTAAAGGTGCTTCACATTGTTTCATGAGTCAGTGGTCTTGTTGCAGGGAGAAGCACATGTGAATATGCACAGAGCAGATTAGATGATCACAAAATACATCCTGTATCTGTGAAATACAAACATTGGCTCTAACTCCAGCTCCAGGTCAAATATGGCTTCTGTATTTAGCCTCTCCACCTTTGACTCCCAAATACCACATAACTGTTAGCTTTCAAAAATCATCTATTAATTAATGCTTAGAGTCCTCAGAAAATACATTTTTAAGCAATAGAACGAATAAAATTCAGCTTTTACTCTGCTTTGTGCCCCTAGTAGAGATAGAGAACTGGAGATTTTCTCACAAGTTACTGGAACAGCGAAGTTAAAACAAAGTGCAGATTTCAAACCTTTGGAAACACACAGAAGTCCCTTTCCTTCTGCTCAAGACATATGTGAGCATCAGATGCTGCTCCCTGTGAGTGCATTTCCCACAGGATTCCTTCAAATGACAGAGACATCTCTCTGCTACCCCTCAGGGACTGCACACACGTGTAG
The DNA here is from genome assembly GCA_013398055.1 of Ifrita kowaldi. NCBI lineage: Eukaryota > Metazoa > Chordata > Aves > Passeriformes > Cinclosomatidae > Ifrita > Ifrita kowaldi. The sequence goes on from VZRS01015533.1 coordinate 22,574, forward strand.
GAAGTAGAATAAGTGGTGTGGTTTACTTCTTATTCTGTCAGTTTGGAAATACCACTTCTCAATTCCAATTGTCTTCTGAAAAACAGATATAAATATAGCTGATTCTCCAGCTACTGGTTCTGCTATTTATTTTCTCCTTTGAGATCCGTAGAGCCAGCTCTGCTCTGCCTTTTCAGTATCACAAATAAGAACTGAAGTGTTACTGAAGATGCATCTGCAGGGCCAGATGTTGGCCTCTGCAATGGCTGTACCCAGCTCCTACCTCTCTGCCATTGTATATTCTGAAATGATGATCTTTAAGAAGATAAAAATCGATGGGATGTGTTATGTATGATCTTCCTCTGGCACCTGTCCATCAGACAGTGCAGACAGTCTGACTTTAACCAGAAATGGTGTTTCCTGGTGAGAGAAAACATACTTCTTGCTTGTATTGGCAACACACTTGATCTGTGTTCAGACAGCAAACAAAAAAGGTATTTTAAAGTCCTGCCTTTACAGCCTGTAAGAATCCACCTCTCAAACCCTATATTCTAAAAGTTCCTCTGTTTCTGAGAAGGCAAGAGGACAACACAGCAACTGCTTCACTGTTCCAGTACGGCCTGATAGAATCTAATAACATCAATTAATTATATTTGCAGATGGAATGTTGCAGAAGGTGTGAAAGAGCAGACAATGAAGGTAGCAGGCCTTTGGATATGAAGCCGGAAAAGAGAATGTCTCAGGCAGAAACCCTGCTTGAGAAATCCCCAGAGTGGTTCACAAGGAGAATGTGAGGCAAAACCAACATCCCTCAGGAAACACTTCCTTGCATGAAGCTTTTCAAGTCACATTTATTGAGCTAAAAGGCACTCTGAGATGTGACAACTCAGAATGGGGGAAATAGATCACTAAAGATAGACACACTTCAAATGTTGTTAGATACTACTTGGAATTTCAGCTCGTTGTCCAAATGGCCATATTTTGTGTTTGTACTGACCTAGGTCTGCAAGGATTAACTCCAGAATAGGATTTTTGGGTAAATTCTTCTACCATAACATAACTACTTCTGCAAATAGTTACTATTTTTTCCAGTCCAAAGGAAAAGCAAATTACTAAGCCATTTTTCAGTGTAATATAAAATTAATATAACTGTTATTTCTAGTTAAGGCAACACAGTTATTTATAGTGCCAGCTCTGTAAATATTGATTTTGGGAAGCATTTTTGATTATCTCTGAAATAATATATTAACATTACATAATATAATAATATAATATAATTATATTATCTGCTTATCTCTGAAATACCCTGAAAAGCAGCATCTCATCTGGGCTGTCACCATGGTTTTAGCTGGTGTAATCTAAGGTAAAAGGCAATGCACTCTGCAAGTCACTTGTGTACTTTGGCAATCTCTTTCCATCATTGCTTGCTGCTTTGTTTGTGTATTTCTTTAAGCCATCTACCCTAAATTAAAAATACAAGGAGTTCAAATACACTCCTGCATCTCTGCACTCTGTTTGGTACAATGATTTTCCAGAAAGCTTCCTATTTTCTAAATAGCAGCTATGAAGCTTTTGTTATACTTTTAATTAACTCCAGTTCCCAGGTCTGTGTGTAATTCCAGCTGATCTGTATTCTCTCTGTTTCTATAATATCCGGGTGGCCACATCACACAGGAGAGCTCAAATACAACAGGTTCATAAACTACGCCAGACCAAAGAAATATTATCAACCGATGAAAGTCTTGAAGGAAATTAAACGTGAAGCAAGAGAGTTTAAAATGTATGGCTTAGGGAGAAAGAGATGAGAAAGTGAGATATAAGTCTACCAAAATCAGAAGTGTGGCAACACTGAAGCAAGAAGCAGCAGAGGCACAGGGGTACAGAACTAAGCAAGTGCATGGAGTGACTTAGAGGAAGATGTAAACTGAATGCTAAGGAACTGTTGGGGTTTATTTACATATAGATCCCTGCAAGTCCAAACATAATCTCCATATAAAAGCACATTCTAAAATTGATTATAGCAGTTTTTTTGGTGAATATTCTGGAGTGAAATAGAGACCATGAAAGAAAACAATCAGTCTTCTTGACCTACTTGATCATTTGCTTTCTAACACCTTTTCTCCAGCTACATTTTGTATTAGAAAAATTTAAAATTTACAGGGAAGCACCTAAAATTCAAGAGGAATTGCTGTAATTACTGAAACAAATAAGCGGACCTAATATTAAAATTCTAGGTTTAAATTTATCCAATTGTACAAATAGAAGGAAAGGCATGAGCAAAAATGATGAAATTTTATCTCTGCCTTGTAGTTGTACCTTTTATTATATGTGTCTCTTGCGAAATGACCATCATAATACAAAGCAAGTTTACCTGACCACCTTGTTTTTATCACCAGCAAGCCTATAATAGTTTTGAACAAGTTTGGTTTTGACCAGGTTGCATAAGGTTTTGACAAAGAGCACGTGGCCTGTGACTGCTGAGAAGTAATCACAATATCAGCATAACTGGCAACAGCATTTCAGCCACGTGAGAAACAGGAACACCCGTGGGAATTACTAAAAAAATGGAATCATTAAAGAAAGCCACTTTTCCCAGGAACAGCTGTTATTATTTTAGAAAACAAAACTTGCTGAAGGGAACTGGAATCTTGCCAGATCTGGTACTTAAAAAGAAAGGAAAAAAGAAGATAATAAAAGAAAAAATTAGAGCATTTGAAGATTAAGCAACTGTGCAAAACGAGAAAACCTCCTTTGCAGCATCCTGAGGCAAGTTCCAAAAAATGGGCCAATATTAGCATATGTATTCAGCACACTTCTGGGAGCAAGGACGTGTTTAGAAAGATTCATGTGTAATACCTGTTTTTTGTACTAAGGAAAATACAGGACTGAAAAAATGCAGAAAGGGTAACAGAGGACACCATTAAGCTGACATGGAGCAGGCCAGCTGGACTGTTATGATTTAATTAAGGAGAGTTTGACTCACTGGGATTCACACATGGGAGGTTATTCCTATCAAATCTGACAGAATTTTTCACAGTGGTAACATATCACAGAGGGAAGCTGTGGACATAAAACCAATTTGACACTGTACTGCACACTGCTAAATTAGAAAGTTAATGATTAGGGTATGTACAGCATGAAAAGCTTGCAAAAGGAAAGAGCTGACTTTGAAATCTAACACATGAACTAAAAAGATACCATGTAGACCACATTTTAATTCACTCAGCTTCATCAAATTACGTGTATCAGCCTGCTCCTAATATCTTTTGGTCAACTAACCACAGAGACATAATACACCACTTCCAGCAAAACATGAATTCCTATCTTCTACCTAAAAATGCATAAATTGTGTAATATCTAAATGTGGCCAATTCTTTCTTTGATTCCAGTCTTGTCTTTTTTGTCCTAGGAGCTCACTGTCCAGAACCTTTATTCAGAACCAGTTTTCCTGCAATTCACAGAGCCAAAGAATTATTGAGGTTAGAATGGACCCTCTGGAGATCATCACCACATCACACTCCCTCCACCCCCCAAATCCTGGGTAGGTTAGAGCAAGTTGCTCAGGTTCTCAGCCAATTGAGTTTTGAATACATCCAGGAATGGAAACTCTGCAAAGTCTCTGGGTGACCACTGGTCTTTCATTAGACCATGAAAGCTTTTTCCTTATGTTTAGACCTGAATTTAATGTATTTCCATTCCTGCCTATTGTCCTGTTGGACAGTCTGTCTGTTTGCTTTACTCCCTCTTGATTTCCCTCCCAGCTATTAGATTTTTAATCCCCCCCTGATTCTTCTCTTCTCTAGGGGTAAGCTCTACCAGCACTCTGAGCATCTCCTTTTAATGCTAACTGGTCTCCAGTAGAACTTCCTACCTCTAGTCACAATCCTTTAAGTCTGGCAGTTTACCTGGTTCTCACTTCACGTCAGTATCCACTTATCTAGGCCATAATCCTTCCATTTGTCTGTAGGAGAATTACAGGATTAAGCACTGAAAGTCTTACTCAAGCCAGGGTAAACAGAATCCACCATTCTTCCCTCATCCAGTGACCGAGTCATGTGATTGTAGAAAGACATCAGGTGGATCAAACATGATTTCCCCTTCACAAAACCATGCTTACTACTCCAATCACTTTCTTTTCCTTCATATGGTTCAAAATGGTTTACAGGGTTATTTGCTCCTCATCCTCCCAGGGGCTGAGGTGAATCTAATGAGCTCGGGTTCTCTAAATTCTCCTTCTTACCACCTTGCTCTTTGTCACCATCTCCTTCTCATCATTCAGCAGTGGGCCCTCAGTTTACTCGTCTTCCTCTTGCTGCCAGCATATGTTGGGAACACCCTTCATTACATTCAACTCCAGCTGAGCTTTGGCTTTCTTACCCTATATTTGCATGCACGTTGAACAGCTTCTCTATAATCCTGTGGGGTCACTCATTCCTCCTTTCACCTTCTGTATACTTATTTTTTATATTAGAGTTGAGCCAGGAGCTCCTTGATCATCCATGCAGGCTTTCTGCTGCTCTCACCTGATTTTCTGTACATTCTGGAGCTTGGAGAAGGTCAAACTTTGAAACCTCCCGAACTCCTCTCCAGAACCACCTTCTACATGGTTCTTATTTCAGCAGTTCCTGAACAGGCCAAAGGCCACTCTGCTGAAACCTGGGAACCTACTCTGGGGTTCAGAGGCTGCTTTCTGCCCAGTTCCCTCCTCCCAGCACCCTTACCTCCACTGCATGATCCCTAAATCCAAAGCTGACCCAACCTTCACGCTCCAGACCAGTTTTTCTTGTTTATAAGCATCAGGTCCAGCAAAGAACTTCTTCTCCTTGATTCCTCAATCACCGGTATCAGGGAGTTACCATTAGTGCACTCCAGAAACTTCCTGGCTTGCTTTCCTGCTCTGCTGCTCTTTCAGCAAATATCACAGAATGGTTGGGTTTGGAAGGGACCATGGGACACCTTCCACTAGACCAGGTTACTTAGGGACCCATTCAGCCTGGTCTTGAGCACTTCCAGGGATGAGGAGTTCACAGCCTCTCTGGGAAACCTGTGCAGTGCTTCACCCTCCTCATAGTAAAGAATTTCCTCCTAATATCTGATCTAAAGCTAGCCCTCCTTCAGCCAGCAAAAAGTCTTTCTTTACCCTCATAGTGCTGCTGGACGGCTCAGAGAAGAAATTAGTCAGCAGCTGCCCTTTATTTTTATTAATGGTTACTGTGTCAGGGCTTAACAGGTGGGAGCACACCCTACGTTCAGCTGAATGGAAGCCCCTAATTACAACCTAAACGGCTGCTGATTTTCTTGTGCTACCCCCTGGTGCATTAAATTAGTGAGGCTGTTGAACCACCCAGAAGGTAATTTTAGAGGAACTCCGAGTCATTGCTTGTTGAAAAAATTTAGTGAATGCTCCTAAGATCCCTACTTGGCTAAGAATGAACAGTTTGGTGGTTTTGGCCCTGAAACCGTACTTAGCTAATGCTGAAGTTATTTGTGCAAGTCCACAATGTTTCTGGATAAAAGTTTAGGGTTGAAGGCAGTCACTCTAGATAATATCACAAAAATAACAAATAATGGTAAAGTTAAAGAATGACTCATCTATTTTACCCAGTAATGTTTACAGCAATGTAATCTGTTACAAAGATCACTCTAAAATAGCCTAATATTTGGAAGGAAATTAAATGCAGGCTTCGACAGTTATCTGTTCTGAAGATCAGAGCTGGGGCCACACATATTGATTCTCTGTAATAATATTCTGAGTTCAGTTTGCAGACTCTCAGAACTCTCAGTTTGGCAGCAAGAAAGCAACACATTCATCACTGTCAGGCTGATATTGTGGTTATTTCATAGACAAAAAAAAGAAGATAGTAAGCTTCTCACCAATAAAATATAATAACATATCTAAGTTAAGTAATGTCTGGAAAGTTGAGTCCTGTGTTTTCATATACATTGTAATACATTTTATAACCCACACTGCTGTGTGGCGTATAGTTACACCCTTTGCAGGCTACACGTGTGAAAGCTGCACCACATCCTGCATCATGCAATCCCCTGAGCTGGAAGGGACACACAAGGATCATTGAAGTCCAGCTCCTGGCTCTGCACAGACACCCCAACAATCCCACCCTGTGCATCCCTGAGAGCATTGTCCAAATGCTTCTGGAGCTCTGGCAGTCTTGGGGCTGTGACCATGCCCTGGGGAGCCTGGGCAGTGCCCAGCACCCTCTGGGGAAGAACCTTTTCCTGATATCCAATCTAAACCGCCCCTGACACAGCTCCAGCTGTTGCCTTGGGTCCTGTCCCAGGTCACAGAGATTGGAGCTGCCCCTCACGAGAAAGTTGCAGACCCTGGTGAGGTCTGACCCCAGCCTTCTCTTCTCCGGCTGGACACGCCAAGTGCCCTGAGCTGCAGCTCCTATGGCTTCCTCTTTAGGCCCTTCACCATCTTTGTACCCCACCTAGTAGTTTTATAGGTCTCTAATAACTTTAGAGCTCTCCTCTACTGTGGCACCCAAAACTGCCCCCAGGACTCGAGGTATCACCTGCACAAAGTGCAAGTGCAGCTCCTGTGACCCTGTGTCAGTATTCTTCCTCAGGGAAGGACATGCATAAATTCTCATTCTGGAGTGATTTGCAAACAGAGGGAGAAAGCCAGCAGAGGAATGCTTCCATGCCACCGTGTTGTGGAGCACTTCTATACCACAAATGCCTGCAGCTGCTGATTACTTCTTCAGTATTTATGCATATAGCAGTACAGCTATTGCCAAACAGACCTGAAGAGGGGATTTTGAAGTACTGAGTGAAGGTCAAAAAGCAAACCCCACAACTGACTGGTGCTGAAGATACCAAACTGTGCATGTTTTTCACTATGGCTCCCATAGACCATATTAACCAGCCCATCTTGGGGGAACCAGTCAGTCACAGTTCTAATGGCTCAAAAAACACGAGTCCTGAGTTCTGAAAGGACCTGGGGATTGGGAAGGAGATGTATTGCACATAGGCTGTGAGTATAAGGCAACTAGATTTTAAAATTATCATTCTTATTTTTCTGCAGGCCTAATCCCTAAGGAAAACTTCATCTTGTATGTGGATATTTTAGTACCTCTCAGTTCTGCTGGTACATCAGCATCTGTGAGCACTGTGAACAATATAGAAATCTGCTCCCCACAGTATCTCACTGTAGCATTTGTTGTTCTCACAAATTCCTGGAGCATGGACTCTGGAGTAGTTTTGTCAAGCCAGGCCAAGTCTCCCCTAGGGACTTACCTCAGGCTTGTTGTTAGGAATGCCAAGAGTCAGCACTGCCCCATGCCAAAGCTGTACCACTCGTTCTCTGCTCAGAAGTAAACAGCTCCTTAAAACCTTGCAGTTTCTGGGTCCTCCCCATTACTGTTCTTCACGGCATCTGCATTGGGACATACACCATGGAGTCAAAAGGCTGCAAAAAACTGCATTTTGGACTCTGGCCACACCATCTCTCCTTGTTTAGCCCCTCTTTTTCCTCAAATCTCATTTACTTGATACCTCCCATAGAGGTCTCTACCACAGCCAGCACCCAGAATAATATCAGGGAAAACTTCCCAGTTGTCCAAAATGTCTTGATGTCTCAGTTGGCCCCTTGTAAGATTTCTATAACCACTTCCTTATTTCCCTCCACTTAAAGAACCTTGTGTGCCCTTGTGTATGTGTCTGAAGAGCACCTACCTTTTTTCCAGCTAGTTACTTATGCACACAGACTGAGTTTGTGCTGACTGGTGCCCCAGAAAGCAGACAAGGACAACCTAAAGGTAGGCTTCAGTGAGTTGAAATTAGGATTCAACTCTTTCAGCTCTTAAACATAACTTAACAACAGTGAAGCATCGAAAGGAAGGAGGATGTAGACTTCTCTAAGTAAGAACAAAATGCCCTGGAGCAACAAACCGATGCAGAGTGAAGGAAGCATGAGCAGAACAGAATGATTCACACGTGAGAAACACTGGGAGCTGTGCAGCAAAAGGTGCTTATTGTGCACAGGAGCATCCAATTACACGGGCACCATGGGCTCGGCTTACCCCACTGTGCTGTCACCCTGGATTACACAGAACTCCAGTGACAGGAGATGTGTAGGGAAATCCCAGACTGCTCTGACACACAAAGGTGGCACACAAAGGAGGGGCTTGCATCATGAGAAGTGGTTACCCAGTAAGTTTTTGGTTCTTTACACTGACATACAACTCGAAATACCTCTGCTGGCAACGATGCTGATTGGGCTCTTGACAAAGTGGTAAATCAAATACAGCTTCTTCAAGAGTTAAACTCCTTAAAATCTCTGTGGTTTAGCAAGACAGCTTTGAAAAAGCCTGTGTGAGTTAAGCTTGCACTGTGTATAAAGCATCTCAATTCCCATGCTTGCCATAGTGAGCAACATCTATTTTTGGAGAAGATAAACAAGTTTCTATTATCTCTTACTGCTCTTTCCCTTCATCCGGTTGTTTACCTGTCGTTCACATTTTCAATCTCCTCTTAGAACCCCCTCCTGCCATATTATTGAAGTTACTGCCCTGTTTTCTCTCTTCCCCTTCCATCCAAAAGGGATTTGTTTCCATAAACAAGAGTTGGGTCCTACACCCCAAACACACTTCTGCTTTAGCTCGTGATGTTTAGCAATTCTGCAAGAATTTGTCTTTTGGAGGCATGATCTGTCTGCTTTCCAAATTAATGCTGTTCTTCAAATCTGGTCCACTCCTTACTAAAGAAAACTGCGTCTCTTTTCACACTTACTTCTCAGCCTGCAGTGTCTGTTAACTGCCTGCTAATATTCCTCTGCTCCTCTTCTTCCAGAAAACCTTTGTGAATCCTTGTGCCTGGCCTCCTCTTCCTTTTCTCCAGCACACTTTCTTTTCTTCTCTTCTCTTTTGTTGACCACGTTGCTCAACAGTCCTTTTAATGAACCCTTCCTCCAACTCCGACTTTTTCCTTGTCCTCTCTTCAAACTGAAACTTAATTTTTATGTACTTGAATCTGCAGATGGATTTCAAGGAGCAACCTGGTTATATCCTAGAAATGGTGCGGATTAAATTGCCACAACGCTGATAAACAATTGGCTCTGAAGAAAACCCCAAAAAACCAAACCCAGTGTTTAAACTATGGTTTCTGCCAATCTGGAATGATGTTTCATGCATACTCCTATAAGGTTCTGTCATGCATCCAAGTCTACAAAATTATTTTACTAGCATCTTATATGCTACTGCCATGCACACAAAATCTTGGCTGATTCCAAACTAGGACATGAGAACACGGAAGCTTTCCGGAATTCAAAAGAACCTTGTCAATTTGGGAGGGAGAGTTTGAAATAAAACCAAATTTCACAATGACACATTCAAAAAGGTACAGTCAGGAAGGGCAGAGCAAATAGAGCAAAATGAGGAATTAAATGAGTGAGCAGTACTGCAGAAAATATCTGGGGTTATAGCGGTTCACAGGCCATAAGATGACACTTTCAAAAAACCAGAAAATCTCATTCTGGAGTATATTATCAGAAATGTTGTGTGTAAGACAAGGGAGGTAATTATTCTGCTCTACTTGTTACTAGTGAGAGCTTGGTTCCTGCTGTGAGTACTGCATTTAAAGAAGCAAGAACATAAAGAATACCCACCAGAGAGCAAGAAAGATAAGGTTTTCCCCAAAATCACAGTCCTGAAGATTTGTTTAGATGATAAATAAGGAGGCTGGGGAAGGGGAGAAGAGTTTTCCAGTTTATCAAAGGTTATTACAAAAAAACCAGTGATCAATTGTTCTCTGTGTCCTCTGAAGGAGGGCAAGAAGTAATCTGCTTAATTTGCAGCAAAGAGGATTTACATTACACACCAGAAACTCTTGCCACTCTAAGGATAGTTAAGCTCTGGAAGAGGCTAACTGGAGAGTTAGTAGCATCCCTTAAGAACAATCTTGATTGGTGTGTCAGGGATAGGACCTGCATGGATTTAAAGTTTCAAGTGGGGTAGAAAACCATTTGGTCATCTCTCGCATCTTCACTGTCATTTTCCACTGCATCTACACATATTCTGTGTGTTATGCTACTGGACCAGGCTGTGCCTCTGACCTCACACTGAGCAGCATTTTCATTGCAGACTTCACAGGAATTCCTGGGAGAGGCTTGCTGAAGTGTTCACTAAATTATAGCAAGATGTATTCCAACCATCTTTAATATAATTTGTTATTTACACAGATGCTGACAAGGTTCATTAGGAGCACTATTTGATGACAGCATTTCATTATGAATGAGAACAGAATATGAAAGTCAATGATTACAGGCCAGAGCAGCCTGGGACTGGCAGCAGGTTGCTACAGGATTTTTGACACTGGACATCACTAATTTCCAAAATTCTTTTGTCAAGTAACACCCACAGAGCACATCATACCTGTATTTTGAAGTGAGATGTTTTCACATTTGAGAATTTCAACATATTGTTTTTTATCTACAAAGCTTAGTTGTTTGTGTCTTTTCCTTGGAAATCCTCTTTCTCCCCACGTGACACTGAGTGAATTCCTAGCTCCTGAGCTGCTTTGACACACAACAACCTTTTCAAATGGCAGAAACCCATTAGCCTGATATTTTCTTTTGGTGACCTGCATGTTGAATTCACCTCTTTCCTGGATATGACAGGACACAATGTTAGTCTCTCAACATATAATGTGGTTAGAGGGTTTTATTACACTGAGCTTAGGAGCTTTGGATTTGCAGAGGAATAAAGTATCTTTAAGGATAGAAGGTTGCTGGAATTTTACATTTAAAAAACTTATAAAACCGTCCAGTGGTCCAAGGTAAGTGCTTTGAGTAAATTAAATTTAGATAAACAGATAAATAATCTGCTTATACTGAGCTGTGATCATGCCTTTGCATTTTTAAATTTTCATAATCTTTCACTTGTCTGTTTCTGGGACTTGAACTGTTTCATGCCAGTAAGAACTAGAGTTGTTAGAATTTCAAAATATATTACATGTTTTCTTTCTGAAGGATCAATAATTGCTTGAACAACTTTTTTCAAAACCCCAGTTCTCACTTTTGTGCATTATTTTAACAGGCAAGCAGTGATACACACTGCAAGGTGAGAGACCTGTACTTCCAATGAACACATGATCCAGCAACCAAAAGACAAAAGCTGGGAGATAACAGGCAGGAAATAACAACCACCAATTATTATTACATCAGGATAGAGATGCAAGAAAATATTGTTAATGCAGACTTAAGACAGCTGCTTATCATCAAACAGACCTATCAGGAAAAAAACCAAAAAAAACCCAACCCAAATCCCAAGAACTACAAAGTGAAGCAGTCTGAACCAAAGGTGCATAAAACATTCTAGAACAGGCTGGCCCAAACACAAGCCAGTTAAATTGCTGCAGCAGTTAATGACTGAGGAGCTCAGAATTTTATCCATCTCCATTGTTTTAAGATTATGAGAAGTCTATCCCTTCAGGTGCTCTCAAAGACCTGAGTTGGAGGAAAGTAAATAAAAATGCTTTTCCCCTTCTCCTGTAACAAAACTGAAATAGAACAACAACAGCAGAAAACCTCCAAACAAAAACAAACCCAAACTCAATAACAAAAACAAGAAAAAACCAAGAAACCCCCTTAAACAGTTTTGTTCTTTCCTCTGGGCCTAAGCAGGAAAGGATCCTTTTAAATGCTGGACTAGCCGGGTAGCCAGCTTCCAGTCTCTTTATTATATAAAAGAGCAACTACTTTGATCCAATCCAAAAGTTTTCCACTTTCACCTAGTATTTAAAACTATTAATTTGGAGAAAACCAGCAGCGTCTCAGGAGTAAGAGTGGGACGGGTTGGGATGTGCTCTCTACTCTCACGTGATAACAGAGCCAAGTTCCAGTGTATTTGCATGATAAGAGCAGAAGTACACACCGAGATCTGCACAGGCCACAGGGGATCTGCCTCAGGAGTCCTGGGACACTGCTCCAGGAGCTGGGATTGCTCTGAGAATCCAAAGGTGCTCTGAGAATCCAAAGGCACTCTGATAGTCTGGTGACAGAGGAAAAAAAGAGAAGGGCACAGAAAATGTTCTACAGTAATTTTTGCCTTTCACTACCTGTACCTTCATGTCATGCTTACCATAACTTAGATTTAAAGCCAACAGAGGCACCTTGAGCCATGTTCCAAATTTGTCCAGCAGGTTAGGGAGATGGTGATGCTGCTGGAATGCATGCAAAAGGAATATAACTTTTTTTTTTTTCCATTGAGTCAGCAACATGCAGCCAGTGTAAACCACTCGTGTTTGTTCCATGCCTTTAATCTGTCTGCAGTCTGCAGAAGAATACATCCCTAGAGTCTTTACTAGACCTTGAATTTGAGCACCTGTCACTTTAAATTTATTTCTTCGTCTGTCTGGGAGCTATTTTAGTGCAAATGCAAGCACACGTGCTCTGAGCAAAGCTCCCAAGAGCCACCACTATGACAGGTACACCCCTACATATCTGTGTTTTCTTCTTTCAACAGGCTTGAACCTGATGGCAAATATTTTTTTCTTTTAGTGTATTTTTTGTCTTTCATGTATATTTTGGCCAGTTGTAGTGGCCCTTTTCCTCACTGCTTCCCAAACCATCTTCTATGGATGGCATAAAGCCTTGGGTACAGCAGCTTAGTGGAGTTTAGGGTGGTATTGGGCTCACAGCAGCCAAAAGATCCTGGGGAAGGAGTGGCACAAGGACCTGTTCTAGGGATCAGACCCATTACAGGTTTTCTCCACTGCAATTTTTTGTGTCTGCATCTCTTGAGGTTCAGCCTGTTCAGTCAGTAATTGCTTCTCAATCATGAGAAAAGGAAATCTCGGGTTCAGGAGTCACACTGCCTCATTTCTGGCTTTTTCATTGTTCCCTGAATCCCTTCAACCAACTCTCCAGCTCTGCCTCTTTCTGGGCCCATTCGTCCTTTATTATGAGAGAGTGACCTCTAGAAGAGCCTGGATTTCATTCCATTAGTCATCCTCTCCCTTTACCCAGTATAAATTGTGTTGTCATCATCCCTTCCTCCCCAGAATAATTCTAGTTTTAGAATTAGGAGGCCAAAGAAACAAGGGAAGCTTTAAACTCTAAGAATCAACCGCACTTGATTTGTCTGATATCAACAATAACCTGTTAATCTTTTAATCAGCCTAGAAACCTGCATTCCTCCCACATTCAAACGATGGGATTCAAACTGGGGAGCAGAGCAGGGTGTGGCAAGTTTTAGGGAGAAGGGAGACTGGGAACAATTTAACCGGGGAAAAAACCAAGTGTAACTCATTTAACTGATTCACTCAGGACTTGTTAATGACTAATCAATATCTACTTGACTCTGAAAACTGAACTGCTTGAAGAAGATCAGAAATAACAAAAAGTAATTTTGCTGGGCTTTCTTGCTGTGTCTAAATCAATATTTTAGTAGCTTTCCCTGTGAAGAGACAGAAGAGGAACTTCTGGCTAGACAAGCTTCCAGGAGCAGACATCCCTAATAGCCAAAGGGTGAGATTCCCCTGTCAAAATGGAGATGTTCGTGGTGCAGGCTGTCACCTTGGAGCTCATTGTCTGGGCTCTCTTGACAAAGAGACAGAAATAGGCCTTTCAAGGGTCACCTCATCTCCCTCGGAGATAGGACAAATGACTAGAATTTCAGAAGAGTTTATTTCCCTCCACTGGATATGAAAGGAGACGTAAAGATTAGATCAGATGCAGATCTCTATGATGCAGACTTCTCAGATTAGGTGAGATGAGTCTCACTAGACTTTGTAAATCTTGCCCACACACGTCACATTTCTCCTATGTAACATGAAATATATAAACACTAGATATAATATTTAAATATTAGATATTTTATTTCTTCATTGCTGGGAATAAAATTCCTTAGTAGATCCCTTCCCATGCTGCAACTGACTACAACTGTACTACTTAGGGAAAAGGAGACTGCTGTCATAGGAACATTTAGAAGCCAGATAAACAAAGGCAGCTTTAACCTCTAAAAATCAACCCCACTTGACTTGTGAGATATTAACAACACACACAATTAATGTTTGTTGGGACTTATTATTAATAACCATCACCACATAGTCACCTAAGTTACTTTAACAACCTTACTGTAATTTAAGTGGTCAATGCCATGGAAAGGGTGTCATCCAGGCAGGGCCAAGAGCTCCAGCCCTTGATGATCTTGGTCCATGAGGTGAAGGGGATCAGTTTTGAGAATTAATTTCCCCTTTCTTTACAACCAGCAAATTGAATGTTTTCTCCTTTTATAAGTGTTTCATTTTCTAGACAGTTCTAAGCCATTCACTTGTTCACTGCAGCCTGCTGGGGGTGTTACTTCCCCAGGCTACCAAATGTGTCTTGGCCTGTGACTTGTTTCTTGGTTGGTGCTAGCATTTATGCGAGTTTTTTTCCTTTTTCATCTCTTGATAAGCTGCTGCACTTGCTGCCCCACTACCACCTCCCAGCAAAAGCAGTCCTTTCCCAGTTTTTCAGGGTGTGTTTAATCACCAGTGTCTGATCAGTTTATTGCTGGGGGCTCTGCTCCAACATGTGCCCATATTTTCAAGGCCTTCACTGCTATCCTGTGTTTAAATTGTGTTTATAGCTGAAAACTCCAGTTCAAGTTCACACAAGGTTCTTGTAGGAAGCTGCTGACACATCTAACAGGCAGGGATTGCAGTCTGGCACAGTTCATGTAAAGCCTGTGACCTGTTCCTAGCAATGCCATTATTACTTTTACTGGAATACCAGGTACAAAAATGCTTATAAACTGTTTGATAGTTGTGCAATATGAATGTCCTCATGTTTGAATTCAAAACAAAGTGGTATTAATTATACCCTGCCTGCAGAGTTCCTACTTCCAGGGGTGCTACAGGCTTCCAATTTGGCTACAGAATTTTTTGAAAGCCTCATCTTCTCCAGAAAGAGCTATCAGTCTCAAGTGCCTTGTCCAAAAATACAAGTACTCATTATACTAATGAAGAAACTGTAGCCTTACTTACAGTGTAAAGAACTTCATTCTTCAAGCTGCTCTGTTTGAATTAGAGGCTTATTCCACTTGTTTTTCAGTGAGATTTCTATGTTTGCTTTAAAAACGAGCATAAAAAGTTCAGGGATGGTTAAACAAGACTGTTACAGAAAAGAATAAAGAGCCTCATCTGGAAAGTCTGCTAAGCCTTCAACAGCATAATTTCATATTTATGATTTGGAGTAAAACTGTTTATGACAGTTTGCAACACTGGGGACTAAGAAAACATGGATAACATTTCACATATTTGAAAACAAGAGATTTCCTTTTAGACTGAGTATTCAAAAACAGCCAAGATTTTCTTACCTGGTACTGTTCAGAAAAAAAAAAGAGCTCAAAAGCCAGCATTTAGACCAACATCCAACTATGTGAGGTCTCATCTTGGAAATGCCCTCCCAAAAACTTTCACAGCCAAAGAAAACAACTGATTTCTTGAAGGAAATAACTTCTGCATAATAAGGACCATAACTAACACCAAATACTACTTGATTTTTTCTGCATTAGAGAGCTGGTGCTTTATTGGTAACAACTCCCTGAGTAATCACTGGGCAAAAGTGAATTAGAATAAAAAGGCAAAAAGAACAGAAAAGGCTGGGTCTCCTAACAAATCAGAGAGCTTCTCCTCCAATGCAACAAGGAAAGCCTAAATACTTTTCCAACTGTCAAGGATATGGTTTCATCAGGCCCCACTCAGTCTTCTGGACTTTTTAAGCAGACAACTACCAGAAATTTCCAGTTCTGGACAATTTCTCTAACAGCAGTAACACCATTTCTTGTAGGATCTGGTGTGGTCATTGCCCACAGCAGGCACACACGAAGAACAGACGTTTTGTTATTAATGTTGCTCGGGTGGAAAAGGAAGAGTGCCTGCTGATGCCTTGAGTCTACGTGAGCCTTTTCTTCCCCACATTCACAGTAAGCCAAGATAATCTTATATTAGCAGGGGAAAAGAGCGGTCACAGTGACCTTGCTGGATGTACTGAGGAAGAAGCCCAGCTACGCAGCTGTAGCAGAAAATGTCGTGTACTGACAGAGAAAAGAAGTGTTTGTAATAATGCACTTTTTCCAAAACATGCCAGCAAAGACAAACTTGCCCCCAGCTTTTACCGTGGCATGTTACATTTCATTACTGTTACAAACTAGAGGTTGATGAAAGACCTTGTGCCATTTGCCCACTGCATGATCAAATTCCTGGTTTGTTTCTGTTATTTCATGCTTGTCCTTGTCACACAGAAGACGAACTTGACAGCGTGTCTCCATTTTGAGGGGGTTGTCCTAAGTTGCCAGTCAGCCAGAGAAATGTGAAGTGCCACA
The DNA here is from genome assembly GCA_013398055.1 of Ifrita kowaldi. Lineage (NCBI taxonomy): Eukaryota > Metazoa > Chordata > Aves > Passeriformes > Cinclosomatidae > Ifrita > Ifrita kowaldi. The sequence goes on from VZRS01015533.1 coordinate 38,884, forward strand.
TCTCAAAAGAGCTGAAAATGGTGAAATGAAACATTCATAGTTCAAAAAATCAATACCTTTAACTCTTTCATTTTCACAGAAAAGCTCCCTTACCTACAACTCTCTCCCACATTTTTTTCGTGTGCCAAAAGCTCAAATCCTTTCTTAGTAATTTTTGACACTTTCTCTGAGACTGTTTTCTGAGAATAGGACCACCAGGGCTCTAGAGAAAAAAGGAGAAAGTGTGTCATGTATGCAATTTCAAATTAAAGGAAACAGTTCAGAACAACTGTACTGATTATGTGAGCAATTGAAAATGAAACCACTGCAAAATCTCTAGTCTTTTGCACCAGGGAGCTGTGGAGTGAGGCACTTGAAAGTAGGATTTAGGACTCTGTTTGCAGCAGCATGTACGTGGCCTTGACAATTAGATTTGTGACATTTCCCTATCCTACACTAAACTGCAGTTGGCAGTGGCATTATTTTGATTATTACACTTCACTGTGGCCTGAGTAAAAGATTTCATTAGAGTCCAAGTTTCAGTACATCCCACTGTTAATATAAGGGTGACTGTTTATGAGATAAGAAACAGGCCCTGAGAAGCTGTGAGAACATTGAAGGGAATGAGAAATTCCTAGATAAGTATCTGCCAAAAATGACTGTAGGAAATGAGAACACTTCTAGACAGGCTTCTTATGTGCTGTGCATGGATTTTCAGTAGTGATTGTTATTTTATCAAAGTATTGGCCCAAAGGCTTCACCTAAAATAGTTGTTCTTCTTTGTTAAGTATAAAGCAGACCTTTGCTGTGATGACAGTTAAAACAGATAAAATACTACAAAATACAAGTGATCATCTCTTTACATGCATTTATATTTTTGCCTAAGAGAACGTGGAGCTGATCCAGGTGAGATAAATGTGTGAGATAGGTGAGAAAAGTTGGGGCTGTTCAGCCTGGAGAAGAGAAGGCTGCATGGAAACCTCACAGCAGCCATCCAGTACCAGAAGGGGCCTACCAAGGAGCCAGAGAGGGACTCTTCATCAGGACCTGACAAGAAATAGTGGGCTCAAACTGAAAGTGGGGAAATTTAGGTTAGATATGTGGAAGAAATTCCTCCCTGTGAGGGTGGGGAGGCCCTGGCACAGGGTGCCCAGAGAAGCTGTGGCTGCCCCTGGATCGCTGGAAGTGTCCAAGGCCGGGCTCAATGGGGCTCGGAGCAACCTGGGATAGTGGAAGGTGTCCCTGCCCGTGGCAGGAGTCTGTAACTGGATGGTCTTTGAGGTCCCTTCTAACCTAAACCATCCCATGTTTCTGTTCTATGATTCTTTATCTTCATTCAAGAACAACACAAGAATTGACTGAGGTCCCTTCAGTGACTGAGTATTTTTAACACCTCTTGGAACTCTGGAGAGAGACCTGTGAAAGAGACTGAGCCACTTTGCTAAATTAGCGGGCAAAGGGCCTGAACTTTGTGTCAGGAAAAAAAAATAAGGAAAGACTGGCATGGCAAGTAAACAGTAAAAAGCAAAACCATGGTTTATACGAAAAATGGGTCTTGTCAAATAAGTGCAATACAATTTTTAATTACTCATTGGCCTGATTTATATAGAAAAGTGTGTTAACAAAAAACCCAATCAATTTCTGTGCCTTAGTTTTCCGCAACAGTGATGATATGTAATAAAGCTCTAATCAAAGAATCATTGAATATCCTGAGTTGGATGGCACCCCCAAGGGTCATTGAAAGATTCTGGCTACAAAATGTCTTACAACAGATAGAACGTGACCAGTGTGAATCTTTGGGATCTTCTGTGCATCCTCAGGGGATTTCTTCTTCACCAAATGCTGCTAAATGAATAATGTATAAGAAGATACAAAATTATTTAAGGAAAAACATGCAGATGGCACATACTATCAGAAATGAGACACTTAGGTCAATCACACAGACTAAGCTCAACTGGTTTGGAAGGTGGAGAGCAACTGAGACACATCTACTTTACGACATCCAAAGGTGCGGGGCTCCCACGCAGGGAGGGAGACCCGAGAGTCCTGGCCAGAAAGTTGAAAAGACGAGAGGAGGCCTCTTGTTGGTTGCTTCAGATCGTTGTTTTAATTAGTGTTATCAGAGAAACAGAGTGCTGGACACAGCACCCTGCAGAGAGTTCAAAAGATGTGTGCAGAGAAAAAGAGCTTATCGCAAATTCTTGGCCCTTTTAAAGGTAAATGACCCAATAGAAGTTTGAAACAAAACATATTTTCACTTTTCTGCCAATGCCCAACAAACCCAGCTCCTGCGTGGACAGGAACTGCGGGATTTTTCATCCAATCATTCCAAATCACTTCTGCTGCAAGACATGGAGGTATAGAAGAAGAAGAAGAAACCCTGGAGAACAACAACTGTCCTCCATCTTGGCATTTTTAGCTTTTATCTATTTACTACATAAACAACCCCAAAACCTCTAAATTCTTCACCCTGTGATACCACTACAAACTACTCTATCATCTGGTTCAAACCCTTCTAGATTCAAACTCTTCCCAGAGTGTTGGCAATTTTTTCCATGGACAGAGGTCAAAATAAGTGCCGTCCAGGGGGGATAAATCCTTCAAAACTGGCAGGACAATATCTCCTGCACCTTGGGTACCAACACAAAGGCATTATCTTACGTGATCAAGAATGTAGGTCATGTGTCTGACTAGAGGAATCCTATCCATAACAGCCATGGATTGGAAAGGGCTTTGGACTAGGCAGTGAGTGAGTCCATGGGAGCTTATGCTGAGCATGTCAGCTGGGATTGTTCTGGATGTGTAAGTGTTGCTAGGGAAGGGTTGGGTTGGTGGAGTTTGGGGATGTTTGACTTGTTTTGTGTCAGCCATTGGCCACTCAAATTTACAAACAGCTAAAAAACCATGACCCATCTGTTGTCACAAGGAGGGACATGGCATTTCAAAGCATTTTAATGAGTTTTCTGGAACAGAACTTGGGGTAGGTGCGTGGGTAGGAGAGCAGAAGAGAAGCTGACATGATGGGCTTAGACAGGAAGTGTTTGGACAGTTTTGTCATTTTAAATGTGTGTCTAGACATGGGCAGAAATCCAGCCTTGCTGAATATGCCCAGTTCTGCCCTTTAGGGGAGCTGGAGCAGGGGAGGAGAAGGAAGGACACAGAAAACACAGGAAGATGCCGTTTCCTCCATGCATTTAAAAAAAGGCCACAGGACTTGTGGTTGAGCTAATTTACCAGAGCAGAGAAAATGACCTCACCCAGCTGCACAGGCATGAAGAAACTTGGGATCTTTCAGGATGGGATGAACCAAATCATTATTTGCCCTGTGGTGAGCATCAGGTCATCTACCCCGTTTGCCACCATAATGCCACCATCGATTAGCTGCATATATGGATTTTGAAGCCAGCCCTGTGTCCTTTGCACAGAGCAGGTACCAGCAGCCCAAAGCCCACTGGCACCTAGGGCCAACAATATAGACACATATGGGGGAGTGTACACGTGTCCTCACACACCGGGGTCAGGGAGCACGGACAAGAGCCCCTGGGGTTAAAGAGATTTTTGTACAAACCTCTGTGTAGGGCAAGGAGAAGACTTTGCATAACATAAATTACCCTGTGGGGCGTGCAGCTCTCCTGGAAGTGCTCATTGCACAGGGTAACATCTGGGCTGCACACACACCTGCAGTTTGCCTGTGACCTATTTATTATCTCTCACAGCTGCACAGTTCTGGCAGACACGGTGGCAGCAGTGCTTCACCACAAAACTCACTCGCTATAGGGGTTCTGCTCTGGAAGTTAATCAATGCAGAGCTAACTGCACCATCAATATTGATCAGGCTGTGAAGGCTTTGGCATTACAGCACTGCAATATCCTGTCACTTCCAGGCTGCTTTGCAGGAGCCTGTGTGCATATTAATGAATGAACCTACATGGCTTGACAGGTTCACAGAGGGGGCCCAGCAGGGCACAATAAGGGCCTAAGCCAAGATGTTTCATAGGAATTTTAATTTTTTTTCTTAGATACTAAAAAAATGGAGCAATAAAACTCACAGGGCAGCAGTTCCTGCCATGAGCCCAACAGCATATCTGACAGCTTTAAAGATGATATGGGCTGTGCATTTGTGAAAGCCTGCTTGACCCAGGGGGCCATTAGCAAGCTCTATAAGCAGACTAGCCACTCCCTATGACTGAAAGTAAGTGCATTCAGTGACCTGGGCTGACCTGTCACACTTTGAATCTCTGGTACCTTCTAATGTTGTAAAAGAATTCAGTCACATAACACTCTTAGCACTTTCTAGCTAATAAATATCTCTTTGCTTGTGCTGCTGGTCAGAATCTGACTCGATGTGGCCAGCTGAGACTTACCCTTGTGTGTATGAAGGGAGCCTGAGCATAAAATAAAACTGGTTTCACCTTTTTGTGTCATTTGTTCCTTGAGAACAGAAGGGGATACTTGTGCCTGCTGTTTTCAGTGCAGTCACCCTTCAGGGTGAGATGCAGCTCATCTTCAGGATTGCATTTATATTGTGACTGCACTGAAGTAGATTAACAAGAGATTGTTACATGTGCCTTTGGAAAGATTAAGGTAGCTTTTGTGATGCTTGCTGGCTGCTTATATTCCTACAAAAAACTTTCTGAGTCTACAAGTAGCTGGACAAACTCAATTTACACACCCTTGAGGTTAGGCAGATCCTCTTTATTGTGTAAACACCCAGCAGGAGCTTTGTGGATCATTTTCTCAAATGTCAGTACCTCAGAGTTGCACAATCCCCTTTTAAGCTTATAAGAAGACAAGCAGACTCTAGGCTAGATATTTCATTATTTTAGGCTTGTCCCTTATCTAGGATGCACCTCAGGGCACTTCCACACTGAAGGTGAAAGGTGAGAGCAAGTTCAGCAAAGTCAAACCCCTCATCCTGTCACCATGTGGCCCTGGTGCTGGATGAAACTGCTCACAGTCGGGGTTCACAGCATCTGGGAAGAGCCAGGTTGAAAAAGCTGCTCTAGGCTGGTCCTGAGCCTCCTGTGGAGCCCACAGAACAAAGTCCTGGGTCCTCATTGAGCCTAAGGCTGTTTGCACCATGGCTGATGATGAGGAGGTTGGACATCAGTCAGTAAAGGCTTTAAGAGTGTAGATAATTTGGGGGTAGGAGTGGGAATGTATGGAAGGCCTTAAGTCCTAGTGCACAGAGCTGATTTGATTTGTCATTGCTTAGGACACTGCTCCACACCTGAGGCACTTCAGGTGGGATTCTTGAAACACATACAGAGGGAAGTTCTTCAAGGTAGGGAGTGGTTCATGCCTCCCCCGAGGGGGGTTAGATACACTAGAGGCTTAATTAGGATATTTTCAGTTTAGCTTCCCCCAGAACCACACACATTGTTCCCACTGAAGCTGCACTGAGTAGAATTTGAGCCCCAGAAAAGCTGAAGGATTTATCTAACAGGAAAACTATTGCAGGGTTAAAAGTCCAGGGTGGCTGCGATTGATGTGTTCTAACAGTTACTACCTCAGGCTTGTGCAGCACCATTCCTGTAATCAACGGGCAAGGACTTCCTCATTCTCCTCAGTGCAGCTCAAGTGGTGCCAAGACACTCGAAGTGTCCATAAAATATTGCCAAAGTGTTGGTACCCAAGGTGCAGGAGATATTGTCCTGCCAGTTTTGAAGGATTTATCCCCCCTGGACGGCACTTATTTTGACCTCTGTCCATGGAAAAAATCGCCAACACTCTGGGAAGAGTTTGAATCTAGAAGGGTTTGAACCAGATGATAGAATAGTTTGTAGTGGTGTCACAAGGTGAAGAATTTAGAGGTTTTGGGGTTGTTTATGTAGTAGATAGATAAAAGCTAAAAATGCCAAGATGGAGGACAGTTGTTGTTCTCCAGGGTTTCTTCTTCTTCTTCTACACCTCCATGTCTTGTGGCAAAAGTGATTTGGAATGATTGGATGAAAAATTCCACAGTTCCTGTGCACGCAGGAGCTGGGTTTGTTGGGCATTGGCAGAAAAGTGAAAATATGTTTCGTTTCAAACTTCTATTGGGTCAATTACCTTTAAAAGGGCCAAGACTTTGCAATAAGCTCTCTTTTTCCACGCATCTTTTGAACTCTCTGCAGGGTGCTGCACTCCAGCACTCTGTTTCTCTGATAACGCTAATTAAAACAACGATCTGAAGCAACCAACAAGAGGCCTCCTCTCGTCTTTTCAACTTTCTGGCCAGGACTCTCGGGTCTCCCTCCCTGCGTGGGAGGCCCGCACCAAAGGAGCTGGAACGGGGCTGCCAGGGCCTGCTCTAATGTTATCCCACCTCAGTGCTGAATCCTGAAACCACGAGTAATGCCCCAGCACTGATGCACTACCGAGCTCCCAGGGAGCCCTTCGGGGTCTCCCATTTGGTAGGAGGTTCAGGTATAACTCCTGCTGGGATGGCACATCAGTGACACCGTCACCCTTCACCTAACCCTGTGCCCCAGAGGTGTGCCCAACACCCCATTTCTGGTGTGCCTGGAGGATAACATTTCCCACCTGGCAGCATCAATGGGGTTATCTCTTCAGGACATGTCCTGCTTCCCACACGTCCTCCCCTCACAGTGAAGGAACAAGGGAGCTGAGGAGTGGGAGTTGTGGTAATTGGTGAACATCTGTATGTTAAGGCTTTCATAAGACTTTCTCCAGGTTACTGGTTCTGTTCAAGTTAATATATTCCAGTTTGAACTCCCCGGTTGGCTGATGGCCTCAGCCCCTTGTCCATCCCCTGGGGCTCTCCTACTGGTCCCGGCTCCCTGACCCCGCCTTCCCCTAGCCCCTAGCAAACCCTGTGTATGCCACTGTACTCTGGATTTGCCTGGCTTCCTCTTCGATGGGTGAAGATGTAACAAGCTTGCCTGTTGGAATAAGGGCCACAGCAGATTCCCTTCCCAGCTCTTTGTTACCGACTCATGTTACTGAACCTGCCCTGGTTCTGTGGGAGCTCGCGGGACCCCACGGAACAGGCAGATAAATAGTAACAGGAGTGACAACACACTTCGGGCTGCTCTGTTTGGTATGAAGGCCAGCTTAGTACCTCTGGCTCTCTGTCAGGGCCCTGGTTTTAAAATCTAGCTTTCAAGCCTAGCATGTCTGTTTTGTAATATGCTTCAGACATCAGTTCTTAAACGTGGATGAGCCACTTGCTGTCTTTTTGCAGACAACAGTGACATAGCTCTGGGCGCCACTGGCAGGCAAACACTTTTAATATTTTCAANAGCTTGCCTGTTGGAATAAGGGCCACAGCAGATTCCCTTCCCAGCTCTTTGTTACCGACTCATGTTACTGAACCTGCCCTGGTTCTGTGGGAGCTCGCGGGACCCCACGGAACAGGCAGATAAATAGTAACAGGAGTGACAACACACTTCGGGCTGCTCTGTTTGGTATGAAGGCCAGCTTAGTACCTCTGGCTCTCTGTCAGGGCCCTGGTTTTAAAATCTAGCTTTCAAGCCTAGCATGTCTGTTTTGTAATATGCTTCAGACATCAGTTCTTAAACGTGGATGAGCCACTTGCTGTCTTTTTGCAGACAACAGTGACATAGCTCTGGGCACCACTGGCAGGCAAACACTTTTAATATTTTCAAGCTGTGTGGCGTTCTGAGAGATGTTTACTTCACTACATCTCTGTCATCTTTTGATGTTAATACCTGTGTCAGAGTGGTTTCATGGAGGCAGTCCTGGGATATGAAAGGGAATCCGTGGTGCAGTGTAAGATCTGCTCTTCTCACCGTGTGGCAGAGGTGATTCTGTGGTACTTCATGCTGAAGGATTTCATTCATTAGTTCTCTAAGCCAGCCTAAGGCACCTGAAGTACAAACATTCTAGAACTAAGTACCTAATGTCAGCATGGTAGAACCACTTTGAAAAACCAGATTTTCACGATACCTAAGCAGTGTTATCACTGACAGTGGGTATTGAAGTGTTCTGTACAACAACATAACCACGTCCCAGATTTTTATGTATAGAATCATAGAATGATTTGGGTTGGAAGGTTAAATATGATCTAGTTCCAATCCTTTGTTATGGGTGGGACACCTTCCACTATCCCAGGTTGCTCCAAACCCTGTCCAGTCTGGCCTTGGACACCTCCAGGGATGGGGCAGCCACAGCTTCTCTGGGCACCCTGTGCCAGGGCCTCACCACCCTCACAGGGAAAGATTTTTTTCTAACATATAATCTAAACTGACAATCTCTTAGTTTGAAGCCATTCTCCTTGTCCTGTCACTCCAGGCCCTTGTAAATTGTCTCTCTCCATCTTTCTTGTCAGCTCCCTTCAGGTACTGAAAGGCCACAATGAGGTCACCCCAAAGCTTCTCTTCTCCAGGATGAACAATCCCAGCTGTTCCAGCCTTTCCTCACAACAGAGCTGCTCCATCCCTCTGATCATCCTGATACCTCCTCTGGACCCTCTCCATCAGCTCCAGGTTCTTCCTGTGCTGGGATCCCAGGACTGGAGGCAGCTCTGCAGGTGAGGTCTCACCTGAGTGGGGCAGAGGGGCTGAATCCCCCGCCCCTGATTGCCACACAGTGGGATGAGTCCAGGATATGGTTGTCTTTCTCTGTAAATGCTTGGGATACACACATCCCCCAGCCTGCAAACGCAGAGTAGTGTCACTGGATCCTCCAGGGATCCCTCTAGGGATCCACAGAGAGGAGAATGAACCCAGGAGAGTAGAGAGTACAGCATGCCCATATCCAGAGCTAATGGAAAATTAATGTATATGCTATCAATATTGATTCCATAGCATGCTGCTTTAACCTGCACAAGGTCAGCACAATGTGATAATGCATTTATTCTGTTACAGCTGTGCTATCCCTGCTCTGTCTGTTCAGTTTTGGTGCAGCCAAGCCAGCCACTCAGGCATGTGTGAGTCTAACACAGCTCCTGATATGATTCCAGCCACCACATGCAGCCCTTCATATCCACGATTTATTACTGCCGTGCTTGGAGCCCTCAGCTCTACTGCCCAGAGTATCTGTTTGCTTCATGTGGATTCAGCTGTGTGTGATATCCAAACAGTGCTCAGCTGTTCACTCTTTTCTCCTTGTACAGGAACAAACCAAAGGACTTCAGGGTACACTCACTCACCAAAGCCAAACTTTTGATTAAAGTGATATTTCTGCATATTTACAGGAGCCTTAAGAGGACTCTTGGCAGTGTCTTAAAAAGGTGTCTGTGTCAAGGAATGGCCAGTAGCTTCTAAGCAATTAAATAACAGCAAAACTGAGCAATCTGCTCATTCTTTAGGACTCAAATGAGGATAATGGCTCAGCTCCTTCCTTAATACTTGTCTTACATGAGATCCACAAAACTGCCGCTAGGGGAGAATTGGATAAGCAAGGAAAATTGTACCTGGTTTATTTTACCCAGTTGTTGACACAAGCAGGTCTTGAAACACATCAAATGAGTGCAGAAATGAAAGAAGATTCTAAAAGGCATCAAAACTACCTGCAATTAATTCCATGGCTGATCTTCATGTATGAAATTTGGGAAATGCATTTTGGGTTCTATGTTCTTCCTCTTATGTGAGATGACTGGAAAACTTTTAATCAGATCCCCTTGTATGATGTGCAATGACCCGAGTACTGAGCAGAAAGAAATTGCACAAGACTAATCTTAGAAGCCTAATGTAAAACGAGATTTTTTTTTTTAATGATAGGATGTAATTAATATACAACATAACTCAGGTTTATTGTTATAAAAGCCCAGTAGTTTTGATCACTGATCTTGTATGCATAGAAACCAGACTTCCAAAGACAATATGCTCACAGAAAGTATCTATGGATCCTGAAAGACATAAATTGATTGAGTGGTAAAAAGCCCCCAAACTGTAATTTCCTTGTTAGCAAACTCTGCAGTGTATTTTGGCGTGCTCATTTCATTGTCAGCAGGAGGATTAAAGAAATTTTTGTTTCTTAATTTGTGCTGTTATTGGCTACCTCTGGTTCTCAATTTCCATTGTTGTGTGGTGTTAGAACAGTAATGCCTAAACTGTGGTGGAACGTGCAGATTCCACCCCCACCTACCCCTGGTCCTCCAAACATCTTGCCAAGGGTTTCTCCTCCTCTTGAATGCCCAAAATCAAGGGTGTCAATGGTATAATATGAAATAGCCAAATTTCACTGTAGATATCTCAGCATTCCAGTTGTCCTGGAGTGTTCAAATACGGAAAAATCTTTATAAAATCAGGTGAGATGCCTGATTCAGTCTTCTGAAAACACAGTGAATGTGTGGAATGTATATCCTCCTAGGGCAATCCAGCCTCTTTTCAAACAATTCCAGCAAGAGCTCCTCCTCTCCTCTGAGAGTTTTTTCTCTGTTCTATCAGCTCTCCAGACTGCAATGATTCTCATCATTGACAATCATACTGGAATGATTATCTTCAGATTATGTTTTGTCTCCCAAGGCACGCAAGCTTACAGTCCCCCTGCAGTAAGCACCTGCAACAAAGGCAGCACTGGTAAATGTAATTTTGTGTTAAAACCAGCAAATTGGAGACATACTGCAGCTCTTGGTTCATTCTAATAGATGCAAGCCTTGGAAAACCAGCTGTGTATGGCCACTGATGAAAAACGAATGAATCAGACTGGCTTGCACAGGGGAAAATGCAAGCACTCGAAAGAAAAACAAATATTCAATTAAAATCTAAAAATAATCAAATGTAGAAGATTCCTGCAAGAATTAAATCTTTGTACTGAATTTTTGCCAGAGGCATCGAGAGAACTGCTTTATGATGAATACACAACAACAGTATTCTTCTGTGTGTTTAAGCTACCACTGTAACTACAGCTGATGAACGTTTTGGGAGCTGTTGGATTAGTCACCAAATTAAAAAAAAATACATCTAAATGTACTTGTATAGCACATTTGCATAAAAGAACAGTTCCCTCCCCAAAGCTTGAGCTTTCTTCCTCTTGTCTAGTCTTTAAAAGTGAATCAAGGATTCTCTTTCTTGAGTAGCACCTTTTTATTGCCAGTAAAACAAGACTGGTAACAAAAGAAAACTCTCAATAGACCACATGAGGCCATTGGTGGTTCATGCTTTGAGATATGAATTCTTTTATTAGAGCTTTTCTGTGATGTTTTAAGACTTGCTGCAGGTTCTTAAAAATGAATAGGAATTGTTCTATTCTGAACTGTCAGCAGTTTGGAAACTTAAAACATCCAGGACATGTCTCAAGAAATCCAGTTGTTCTCTTTGATCCTAGATTAAAGGGCCTGTTAGAAATTTCAGAGCTATGTAGTTTCTTACACAGTTCCAATTAACACGACACTTGAGCTTTATTCTGTGAATGTACAATAATGTAGAAAACTCCTTGGAATTCCCTCATCAGCTATATTCTATTTAAAAATACATGTATTGGTTTTATATCAACATCCTCAACCACATTCAATACTCCATTTATACCCTTAGGTTTAGTAATTCACAGAACTTCAGCTTCACAGATTCTTACCAATAAATCCCAAAATGCATGCATGGCTTGGTTTAAGAAAGATATTTTACTTGTGTTTCATACACAAAAAAACTGATAATCAACAGTGGCTTAAAAAATTAACACTACTCCACTTTTTCACAAGTGTACAAAAAAGAAATAATGAATTTACATTCAACGGTAAAGCTTAAAGTCCACTCTAATAATAGTTGCATTGACATTCACATACACAAGCACAGAATAAATATTTCAGGATTCTTATAAGAGCATACAGCATACATACAGTACTTGAATTTTACATAAGGAGTGTTAGTAGGGTCAGAAATTCATGATCTCATAGAAAAGTAAAACTAAAATCAGAAAAGGTTGTGTGGGAGGTAACACCAAGGTACTGCACAGAGCTAGCAGGTTAGTAAATCCATTTGTGTGAGGAGTTTGCTTCTGCTTCTTCATATTAGGACAGTTTGTTTGCAAAGGTGTATTCAAAGTGCAGAATAATGCAAAAAAAAAAAAAGAGAAGATATTCTTGTATTTATTAATACATGCAAGAGGCAGCCCTCAAGTCACCCGACAGAATAAAGCTGTTATTGGCAAGTGGCCGATATAATACAGATGTTTCAGGCAATTTTTCTAAAGCACTTTAATAGCAGCAATTTTAATTTATAATGGCTCTAGATTGACTTCTGTTTGGGTTAAAGGGCATCATATTTCTTTAACATTTACAGCTATATTTCTTTATAAATAAATATCTCAAATAACAAATAGCATAGCTAATGTTACTTTTTTCTCTCTTTTGCATAAGTGTCGTGGAAAAACTCTGACCTTTTCAGAGACATAATGTGCAAAATAATGTGGAAATAGGGACACAGAGCATCACAGTTACATTCCTGGGATGTCAGCCCAGCCCTTCTCCCACTCTGAGGGCTAGCCTTACCAGGGTAATGCAGGGCTTTAAGGGACAATTTTTCCAATGGCTTGCTTGGTAAAGAGATATAATTTATGGTCTCTTAAAGAGCTGTAAATGTGAGGTTTCATTTGAAGCAGTGTGTACAATACGTCATGTATAGGAGTCAGTATTTCCACACAGTGACTTCTCAAGGTTTGACAAGTCTGCTCATCTCCTTTCAGACATTTTTCTCCCCAGCCTGAACATCTCTGAACATTTGTGTTCATTAGGTGTTTCCTCTGTTGCATATTTACCAGCTCTTCTTGCATTTTGTAATCTGATCTCATATCACCTAGCTGACATCTGCACACAAATATTTCCAATCAGATAGAGGGTGCACAACATTAAAACTTTTAAACCTGTCCTGTAAGTGTCATCAAGACAGGAGCACAGGAACCACAGTGCAGAGTCCAACCTCTCACTGGCTGTACTGTGAAGATTCTCCTTTTCGGCGTAGGAGAAAGGAAACTTGTGTCTGCTTTTTAGATTCTGAAAACAAGCCAGAGTGGAGAAAAAGAGTTAACACCAGACTTAATAAAGCTTTTAAGACAAAACCTGTTAAGCAATTTAGACAGACACTGAATTTCCTGCGGATTTTCTCAAGTCTGTACATACAGGAAATTTGTTAACAGTAGGAAGAAGTTGGGATTTGCTACATAGGAGAAATCTGCCATTATTACAAAAACTGGCTAAGAGGGTTTTTTCAGTATAACTCCCTCACTGGTCACTGTTCTCAGTGGTGCTGTTGCCCTTTTCTTTTTTCTCCTGAGTCTTGTTCCCCTTCTTCTTTTTCTTCTTTTTCTTGGTCTCTTCTTTCTTGCCAAAGGTTATGAAGTCACTTTTGTCAATTTGGCTGTTTGGTGGCTCCTGCCGGATGGAGATGATTGCAGGAGATCCCGGGATAATGAATTTGTCTGGCAACTCACCAGGACCACCTTGTTTGGAATTGCCCGGTCCAAATTTAAAGGTCCAGCTGTTGCTGTTCACACCAGCTCCCACTGGGGGGGACACCTCTCCCGCCTCAGGTTCTGAAAAAGTCAAAACAGCAAGAAAAGCTTAAAGCATCTTTAAACACAAGCACTCAGTGAGCAGCAGCTCTCTCTTTGAAAGCTCTGGCTGCAGCCTACAGTGACTCTCGGTTGCCTGGCTGCTCATCTGGGAGTTATCCACTGGTTCTTCTCCAGTCTGCTCAGTGTTAGCATGCACTGACTCACTCCACGTACTGCTGGGCCCAACAGGCTCTGGATCCCGTTTTGTTCTTTTGGGTTTGAAGTGTTTGGAGTAAGAGATCACTGTGGTGCAGCCCACTGCAGTGTTTTATAGCAGCAAACACAAGCACGTGCATTACATGGCCAAAGGGTATGCTTGAGGGTGCTGAGTCTTTTGGGATAGGGTTAGAAGAGTGGCCAGGGCAGGGGGTGACAGCCTTGGCATCATGCACATCCAGGTGGGTATTTCAGCAAACCATCCTGTGCTGGATGTGCCCAGGAATCCTCATGCAGGGAAAGAGTATCTGAAGGGAGGGTGTCAAGAGGGTGGGATGGAGCCAGGCTCTGCTTGGTGGTGCTGAGCAATAGGACAAGAGGTAACAGGAACAGATGCCCAGGAAGTTCCACCTGAACATGAGGAAGAACTTCTTTACTATGCAGTGACCAAGCACTGAACAGATTGCCCAGAGAGGCTGTGGGGTTTCCCTCACTGGAGATATTCCAGAACCACCTGGATGCAATCCTGTGCCGTGTGCTCTGGGATGACCCTGCTTGAACAGGGAGGTTGGACCAGATGAGGGGCTGTGGTCCCTCCAACCTGAGCCATTGTGTGATGCTGAGTCGGTGCATCCCAGAGAGGAACCCGAGGCCAACCAGCATGTGTGTTTGTATGTAGGTACGGATGCAATGTGGCTGAGCAGCAGACAGGGCCCTAGAGCAAAACCAGGAGTGAACTGAATTGCCTGGGCAGGGGTACTGCAGGACTGCTTCCATCAGGGTGCACAGTCTGGTCTCAGAAATATTCATGGTCTTCACAGAATCATAGAATATCCTGATTATCTCTCTAGATCACAGTATTTTATACAGGCAAATATACAGTGAAGTTCTAGCCCCAGTTTTAGGCTTACAGTATGAAGCAAGTTTTAATTTTGTTTCCATTATTTTGATTAGATTGAGTTAATCAGATTGAAATGTTTGCGTATGTTGCTCTGACAAGGACAATTTTCTAACATAATAAAATGCAACAGAATTAGGTTTTCCTGTGAGAGAAAGCCTTAAGACTTGCTTGTTTTCTTCCCTTTTAAACTTTGAACATTTGTTGTAATTTACATAACTCCCAATTTTGAATAGGAACAGCATATCTATTTTAATGGATCATGTTAAGTGTTTAAACTGTGATCAGGGGAAAGCTCAATGTTTATGCACTGATGCTAAAGCCCTCAAATCAGATGAAAACTTTCTTATCTACACCCCAAAAGTGCAGTAAGAAAACATGGGGCTCTCACCCTTGTAACACCCCTAGCCACACACAGATCCTCACAATACCACACAAACAATTCCAATACCACTGATCTGATTAAATCTCAGCCTCACGTATCAGAGCTGTCCAGCTGAAGAGGTAAAGATATTTGGGGTAAAGAAGGAGGTGGGAACTGTGTTGGAAAACAATTTCAGAGGGACTCCATGTCCCCTGGAAGAGGAGGCAAGGGCACTGGATGGGGGAGAAGAAACTGAGAAGTCCTAGGTCTGCTGCTGCTTAAAGAGGGCAGGAAGAGAAAACAAAGCAGACAATCTAGAGGGAGATCCCCAATGTTTTGCCAGCAAACATCTGGTACTGACTGCTCTGTACTCCTGCAGCCATCATGGAGAATGCTATACTGACTTCAGCAGCTCCTGTATTTCCTATTCTTTAATGATTCTTCATCTCCTGTTACGTTGTTTGTAAAATTTTCTATTTTACGAAATAAATGCTGTGTGGTGCACGCAGACATAAGGCTCCCCTTTTAGGTTCAAAAGCTGAAAAAAACATGTTTTGCTGCTTGACAACTTTTCTCCTGCCTGGCAGCAAAACAAACAAGGCTGGGAAGCATGATTCCTTCTCTAAGCTTGTCTGTACTGATGCAACACGTCCGTGTTACAGAGCCAAAAAATGTATTTACACACCACATCTCTGAGACCCTCTTTGTAAGAGGTTTGGCACATGGAATCTTTGGCATCTTTGAGCCTCCATGGCACGTGGACGTGACGTGACTGCTTTTACCATGTGATGTTTAATCAAGAACCAGGAGAGACTCTGCACTTCTTTTCCCCCTAAGATTGTATTTAATGATGAAGAAGCTTTGACTTTATGTTCTTTCCAGGAACTGCTGACGTTGTTTTAATGACCTTAACCTCTCTAGTCTCAAACAGCTTTTTTGAAGTTATTATTAATGTAAAAGTTCCTCTATTTTATCAGTTGTAGCTTTTCTATGGTCTTAACTATCAACTTCAGATTTTTTACATGTTTCCTGTAAGTAACAACAATGTCCTAGAAAGCCCTTTCATAATAAATGCATTAATATGAACCAGCTTTCATTTCTGCTTAATAAATTGTTTTGTTCGGGAACTTTTTATATTACATTTGTTTCTCTGAGATGATAAATTACAAAGGTGGAAATTGTGTGTCTTGGCCTTTTTCCAAATTATTAATCAATTGTCTTTCTACTGCAATACAAAAACATGAGCTTTCATATTGCACATAATAAATTAAGCCCTGTTTGACAAATAAATCCTCTCTTTTTCCCAACAAGCCCACACAATATGCATTCCAAACACTGGCCCAGACCCAATGCTCTTTTTCTGTCCCTGGCAGGAAAAAACCAGCTGAAGGTGACCTCAAATCATGGTTGACCCACCTCTGCTCTGGCTGGGGAGAACCCTATAGCAGCCAATAGTAGAAAAATTACTTTGAAGAGTACAGGGTGTCAACACTCTGTGGGCTGCAGGGCCACCACAGCACAGCTGGAACAGCAGTGTACGGCTGTGCCATTTGATGTGAGCACAGAAACATAAAATGATATTTTATCACTTTAAAATGCCTGCATTGGAAGGGAGCCCTAAGCTCATCCAGTTCCAACCCCCTGCCATGGGCACAGACACCTTCCACCAGACCAGGTGGCTCCAAGTCCCACCCAACCTGGCTTTAAACACTTCCAGGGATGGGGAAGCCACGGCTTCTCTGGGCAATCTATGCCAGGGCCTCACCACATTTACCTTACATTCTTCCTAATATCTAATCTAAACCTACTCTCTGTCAGTTTGAAACAATTCCCCTTGTCCTGTCACTCCATGCCCTTGTAAATAGTCTAAATCTTTTTTGTGCACTCCCTTCAGGTACTGGAAGAGGCAATTAGGTCACCCTGAAGCTTCTCTTCTCCAGGCTGAGCAATCCCAATTCTCTCAGGCTTTCCTGGAGAGGTGCTCCAGCCCTCTGATCAACTTATTAGGCTGGACACAGGACATGGGGCAATGACAATGACTTAATGCTATCCATTTTACCACACAAATACAGTAATGTGCAAGAATCCAGAGTATCCCTGAGGTACGGAATCTCCTGCATGAAATCTCTTGCTGGTCTAATGGGGTGCACAAACATCTGCACTACTGAAATCTAATTCAGAGCAGGAACCTGAGCCTTTAATCCAGTTCTGCCTAGGCAAATCAACTCACCAGATGAAGTCAGTCACATTTGTCACAAAGACACCTGATTTTATGCACCCAAACACAACAAACCCATCACACCTACCCTGGAATCAGGATTCTGTCAGACTATGGGGGTTTGCTTGCACTTAGGTGTGGTTTTGTCCCAGACCCCAAATACGTTTGTTGTCCATACAAACCAAGCATTTTGATACTCATTAATACTCACTAAGCCAAAGGAAACTAATTATCCTTACTGCTGTGTGGAGGGCTTGCATACAAAAAGACAGAGACATAAAGAATCTAATGAGTTAATAGCCATCATTTCCTACCAGTGGGGCTTCACCAGTCCCCAGGAAATGTCTCTTCTGCGTGATTTACCTGATAACATGTGTGTTTATCTGTATTGGCAGGCTGGAAGGTCACAGTTCAGCTGTACTAACAACGTTGTATGTTTAGGCATTTCAGATCAAGGATAAATGTCATTTACTACCTAGTTTCCAAGGCTTCCTTAAACATCTCTTCTGTTTCTTATCAGCAGGAATTCAACAACAAAAGCTTTCTACGTATGTGTTATTTTACATTTAATGGGATTAGTTGTACTTCTCTTGCATATTTTCTGCATCTTTAATTGAATGCTTCAAATTTTTTTATTAAACTTAGAGGAAAATCTAAATAAAACAAACCCTCTGGTTATATTTAGAACACTTAATGCAAACCCTTACACTTCTTTTCTTCCTACAGCTACAGAGAGGGGGTTCCCAGAGTTCATATCTAAAAGCTCAGAGTCTGGTCATTTCCTGGGGTAACTTAGAGGATTACTTTGGACCTTTCCTTTTATTCTCAAGAAATACATCAGACTTTGTGTTCAATGACCAAATAATTAAATTTTTAAATGCTTGCATGCAGCAGAACCCAAAATCTAGGCTGCACCTGCAGGTCCTGATGCTTCTTTGCATGTGTGTCTGCAAGCTAAAATGGGAGATGAACTTTTCACCCCATCCCTTTCCTACTCTCACTGAAATACAAATGTCTCAGTAGATTTTAAATGGAACCCAGAGCAGCAGAGACTCTGCAGTTGAGTAGGATATTTAGCTGGCATGAAAGGACTTCTAGGCTGTCTTTCAAAATACTTCTTTTTCCATCCCATGACTACTGTCTGAAATGCACAAGCATTACACAGAAAAGCCCTCCATATCCTCGAATCACCTATCTGAAAGCTGGAAGGAATAGGGTATGGTGCATAGCTAATTTTTTTTTCACTTCCAGAGGCATTTACTGGTCATGTATTGTAGCCCTCTGCCTCTCATAGGACTTGAAAAACGTAAAAATCCTGGTCAATAGGAACTTGTTCAACAAGCCCTAATTGCTCTGCAACACCTGATTTCCTACACAATGTCAGATACAGAGGGTCATGTCTGCCCAGAGCAGCTGTGGCTGCCTCATCCCTGCAAGTGTCCAAGGTCACTTGGACTTGGATGTGGCTTGGAGCAACCTGGGATAGTGGAAGGTGTCCGTGCCCATGGCAGGGGGTGGAACTGGACGAGCTTTAAGGTCCCTTCCAACCCAAACCATTCCATGATTCTGTGTGGATGTCATGGTTTCCAAGACTCCAGCAAGGGAGCAGGCTGCAGCTGAGCTGTGTCCCCTCACTGATCCACTGATCCAGCACGCTCCAGGCAGCCCTGCTCTCAGCACACAGGCTTTCCAGAGGTGCCCACGCTCTGTGCAGGAAGCCCAGACACCTACAAGGAACCAGGTCCCCAGAATTTAACCTGTAGTAACTGCAGGTACCTACATTTGTTTTTCTTAAGAGAGTTAGGCACTCCTTTCCTAAATTCAGCCACCAGAAATGTAGGCATCCAACCTACCACGTCTAATTAAATTCATGCTATGGTCTGTAAAGACACAGGCACCCTCAGAAAGCAGCTCAAGCCACCTGGTTTAAATGCTTGGTTTTAGAGGCATTGGAGACCATATCACTTTCTTTGGAGACCTTCTGGCTTTCTACAAATCCCTGACAGGAGGTAGCAGCCAGGTGGGGATCGGCCTCTTCTCCCTGGCAACTAGTGACAGGACAAGAGAGTGACAGGACATGGCCTCAAGCTGCACCAGGAGAGATTCAGGTTGGACATCAGGAAGAATTTCTTCACAGAAAGGGTTGTAAAGAGTTGGGAGGGGCTGCTCAGAGAGGTGGTGGAGTCACCATTCCTGGAAGTGTTCAGTGAATGACTGGACATGGCACTCAGTGCTCTGGTCNTCTCCCTGGCAACCGGTGACAGGACAAGAGGACATGGCCTCAAGCTGCACCAGGAGAGATTCAGGTTGGACATCAGGAAGAATTTCTTCACAGAAAGGGTTGTAAAGAGTTGGGAGGGGCTGCTCAGAGAGGTGGTGGAGTCACCATTCCTGGAAGTGTTCAGTGAATGACTGGACATGGCACTCAGTGCTCTGGTCTGGTTGACAAGGTGGTGATCAATCAAAGGTTGGACTCGATGATCTTGGAGGTCTTTTCCAACCTAAATGATTCTGTAAAAAAATTCTGCATTTTCTTTGCTCCTCTCCTCTCTCTGCTGGAGCTGTGTTACCTTTGGTTCTTTACAGATAAAGCCCAACCAGACAATTTACACTAGACAGCTAAATTTTGGGTAGCTAGTGAAAAAGGAGCTGAATTCTACCCTCAGGAGCCAGGTAAGCAGCATCATGGCTTGGCAGGTGTTGTACTAATGACCATGCCAGAGTATTTCGGAAAAAAGAAGAAGTTTGAAACTAATCTCTTTAAGGGTGACAGCCACAAAAAATCCTGTGCAACTGCTTGCAACTTCCTCAGCCCTAATCCTTTCAGGGGATTTTCACTTGGGTAGGCACTGGCATCTTCTGTCCAGAAGTGCCTGAGAGAGCACAGCCATATTCTGAAGGTTGCACCATTTCCACCCCTTAAAAGGCCACATTTTAGTTATGACAGCAGTGACACCAGTACAGCTCAGAACCTCTGGTGCAGAGCTCCAAAGTACAGGTCTGTCACTGAGATTTAAGGTGCTGTCTTTTCGGATGTGGAACTTGCAAATTCACTCAATTGAAGGGCTGGCTTTCATCAGCTTGTAAAACCATCCAAGCTGAAAGGAAATGCCGAGCGATGGGTACAAACAGTCTGAAATCGAGATGTCTTATAAATTCGGGACAAAATGTCTGCTCACAGAACATATCATCACTCAGGAATCAATATCCCATCAGGTCTGGGCTATCCCATCAGTCCTGCAATTTCCATCTCAGTGACATTTTTCTGGCTTTTGGGGAGGCCACATGTTTTTTCCCTGACCCTGTATAGCCCCACAGCTCCAATCTGGTGTTTACTAAGAACAGGTGGTGCTCACTTCCCATAATGCGAGCTGCCCATATATTCTGAGTGTCATGTACATGGTCTCTACCTCCTATGCCTCTGCTGCTTTCTTAAAGAACCTTTGTCATAAGAGGGCTAACTCATGTTAGAACAGATGTGCCCCTGCTCAAGGGGGAGAAGAGGAAAGCATTTCTGTGCAGTCTCTGTCTCCCTGCAGAGACGTGTTTGACTGTGTGACATGCTCAGCCAAGACAGCAGCTTGTTTTCACTCTGTTCCACCTCTCCACACTCACCACTTTGTTCTTGTCTCTAAAAATTTGGTAGCTAAGGAATCAGGAAATAAATTAGATAAAAGCTTTCAATCAAAACTTCTATTAATGTTAAATGTAAAGGAAATATTTTTCAATGTTCTTTTTCTAGACAGCAGAATATGCGGGCTAAAGCCACTGTAAGACTCGGAATACCCCATCATTAATCACAGCCCCTTCTGTCCGCAGATCAAAGTAGCAAAACACATTAATTAAATGAATTTATTTAAAACTGAGATCAGGCAATAAGCAGGAAGCAAACTGCAGGGAAAGCTAGTCATTAACCTGATTTCTCTCTTCCCTGCCTCCTCCGCTGATGCTGTACTGACTGCAGCTTCTGCCTCTGGCAGGCTTAATGAATATTCACCATGATAAAGAGTCTGAAACAGCACATCCAATGCAAACAGCATGCACTGAAAAACCCTCTCTGTGTCATTTGGAGGATCTCTGCGGACATTCTGGCTTCACTGATCATCCCTAAGCCTTTTTGGGATTAAAAAGCCCATTTAATCTTTCTCCTTTTTTTTCTGAAAAACATAACAAATCAAAAACTCAGACCCACAAAAAAAGAAAGCGAATAAAATCCATCATCAGCGTGATAAAATGACAGATATAGAACTGAAAGACAGAAGAATTATTCAGTCAGAATAAAACTGCAACATTTTAACTATCGCTTTGCCAAACAATCCCAACCATCTCTAACGACTTTGTCAAATTGGAGTATCAAACAAAAACCCAAAATAATTCTCACTCTCTGCCCTCCCATCTCTTTGACCTGTTCTGCATTAATGAATCAGGAGGAATGAACAAAATGGAAACTTCTCCCCAGCAAGGAGCCTGTAGCATTAATCCAGTGCTTGGGTTTAAAGTCAGTATCATTAAACAGGGCAATTACAGCACAAATGTTGTGGGAGATTTGTAACCCCCCACTGCTCCAACATCCAGGCACAAAGCAGGGGGTGGGCTCGGAGGGCACTTGCAGCTCACTCTCAGGTTACTGTCCACGCTGACACTGACAATTAATTTAAATAGAGATTATTTAGCTCATTATAAAAAAACCAATCTTACATGGCTGCATTAAAGTAATTGTCTCAGCTAGCAAGTAGCTCTGCCAGCATGTTCTGAGATATATGAAAGCATAATTTGATTTGCTTGCTACCACAGCCTGCTGTGGCCAGAGCCCAGCCCAGGGTAAATGGCTTCTCGCAGCTGCTGAAGGAGCAAACAGAGCACGGTGTCTGCAGCTCCCCTCACTCTTCTTTGGCTAAAAGAGGCTTTTCCTCCCATAAAAATATCAGATTTCTCAGGTAATATCCTTCTGCTGCTGTACTTGTGCCCAGTCCTCCTCCCACAGGTAGAACTTTAACCCTTTCCTCCCCAAACTGAGGGTTAATCTGCTGCATCCTTGAGACAGCACGTGCAGGATGCTCCTTATCATCTTTTTATCTCTAATCGAAAGTTGGGCTGGGGGGATGCAGCACTGAATGTTTGTGTCGCAGGCAGAGGTGATTAGCGAGACATTATTCCTGCAATACAAGAAAAAATACCTTTGGGGGGGATATTTTCCCATGTCTGCAGGCTCTCAGTGTTTGTTTTTAAGAGTTCATGGCTGAAAACTGAACAGTCCCCCCTCACCTCGCCAAAAAAAAAAAAAACAACCCCAAACCCAAAACCAAATCAACCAAACAAAAAACCCCAAATTATTTTCATCT
Organism: Ifrita kowaldi; assembly: GCA_013398055.1. NCBI lineage: Eukaryota > Metazoa > Chordata > Aves > Passeriformes > Cinclosomatidae > Ifrita > Ifrita kowaldi. Next base: position 61,296 of record VZRS01015533.1, read on the forward strand.
TGTAAATATGTTTTCAATACAGTGTGGGCAGTTACAGCACCAGCGATTCTCCCCTTGCTTTAATGCAAACAGTAAGGTAAAGAGCAGTGAGTAGTGCAGGAAAATTGAAGTTGGAGCTGGGGGAACTGCTCCGCCCCTCAGTACCTCGGAAGGGTGTGGGCAGTGGCTGAGGACAATGTTTCCCTGAAGACCTGTGGTGGGTTGATCTTGCTACCACAAAGGAAAGGCTTTTCTTTCCTTTCATGTCAAACCAGGTGCTATGTAGCCTAAATGCCCTAATTAAATGTCCTTAAATGCCCTGAACTGAATGACTAGAGCAGCAAGCAGCTATCCACCCCTCTGCTGAAGGCTGATTTCAGGAGTGCTCGGTAACACATCCCAAAAAGGTGGACTTTGAGTCTGATCTTAAAAAATTTCTGAGCTTTGTGGGTCACATCTTTTGTGTGTGACCAGGAGCGGGGATGGCACTCTAACCATTTTCAGGAGGCTGCTGCTGTGGGTGGGGTTTGCCTCTGTTATATAAGGAAACACTGTAAAGAGAGCAAAAGTCACTGCAGAAGACAAAGCTCTGCATGTCGGGAGGACAGAACACGTCTGTGCACTGCTTAATCTATATTATGGAAAGCAAATTCTGGTTACTGTCCCCTGTCAAATTTAAATAAAAAATAATTTTATTCGAACATGCAAGCCCTTTTATGTGAGAGACAACAGGCTCACCGAGCATCATAAATCCTGCTGTGAAGGTGAAAAGGAGGAAGCATTTCCTGGCTGCTGCTGGAGCCTGTAACAGTGCCCTGGAGCCAGCCAGCCCCCTCCTCCCTTTGCTCTCTGCTAGATGAGCTGTTGAACGCAGGCCAAGAGCACAGACGTGCAATCTTTCCAGGCATCTCCTGCCACTGGGGGCCACTCTGGTTCTGTGGGGTGATACAGGATCCGCTCGGACTCCTGTCTCCAGCCCCTGCAGCCACCTTCTCCCTCAGCCCCCGTCTCGAAGGCTGGCTGTGATTGATTCCCCAAAGAAGGAAAATTTCGGGTTACTTAAAGGAAAGGCAGGGTTAAATGTTCTAGTATTGGATTTCTATTTACAAGGGCCTGGAGTGGCAGGACAAGGGGAATGGCTTCAAACTGACAGAGAATAGGTTTAGATTAGATATTAGGAAAAAATCCTTTACTATGAAGCTGGTGAAGCCGTGGCACAGATTGCCCAGAGAAGCTGTGGCTGCCCCATCCCTGGAAGTGTTTAAAGCCAGGTTGGAAGGCACTTGGGGCCACCTGGTCTGGTGGAAGGTGTCCCTGCCCATGGCAAGGGGGTGGAAACAAGATCTTTAAGGTCCTTTCCAACCCAGGCCATTCCATGATTCTGTGATTCTACGTCTTCCTGGACAGGCTTAGATTGCTTTCACTTGTGCCCATCTTGGAGAGTGAACACTGCTAAGAGAATTGACTTCAATTCAGTCCCTCCCTCCTGCTTACCCTCAACAAAACTTTATCAAGTACCAGTCTCTACAGCTCTGAAAACCTTCCACAGGAACCCTTACCTGAGCACAGTTCACATTACTGCTGGTGCACAAACAGCTGAGAGTCCAGCACAGCTCCCAAAACCAAGTGCTGGTAGGCAAGAGAGAATCCCCACGATTTAACTGAGCACAATTAATAGAAAGACAGTAACTATGGAAACTTGAAGCATCAATTTTAGCCTTTCAAGGCAGAATCTAATTTTAACCAACTAATTGGGTGCTTGAAGTGGTAGTGAAAGAAAAAGGGACACATTTTTGTCAGTGCTCTTAGAGGCATCTATTTTAAACATGAATGAATGTGTGAGCTTCACCATTTAGAGATGATAGGACACTAATGGAGCAGGGACACGTGAGAAATGGTCTTAGAGATATTTTTTTCTTTCTTTCTCCATCATCTATGTTTAGCTTACAGACTTCAACCATTCCTCTTGTATGGCTCTCACCCCAGTAGCCCAAACCATTGCAATCTCATCCACTTTTGGCAGAATCCATCAGCATTTTTCCTAAATCCCAAGCAGTAGTATCAAAGACTGATGAAAGGTTTGGAAAAAAAATAAATTCTTTGGCTTTCTGGGCACTGTGTATCATTTGGGAAAGACATCAACTAGGTTGGGTGATTGAGCTAAAAATAAAATTTTAAAAGATACAGATAATTGGGGTCTCCAATTAAGAGTCTCCTCACCACAACCTCAGCCAGATGATTACAGGGTAAAGCTTTCTGCTCGAATATTCTTTTTAAAAAACCCGAACACACAAAGCTTCAGACAGTGGGAAATGCAGTTCCTTGTCTCTCAGAGGCTGAAGGTGGCTCTGAACATCAGAGCTGACACCTGTTCCCTGGCTCCCTCTGGCTCTGATCTCAAATAAAGGGATCGTTTTACCACTGTTTCATAGATGAAACCTGAAACTGGCCTTTTCTCTATCTGTGAAGAGGAAGAAAGGGTGCTTCTAACATTTAATTTAGTTTGGTCTTGTTATCCCAAACCGATTTCACAATATTGAAAGTAAACTATACCATACAGGTACATAAAGTTAATCTAGACCTACAAAATCCTTTAGCTGACCTACTTTGACTAGTTTACCACTAAACCTCTGCAAACTTCTCCTCTGAAAGCCAATTAACTAAATACTAACCAATGTCTATTTTGATTCTCTCCAACGTGGCTGTTAGCCAGCAACCTGCCCTAAAAGACGTCTGTCACTGTAATACCTTCCACAAAATGGGGCTGTAAAGCTGAAGACATCAAAAGCCTCAAAACAGACTCTGGCAGTCACAGCACTCTTTCCCCTCCACAATATATATGTCACATTAGCAGCTTCCTATCATCTCCTGTTAGGATCACATCCCATTATTATTCCTTTTCACTGATATGGGATGAATGGAGCTAATAATATTCCACATCAGTTAAAAAGGAATCTTAATTAAATGTGATGAGTAAGTGCTAATACAATATGATAAGCCCCCTGGATAAGCACGCTACAGAATTTCTCTCTTTCTCAGAATCCTTTCAACATTCTTCGAGAACAAAATGGAGGTGACCTTGCAAAGACTCCCCACATCCCCTCTCCTACTGCAGAAATAGTTCTGCTCTTTCAAGTGCTTGCAAGGCCCACATTTGGAGGATTTTTTTCTCAGGTTGTAGGTAAAGCCAGGTGTTATGATCATTGAGAGCCATCTGGGCCTTTAACCCTTTAAAGCAGATTTTTTGGTGCTGATGAGATGAACCTGCCTGACTGCTCTGGAAGTCTGGACCTACTGGATCATGGAGCCAAACCTTCTGTCTGTCCTCTGCTGCAGCTAAAGATGTCTTCTCAAAACTGAGCCCTATGACAAATTAGGTTTTCAGCAGATTTTTATAGGTGTAATTCTCCATGCAAGATCTATCAAATATCAAAACCCAGCTCTGGATGGTTGTTAAAATCCCATTTAAATGTGTTTATGAACCTCCTAACTTGTTCAGTGCTTCATTCTACTTGGTCACACAAATTGAAATCATAAACTTCTAGCTGGTGTGCTGTAAAGGCCACATAACACTGAAACAAAATAACTTAACAAAAAGATCACTTGAGGGGGGGATAATACACAATTAGGGAATATTAAGGTGTGGTTATCTAAGTAAAGCCAAGATCAAATTTGGCAGTTGCTCAAAATGGATGGCAGCACATTGCAAAAGGCACTTTAGGAGTTGCAGCTGCCTTTGTGACTTGTCTCTTAGACCAAACTTTCTTAAATATTCATCAGATGCTAAGTATTAAGTCTGGGAGGCTCTTTGAAGCCTAACACACAGAAAGTGGGTAGAGCTATCTCACTTGATCAGCATAACCACTTCAGAACAGACCACTCATAATCCCACTGTAAGAGTCAGTAAATTATATGCTTTGTATTTCAATACTTTGATTTTAGTTTTATGGCCCCAGTCATGCCTTAAGCCAAGAATTGTTCCCTCTATGGAACAATTGGAGAAATGGCTCAGATTTGTCCTTCCACATTAAATGATGCTTTACATTATACTCAGGAACTGCTCGTTTGCTAATGAACTCTCTTTCTAGAAAGGCTCAAATAGTTGTAGTAACATATCCAAAACTTATTTATTTAACATTCCTGCCATTTCACTTCTCTGAAGGAAATATTAAAAATGGAAGACCTGGCTCAAAATGAACAGGAAGATCAAATCTGGGAAATTAATTATTACACACTGGAATGGATGTAAAATGGGTATCTGAGAGCAAAGAAGGGGAAATTAACTTTGTTTCCACATTATTGCTTAATGGAAGCTGACTTAGGAAAAAATCCTACCCTGATTGAATTGGAGAAAATTTCTTCTACTTGTGATTCCTTTAAATGAATAGGCAGGGAAAACATCAAGGACAGACTGTATCTGGATTGATAGCATAGTTATTTTCCTTCCAGGAAATGTGTCATATGCTCAGGTAACTAGGACAAGCTGTCAAAGAATAGAAACATTTAAAAGATCTCAGTGTTCATAAAGGCTAAAAGGTGATGTTATTGCTTCCTGAATCCTTCACTTCAAAAGGAATTTTAATTTACCATCTACATGTAGAATGTTTTAAAATAATTTTAACACAGAATTAAACTTTACACTTTCATTTTCCTGTTGTAATTGTGTGTATTATATGTGTTCACGTTAATATAAAACTGGGTCATTTGTTTTGAGTTTCTGCAGTTTTTGAGGTGGTGACTGACTTCTGAATTTTACACATCAGAGTCTACTTTCCCAGCATCTTTTTCAGTCCCACCACGACCAGTCAGGTCATGGAGGCTTCTTACATTATCAACTCTATCTGGAAGCAGCTGAGTGGGTGCTGTCACAGATTTGTTAGGATTGGAAGAGACCTCTGGAGATCATCCAGTCCAACCCCCCTGCCAAGGCAGGGGCACCTGGAGCAGGTTACATGGGAAGTGTCCAGGTGGGTTTGGAATGTCTCCAGAGAGGGAGACTCCACAACCTCCATGAGCAGCTGTTCCAGGGCTCTGCCACCTTAATGTAATGAAGTTCTTCCTCATGTTGAGATGGAACTTTTCATGGTTTAGCTCATGGCCATTACTCCTTGTCCTGTCCCTGGGCACCACTGAAAAGAGTCTGGCACCATCCTCTGACACCCCTTGGAGATATTTATGAGATTTATGGATATATTAATGAGATCCCCTCTCAGTCTTCCCTTCTCCCCACTAAACAGGCCCAGCTTCTGCAGTCTCTCCTTATAAGAGCAATGCTCCAGACCCCTCATCCTCTTTGTGGCCCCCACTGGACCCTCTCCAGTGGCTCCTTGTCTCTCTGTGACTGTGGAGTCATGTCTCAGCTTTGGTGTATGAGTTGGCAACTTTTCACTGCAAAGGTGTGAGGCCAGAATGTGTCAGAAGGGAAACACAAGGTCAAAAATGCTTCATCCTCAGACTGTGCAACCTGACAGTTCCATAAAAAGGGATTTTTTTCAGCTATTTTAATGTAGTCCCTCACTGGAAAGGGAAGGGGGGGAAAAAAAAAGCAACTTCTGCAGCAAAATGCCAATTGCCTGGACAGCAGCAAGAGCTGCCATTCATTAATCTTGATACGCCTTGCCCCACTAAGCACTAGGTGTAAATGGCTGCAAGCCTTAAATTGCTTCATATCCTCTCTATGATCCACAACTGCAGCACCAAACATCACTTAAATGTATTCCCTTTACACCAGACTTGAAGAAGAAATAGCTTGGGGTAGCCAGCGGAAACACAGACCATGACAACAAGGAGAAAAAAGCTCTATTTATATCTCTTCCTGCTGACACATGGAATAGCACACACTTCATTCAAGCATACACACAGCTGCTCAGTGGCTGGGATTTCTGCAGCAGCTTCGAGGCTCGAGGAAGTGCAGTCAAAGCAGATATACCCTGTACCAAGGAGGAGAGACAGCAAAAGGATGCTTTGAAATGCTCTGGTTGATCTAGTTCATTCTACTCACCAGGGAGGCACACAATTTGATATTCAAAAACATGGGTGCATATTTCCTGAAACTAGCACGAATATTTAATAGCTCTTCTTGCAAAAACAAGATAATCATGCCTGCAGATCTTCCACAAGCAGCTATGGACCATTTTTGCCTCAGCAATCATCCAATTTGCATCTCTACTGAAACAACTCAGTGAACAGGCAAACAGATTTTTATCTCTGTGCTTGAGCAGATCTGCCAATTGCTTAAAGCTTAAAGTGGCAGTCTTCAGGCAGGGACAATACCTGGAGAGAGGACAAATATTAAGGCTCAATATCGAATACCAGAGAGAGACTCTTCACCAGGAACTGTAGTCACAGGACAAGGGGGAATGGATTCAAACTGAAATAGGGGAAATTTAGGTTACAGGAGAAATCTTCCCTGTGAGGGTGGGGAGGCCCTGGCACAGGGTGCCCAGAGAAGCTGTGGCTGCCCCTGGATCCCTGGAAGTGTCCAAGGCCAGGCTGGATGGGGCTTGGAGCAATCTGGAATAGTGGAAGGTGTCCCTGCCCATGGCAGGGGGAGTGAAACAAGATGATCTTTAAGGTCCCTCCCAACCCAAACCATTCTGTGATTCTATGATTCTACTGAAATAAAATACAGCTTTTAGTATCTGAGGGAATCAATTACACAAAAATTAATTATGACGGCTTTACTCTCTTTTCCTGCAGGGGCCAGAGCTTTCCCTTGGCACGTATTTTTTAGAGATACAAACAAAACTTTAAAAAGAAGTGAGAGGGAAAGCCAACAATATGACAACAAAACAACTGTTTGCAACTACTGAAAATATTGTGTTAATTGCTCAGCTGCTCTCTTCAGGGCCTCAGACTTTCACCGAAATACACCAAGTGGTGCCAAGTGGGGTGGCTGCACCGTTACTGCAGAAGCTCAGATAAACTCATAAATCCACAGACACAGAAGGAATCTTCTGTTTCTCCTTCCACCCAAAGTCTCCTGTTTGCACAAATTCGTCTGCAACTGCACCCAAACCTGCAGAGCTTTCTTAAGGCAAAACCCACTCTTCCCCCCTATAAATAACTTAGGAATCAGTTCCTACTCCTCCCAAATATCCTTCCCACTCCTGCCCGCAGCTTTGATTTCATGCTTGTCTTCAGAAGCCAGAGTGAATCACCCATTTCCTGCCTCCTAATCCTCACTCTGTCACAAGCCTCTCTGCAGGTTTTCTGCTGCTCCTCCAGGTAATTCTGCTTTGGGTTCAGTAAGAAAAGCTGCATTAAGATAGAAAAATGCTGAGCAGGTGGCACTACCATAGATTAACACAAGAGAAGGGAATCAAGCTTGTTCCCTCATGGCCGTTGTATTTTAAACACAATTAAATAATGAAAGAGCATAAATTGCAGCCTAGATTTTCTCACGTAGTTTTTTCTACCCATGTGGGGTAGAAAACTCCATGTGGGATTTTTGTGTCTCCAGTCTTTGCAGTGTGGAATCATGTCATACTCATTCATCCTGCCAGGTCACTTGAATTAAGTGTCAATAGTTTTGATTGAGAATCTCAGGTTTCACGTGGGAATAAAGAAACCCCAAACCTTAAAAAAGTGAATTTTGGCTGTTAATGCACTGGAAAACAAACAAAAGGAAGTCACTTGAGGCTTAAGTTTTGAGGGTTTGGGATTGGCAGCATAGGACTGACCCAATACAATTTCATGGTCTGTTTATCCATCCTGTTCTCTACACCATCATGCATTTAATAACAGGTGCTTTCCCTTACCCAGGCATCTGTGACAAACAGAACATGCTGCAGAGAAAGCAACTGCCCTCAGAAATCTAATTCCAGTCAAGGAAGAGTTCGCATCTGAGGAGCACAGAACTGCATAATCAATAACCATGGTCTGCAAGAGAGAAAAATATCTTCTGATGGCTTCCTTCAGAGCTGTGCACTGGATTCTGGATTCTTTTTCAGTATTCCAGGATTATGCAGCTTCCCTAAAGGCTGTGTGGACCAACACTGTTATCCTGCATAACTGTATCTGGCACTTGACCTGAATATGTTTCTCCCGATTAGGCAGTGACATTCTCATCTGGAAACTCTGTTTGTACGTTCAGATTGTTGTCTCAGCATAAAGGTGTACTGGAGTTATTCTGAAAACCCACATGTGTGACACTGTCTGTATTTCAAAAACTTCCCTTATTAGCATGATTTGGAAGCTTTCACATCCAGATCCCAGAATCTGCTGCACCTTATTCCTCCCAGCACACACATCATGAAGTGATGAGTCTCTGTCAAGTGGTGGTGCCAACCTCAGCAGAGAAACAAAGACTTATTAACACCTAAATAAGAATTAGCCAGTGGCTGCTAGCCTGGATTCCTCCAGGTCACAGATGAAGCAGGTTTGCAAAGGAGATAGAATTTCTGCCCAGCACCTCCTCTCTGCAGCAAACAGGAGACCTCACTGCCAGGTGCAACAATTTGTTCCCGTTCACAAATACTAAACATCCAAATATTCCACTTGCCTTAATTCATGTTGTATATTTGCCATGTTTGCCATGAGAATTGCACAGTCTCAGATCACATCTCCTGTAATGGAAAAAACCCTGCAACAGCTGCCACTTTGCAGATCAAATAAAGGCCACTCAAACCAAAATCATCTCTCATCTCCTCAGTTCCCCTGGGAAAGCAGGACTTTGTATCCAGATCAGAAAGCCTAAAACTCAGCATATGGCAGAGCAGAAAGCAAGCTCTGCTCCACAAGAACACTGATTTGCCAGTTCCAGAGTAATACACTGAGTATCTGAGCTGACCTTAACTATTAATCTAACACAGGATGTGAACAGTTGTGCTTCCAAAAGTCACAAAATGTTCACAAAAATGAATACCACAGAATTAACACAGCTCCACTTTTTACCACTTATTACTCTGAAGTGCAAAATGCCCAGTTCTCTCATTTTGTGCATGCTACATGATGGCTGCTAGAGTTTTTGAAGGCTCAAAAGCTGCTCCAGCATTACATAATCACAGAATTAAACAAAATCAAATCTATAATCCCTATGGCTTTGGGAAAAGCTGGGCAAGGGAGAGAAGGAAGAAAAAAAATAATTACAACTCTAATGATGTAGAAAAAACCGACAAGAAGTTTAATTTTTTAAAAATTAGATGATCTTTAACTACTCAGCTCTGCACATGGGCTTGGTAATAATTACTTTTCAAGGGCCTTCTCAAGTATAATGCTCTGCACAGCTCAAATGAAAGGTTATTGCCATGAACTCAAAATGGTAGAACAAATATTTAATTACTGTTTTCTCCAATTCCCAGGCTGTATCTTAACAGTAGAGTCCAATGCAATCTCGTCGACTTTTGGCAGAATCCATCAGCATTTTTCCTAAATCCCAAGCAGTAGTATCAAAGACTGATGAAAGGTTTGGAAAAAAAATAAATCCTTTGGCTTTCTGGGCACTGTGTATCATTTGGGAAAGACATCAACTAGGTTGGATGATTGAGCTGAAAATAAAATTTTAAAAGATACAGATAATTGGGGTCTCCAATTAAGAGTCTCCTCACCACAACCTCAGCATTTTAGTTTTTTAACACGAGCAGGTGTAGGTGAGAGGATGACTGGCCAGCCCATGTAAGGAGAGAACAATCACTTGAGCAGCCTCACTTTCCATGGAAAGCACTACATAAACACTCATGGAAGATTCTCCCTCATTTCCAGGACTCTGGTTGGCTACATACCCCCTTTCTACGGTATGACATGAGGATTTTCCTCTAGGCTTGCTATCTTTCCCAATAAATGGTAATTCAGTGCCACTGGGTGCCATTCAGATGTCTTGGAGTTCCTCTCTTGTCTGCATATACCAATAAATTTTTTTTCAAGCCCTAATGCCCTTGAGCACTTACTCCCAGAAATGCCTCCCAAAAGCTGAGGCAAAGACAGACAGAGATCTGGCACCACAATGAGGAAATACTGCCTTGGGCAGGTCACTTGGTCCTCAGATGGTGGAAATAGCTGACATTGTTAGCAGTGGGCTGCCAACGACGATTCTCAGCTTACCCACAAGTTTTTAAATAATTATTTAGTCGTGGATTTGCCTTTCTAATTGTAATGAAGATACCAATTTCCTTTCTTCACACACTCTGTTCTTTCTACAGTGGTACTACTGCATCTGATGGCCATTGTATTTTAGTAGTTTCACGAATGGTGGACTCTGTTTTGACTTCAGCTTGGTTTAAGAAACGTCTCATTAGAGGGTGTGGAAGGGGAGGAAGAACACAAATGAGTTCTCCCTTCTCTCTTGTGAATATGTTCAGGCAACACTGCAGCCACATGCAAGAGTGACTCTGCCTACTCTGATGAATCCCAAGGAATCCTCATGGTTAGTGGGTTTCTTCCCACCAGCCTGCAATTGCCCACCAGCCACTAAACGTTCATACAACCTTCTCCAATCTAGTATTGCTGCTTATCAGCATTGCTGATTCTATTGCAGCTGGCAGCACAATCCATCTGAAATGGAATTGGTCATTGATCAGACTGCCCAGACAGCAGCTGAATGCCCGGCAGCTCTCTGTGGTGAGGATATCTACTGAGGCTGCCTGGGTCTGAGAAATCATTCCATAGGTGTCATCTTCATCCTACATTTCCACATTAGCAGGTGGATTCTTCTACCTGGTTTGTTTAAGACTGGATGGCTGCTGTATCCAGACTTGGAGTAAAGCTTTTTCCATACTCAGTATCACTGCTGGTCTTTCCCAGCAAAGGACAAAGGTTATAGTCTTAACTGAGAAGTCAGTCTGGGTGTTTTCACTTCCAGCTGCAAAATAGCATCTCCAGGAGTGATGATAAGACTACTTGAACAGTAGTGAAAAAGGGACTTAGTGAACACAGTTCAGCTGATCTCTTTGACTACCTGCTCAAGGAAATGACAAATTAAGTGTAACACATCACTTCTCTCCACCAGAATTTGCTTGAGCTCACAAGTTTGTGTGACCAACTATCATTGGGATGCTGTCATTGACACCACAGGAGACTAAAGTTCAACCAAAACCTCATCTTCTGAGTTTTTTTCCTGATTTTTAGTTTCTTGCTTGTCTAACTTGTTACAGCACAGCTGTAACTCATCTGCATCTCATCTGTAATTTCTAAATTCAATGTATCGAGTGCTGGAGTTCTATATTCTTCAAGCACATTACCATTTAACATTCTAGTCCATAAATACACTTCAGACCCAACATATTTCAGAAGAAATTATTTTTTCAGGGGGTTACTATACTTCTCAAACCCCTTATCAAATGCTTTATTATTCTTAGACATAGTCTTGCTTTCATTGTTTGTGTTTTTCTTACTCAAATAATGAAAGTCCTTATCTTTCTTTGCTTTTCATTATCTGTTCTGATCAATTCTACAACAAGATCAGTTCTTGTTTCCTCTTTCTGCCTTGTTTTCACAAGTCTGGTTCTCTACAAGCACAACAGACCTTTGTTCTGAACATGCAGTTCCACGCATTCAGTCTGTGGTATCCCTAACCCCTTTTGTGCCAGTATGAGTTCTCAGCAGCAGCTAATGGAGTTGAAAATCGAGCCTACACAAGCCTCTTCAGGCAGAGCAGTTCCCTGAACCAGCTAATTCTATAGTCAGGGGAGAAACAACGCTGATTTGATAGAGGACTGGAATACATGGCAAGAACTAAAAGAAAAAGCAAAACAAAAAAATCCCAAGATTTCCTACAATAGCCTGGATTAGAAGGGACCTTAAACCTCATCTCATTCCAAACCCGAGCCATGGGCAGGGACACCTTCCACTACCCCAGGTTGCTCCAAGCCCCATCCAACCTGGCCTTGAACACTTCCAGGAAGAGACCTAGACAGGTAGAAGCTGATAGGGAACTACATAAAGCCATTCATTCAGTACACATAACCTCCCTGAAATGCACGCAAGCTCTTCCTAAAGGTGAAATACAGCTCTTTCTAAAAAGCAAAACTACTTGCAGGTAGGATTACAGACATCAGGACAGAAAGCAGCTTCCTAATGTTTTCTTCAAACTGGTTTCTGCAGCTTCTCTCCATCCTCCACCGAGGAAGGAAAAAAAGAAGAGGAAGAGCAGCAAAAATCTGTCATGCTCATGATATCTGTGCGTTACAGACTAGGGATTTTTATTTTGGTTTCCTAGCAACTCTGAAGGCCAATTCTGCAGTGATTTTATACCAAGCACCAGTTACAGGGTTGCTTCAGCTCTTCTCAGAGCGAGACTTCAGAATCTTTAGCTGCCTCCTCCTCTCCTTTAATGCACAAGTAAAGTGCAATCTTAGGCTGGCTGGTAGATCAGTAACACCTACATTTTACTATTACCTACATTCCATCCTCTGATGGTTTTTTATTCCACATGAAAAAATAATGAAGAGCTCTTAAACTAGTATTTAATCAAATTAGTCAGGGGAAATGAACAAATGGAAAGGAGGATCTGCAGATTACAATGAAGCTCTCATCAAAGAAGATCAAAGCCAGAGCTGACCTCACATCGTAGCTATGAAGGACCCAGACACAGTTTCTGCAATGTCTGCTACAAATACTTGCCATCTGTGAATGGTAAAAGGAGAAAAACCAGGCAAAAATAACAAGGTTAATTCTAGACCTTGATGAGCACTAAGCTTTAAAAATTATATTTGACATATAATTTCAAGATTCATAAAAATGCATCAAGAAATAAACACTCGGAGCATCAGTATTTATGGCTGGGAATATATTTTCCACTGAGAACAGCTACAAAGCTGGCAGAAATGCTCTGGGCTCTCCATCACGCTGTCTAGCCAATATGCCTCAGAGAAGATCAGAAGTTGACCTGCATGGATTTAGTCTGCACGACCCACTGGCCTCCCTGCTAGGGCTGCCAATTAGTTTCAGTTGTGATAGTGTTTTCTCCAATGTGGCAAATTGCCAGTGGGGAACTGGATTAAGATCACCAAATTACCTTGCCTGTCAGCCCAGAAGTAAGCAGCTCTCTTTCCCATTTACTCTCCTGGATAGGTTCAGCTGCAGTTTGAAATCCTGTGCACCAGGATGGATGTACTGATTTACAGTGTGGAACAACAGAAATGTGCTTTTTTCTGTCTCCAGACTTCACTGCTGAAAATAGTTTTACTTTCTAACTGCACCTGCACTCTTCAGAGGGGAAAAGGCAGGGACCCAGAGCAGTCACCAGCACGTGGGGTCTTTGTGAAACTCTGTGACCTTTCTTGCCCCACAGAAAATCAGTTCAATCAAAAGGTGATGTTCCTCATGGTGCTTTGTTTCTCCTAACTGAAGTCTGGGAATAAATGAAGCAGATAATCTGACACTAATGTTATTAATTTATTTTAATTCTTTGGTTTCCAGCTACGCATGTGGGAGACTCTGCTACCTACTTAGCATAAATTTGCAGCAAGATAATAATCTACTGAGAACAGGTAATTTTCACCGTGAAGAGATGACATTATGCATGGTAACTAGAGAGAACAAATCACCTGGAAACCAAATCAGCAGGGTGCTGCTGGCCCACTCCTCTTGCTGATAGTTTGTGCATGCTGCAGTCACAGGTTTTTTGAGAGAATTTATCCTCTACATGTGAGTGAAGACATTTGACTCCGGGCATTTGGAAAGGACACTGCTACCATTAGAGTCTGTCTGCTTATATTGTCAGAGAGGACAACAGGAGCAGTTTGAAATGGTACAGCGTGGACAATTCAGCTGCTGCAGTAATTAATTATGACCACTTCACCACCACTATGGGTGTGCAAGTTGATTTACCACCAAAATGTCAGCCTCTTGCTCCTGAGAGCATATTGGATCACAAATGCAGCACGAGATAGCGAAAAGCAGAGAGCAGGAGGGGGGAGAATGTACTCTGCAACCACAAACCCTGAGATGTGTTTAATGTGTAATGTTCCTTGGTAAAGAAAATTCCAGTTTGGGTTTTGGTTCTTAAAAGCAAAGTTGTAAGGTCTACAGGCAGGGCTTGAAGGAGGAGGAATTGTTCATGCTGCATTTTTCAGTGTTGTGATAATATTTTTAATATTTATTTTGCCATTTTTCACTCACTGCCTTGGGTCAAAACTTCTTTCATTTTACTGTGTCTTACAACACTCTTCCTTTAAACTCAGCTAACATATTCAAGTGATTATATGGAACAAAAATATCAGAAAATTTAATCAAGGGAACTAAAGAAGGCTCATGCCTCTCCTGATTGTTTATAAGTGTAGTCTGGGTTCTGGATTTTCAAGTGCCTCTCAATGCATTAAAAATCTGCATATGAAAAAACTGCTGAATTTTCTGCATATGAAAAAACTGCTGAAATATGAAATTACTAGAAGATCAGAGCTCGCATCTTGGAAATAACTAGCTGTTTCTTTTTTCAAGGTTTGAATAATTTAGCTAGAATAAGCCCTCCAAAGGACCAGGCACTGAGCCAGGGAGGTGGGGTTACAGGATAAGAAGGCATAACCTAAGGCAAAATCCCTTGGCCAGCTCTAGTAACCACAGGGACAAATGCAAGGAGGGAAGGGCAGAGGACCTCTCTTGCCCTTAATTGTCTAAGTGAGCCTAAGGAGATTAGCTGCACAATTAGATTTCTAATTAGTGCCACTCCCAGCCAGGACAGCAGCCTGTTTTCCGTGCACTTCGGTATTATACACCTGAGGTCTGACCTATAAATGGAGTTTGAACTCCCTTTGCAGCCCCTCAAATCCCACCTCACTCTGTGCTGCAGGATAGCTCACACACCACAAGAGAGTCTCTGAATTCCTTGGCACAGGATTTGCTTGTCAGGAAACAAATCTTGCTTTTTTCAAAGACTCCTTTTCAGAACAGCCCAAAAAGAAGTCACGTGAGACAGGCATGAGACGGAACTGGGACACAAACAGCAAATCATAGAAGGGCTTGGGGTGGAAGGGACCTTAAAGCTCACTTAGTCCCCCCCCCCTGCCATGGGCAGGGACACCTTCCACTAGATCAGGTTGCTCCAAGCCCCTGGCCTTTAACACTTCCAGGGACGGGGCAGCCACATTTTCTCAGGGCAACCTGTGTCAATACCTCACCACCCTCACAGGAAAGAACTTCTTAACATCCAACCTAAACCTACTCTAAGTTTGAAGCCAATCCCCCTTGTCCTGTCACTCCACGCCCTCAATCTTTTGAAGCGCTTATCCTGTTCCTAGTAACCAACTCAATAAAAATACAAGCAATTTAATTTCATGATATTCACACCACTCTCAGTCAGGTCTGTTCTAGCTCCAGTCTCCACAGCTTTGCTGTGGGATGACCTGCTGCTGTTAACTGGTTTGTTCTGGTCACCTCTTTGTATCTGACCCCAGCACTGCACGCTGAGTGGGGACATTCAGGCTGCATCAAGTCTCCCTTGTGCTCTCTGAACCTGTCCTATCTACCTGTGCAAACAGAAGCAGCACGCTCTTTTTCTCAGCATAAGCACATAGGAACAATTTCCACAAGACCACAAAGGGTTTCTGGTGTGGTTTTTTTTTTGCTTCCTAATCAACCCATTTATTTTGCTAGTTGCGTGTGCATGCTAAGAGGGGATGCTTTTAGGGATGGCTGACTGTAATTATATAAGACAAGAGCAGAGAAGCTGCATTCAGACTCATTTCCTCCACAGCCAGAGCCTTGATTTTCTGAGAATTAAATCCCCATAATGAAGGGGATGCCTTTGCATGCTGCTATTGCTGTTTTACATCTCTCATTACACCCTCCGAGTGCACACAAGTAACGACCGAATGAGTCCAGGGTTTAGCTCTTGAAGTAAAATCAGCATCTGTAGGTCAATGTTACATAAACAGCCAGAATGTGTGCTGGAAAAACATGCATGTATTGCTTTCTCTGCCTCGTGCAGCCCTGTTCTGTTCTGGAGTCTCAACAAAACACGGGTACGGCCAAGAGATCAGAGAGGTTCAAAAGAGAGAAACATCATTATAAGAATCATAGAATGGCTTGGGTTGGAAGGGGCCTTGAAGACCATCTCATTCCAACCTCCCTGCCATCAGCAGGGACACCTTCCACTAGATCAGGTTGCTCCAAGCCCCATCCAACCTGGCCTTGAACGCTTCCGAGGATGGGGATTCACAATTTCCCTGGGCAACCTGTGCCAGTGCCTCACCACCCTCACAGGAAAGCATTTCTTCCTAATATCGAATCTAAACCTGCTCTGTCATTGTGAAGCAATTCCCCCTTGTCCTGTCACTCCGTGCTCTTGTAAAAAGCCTCTCTCCAGTGGCCCAGAGGAACATGAAGCAGCCTCTGCCTGCCTCTTTAAAAGCAGGGCTTGGGAGCTGCTAAAGGTCACACTTCACAAGCAAAGGGCCCCTAAGCACTGCAGTGGAACAGGAGGGCTGGAACAATAATTGCACAGTGCTCAGGAAGTCCTGACCTAATGGACTCTCCATGGCTCAGCAGGCTGGAAAGGAGCAGGGAAGGAGAGCTCCAAAACAGTCTCACAACACTGTTCTTCTTCATTCACTCCTGCTGCAGTGAGAGCATTTTGGGCCAGCTGGATGCTGATCAACAGCCGCATAGAGGACACTGTGATAGAAGTACTTTTAATTTTCCTGTACTTTGTTTTCCCTCTTTTTAAACCAGGATAATGAACGCGTCCCTTCCCTTGTGTTCCCAGACCTCGTCTGCCCTGCTCATGTCAGTGGCAAGTTCCTTAAGGCAAGGCTTGTCTTTTGCTGTTTGTATGGGCTTTGTGTAGCACCATCTGACCTGAGAGGCACAGCCACACTGCAACATTAACAACAGACGCCGAAGCAATGCCTGGTTACAAAAATAAACACATGAAAAATACATTTATGACCCTTGCGTACAGCAAAGTGCTGCACACAGGCAGACATCCATTAAGAGAAGATTCAATATCACAGAGTGGTCTGGACTGCCTCAACCTCTTTGCTGCTTCCATCACTTGCAATATAAATACATTCCAGATCAGAATTTCTTGGGATTACTAAGAAATGTCCTTATTTGATCCATCTGTTTTCTATCAGATAGTGAAATGTATATTGCAAGAGACAACAGGGTTAAAATTCATCTCCGATCATAAATACCATAGGTTGTTTTAACATTTACTTGAGTATATTTTCTTTAAAAAAAATCTAAATAGAATAAAATTAAGCCCACAGCAGTAGAAAAAGACATAAAAAACAACCCCCAAACCATGCACACAAAAGCAAGGCACAACAGGAAGAAAATAAAGCAGCTGTAACCTCAAGTGGAAACAATTTGATTACCATCAATTCCCTGAAGTACTGACCAGATAAACACTTGTTTAGTTTATAAGTTCTGACAAGATCACAACCTAAGGTAGTACAGCAGCAAGGGAGTGATTTTTCTATTTATTTATTGAAACTGCTGAGAAAATAATAAAGACAGGAATCAAAATCTATGTCTTCTGTGTAGCTACAAAATATTACCAGTAGGCAGACAAGGCAAACTCACTGGTATTGTTACCAAGATCACAAAGAACCACATGCCTAAAGCAAAGGACAGTGAAAAAGTTGCTTAGGTTTGAAAATCTGACTTTATTATATTTATAAAATAATTTCCTACCAGATGTTGAAGAAGTACTCACATGATCTGGCAAATGTTATATTTGCCCCCCCACCCTTTTATTTTTTTTCTCAGTTATAAGAAGTATTTTTATTTTTTAAGTGCAAATTTAACCTCCACTTCGAGGAAGCAAAAAGATTTTTACAGGAAAGGAGGAATTAAATAGACAAGGAGTTATTGCTATTAAACTTTCTCCTAGTGCCTAAATATAGAAATTATAGCCAGATAAACTGCTTATGTAAAATCTCTTTATCAGTTCTTAAAACGACAAAGTCTGGAGCTGCAGCAGCTTTTGTCCACAGTTTCAGAAGACTTTCTTCATGTTGTTCAGTCACAGAAAACCTCTAGCCTTTTGCCCCCTTTACCCTTATTTCATTCCTGGCTTTAGAAAATTTGCAGGTGCCCTGTGTTATTAACACCTCAGCTGGAGCTATCACTCCTACCTTTAAGAAACCCTCATTGAAACAATCACCCCATGGGGGGATCAGAAGTTGCACTTCACCTCCAGTTGGGAAAATTCCACAACTGGCTGCAGTCAGGGACAAATGTGGCCCTAATCCAAGTGGAAAGATGCACATACACAGGGACTGGACTAAATGATGAGATGCACAAATGCATTCTGCATTGCCTGGGCCTAATGAGAAAGGTAAATTCTTCTCACAAATATTTGCAGCAGGTGAAATCAAGAATTTGCCAAGACATAAACTCTTCTAAGACAACTCTTTGACAGTCAAAATTAACAAAAAGTCTTATTCAAATACATTAAGTCAAAGAGACCACACAATTTAGAAGTTTCCAGCATTAGCCTTTTCCAAATTCTGATGAGTCCTATCTTTTTTTCCTCACACTGAGCCTTCAAGGATTAAGGTATTACACGCTATTAAATCTCTCATCCGTGTCATCTCATTTACTTGGTACACCCTGCTGAAAAATAATGGACCCCTTGATAAAGATCACAAACACTATTTCAGGTCGGTCTTGAGGGTTTTGCAGCTAAGAGGAAAATAAATTAACAGAAAGTAAATTTAACTTTAGCCAAGTCATGACTGCAGTTTCTGTTTAATATCATCTATCATCCCCTCCTTTCTTTGCTCACTCAGCTGAACAGAAATCTGAACTAACCTATTAATTTACCCAGTCCTGACTCCAAATATTGAAAGCCCAAAGTGCTGGTTCAACCACAGTTTGGATGGGGTGAAGCAGATGAGTTCCTGGTCATAACAGTCATCAGCTTTTAAAAAATAATGATCAGTATGTCAAGCTGTATCTGCTGTAACAATATGTATTTTTGACATGTTCTTTTGAAAAAGTCCTTTTGATTTCAAAATGCTTTTCTTCAGTCCAAGTAGCATTTGAAATTCTCAGCCCTCTGCAGCTTCCATCAGGCTGTCAAAATGAGAAGCATTTATCCCTGAAAATACTTAGTTCAGTATGAAATATTGAAAAGGTGATGTGGGGCCAAGCTGGTGACCTACATTTCAACATTCCTGAAATAACAGTACAGAGGGGAGACAGTGGACAGATGAGCAGGAAGAGACCAAAGTCATTAGATGAAAGGAATAAACAAGAACATTTAGAAAGAGAGAGGTAGATACTTGGCAAACCAGATAGGTAACAAGAGAGGAGTGAAAATGGAGTAAACAGAAGTGCAAAGCCAAAAAGCAGGAAGTATGCAGGGAATGTCCTGGGAATAAAGTGTTCTGGGAGTAGGGGCAAAACTGAGGACTGCACATCATGTCGAAGGTCTCAGCAACTGGCTGGAATTGACTTGAGAATTCAACGACCAAAATCTAAACAGAAAATGAAAGAAAGGGATTTAGCCTTACATAGCCCTTGCAGATTATTTCTATTTCAGTTTATGTTGTTGCACTGCATCTACACAAGTAAGCTGGGGTGATTTCCTTCCCCAAACTCCACTGAGCTGATAGATACTGCAGCTTCAAATAATTACTTTAGTGTGCTTTATGGGGATGATTTTTTCCATGATACAAGAGGCTGTAAACCAAATCTCTGTGATACTTTCCGATGCAGTCTTAGGAGCTGCTTAGGACTTTCATTTTGGGAATTTATTAAATCACTTATTTGAAGACTAATTATCACGAGAAACATAAATAACTAGGCTGTTCTGTATTTCCCCTATTCTGTTCTTCAAAATATTACACATATTATCACAGTGTTTCTTAGACTACTAAATATTTGAATTTTAGGCTGATATTTGGCTTTCTATATATTTCTGGGTTTGAAGGTTGGAATTATGACAGTCCGTAGAAAATTGGTTATTAATTTAAAAACTAGAAAGAGGCTTTAGATATGCACAGCTGCATTTTCTAGCTCCCTCCATTTTAAACAGCTGCAGCATCCTGCAACAAACCAAGAACCCAGTTTTGTATTCTGGGTTGCTAATTAGTTATTATCTTTTATAGCTTTAATCAATAAACTGCTAAAGCTAAGTCAGAGCAGTGTCTTCTGCTGTTATTTGTAAATTAACCTTTAACAGTCTCAAAGAAACAGCACTTTCAGCCCCTGCACATTCTTTGCAGTGACTGCTTGATGAGTCTTAATCACACCCTTTTTCTGTAGATGAGGAAGGTCACCTGAGGAAGGAGAATAGAAACTCACTGACATTTAGGAAGAAATTGTCCTCCACTTACAGCCACAGTGTAAAGCTATATCATGAAATATGTTACAACTTAGGTCTCATCACCTTCTGAGTTTTTTTCTTAGGCTCTTTAAACCTGATTTTTAGAAGACTAATTCAGGGGCCAAGAGCTTTCTGACAGTACTGTGGGACCCTGTGAGCTTCTACTGTAATGCCTGCCTGATTTCAGGACCAGTGCCTGTTGTAACAGTGAGAGTCAACACTCCCCCAATACTTTCCATGTCAAATGGTTATGCCATGAAAAGAACAACTGCAGTGCAGCTTTCTGTCCCACTCATCACAATTTATTACCCAACCCCAGTGTGCCAATCTCTTTTCCAGTGACCTGTGCTCAGTAGTCACTTAAAAATCGACACTGTGCCATTCCCAATGCTATCTGCCTCCTGCAGACCTTCTGGCATCTCTTCCAACTGTTTCTCTCTACCAGATCCTCTGTGCTCACCTTTCTATGCAAGATTTTTGCTGGTGTGCCCTCTCATGCCCTTGGAGATCTGCTCAGATCTCTCCTTACGCTATCATCTTTTATCTCATCTGGGCCCTTATCACAGTTTCATTGGGCTGAAGTATCTCTTTCAGATACAATATTCTTATTCAGGTTGGATTTACTTGCTTGACATCCAAAGTAGCCTGTGCAACAGAGAA
This sequence comes from Ifrita kowaldi, assembly GCA_013398055.1. Taxonomy (NCBI): domain Eukaryota; kingdom Metazoa; phylum Chordata; class Aves; order Passeriformes; family Cinclosomatidae; genus Ifrita; species Ifrita kowaldi. The sequence goes on from VZRS01015533.1 coordinate 82,147, forward strand.
CTGGGAATGCCACAACTAACAGTGGACAATTATAATGATTTCTTTCCCTATCAAGGCATTCTTGGACATTTTTCTTAAAATCCACACAAGAACCCCTCTCCTTTCTTCACAGTTCTCCCACAGGCATTCTGTTCACAACACCCTACCCCAAAGCAGCAGTACAAAGCTCACTAGGAAGACTGACTTTACCTTTCAGGCCATTTTGTTTATTTGACATATTTACAGTTGCTTGACATTTAATTTTCAGAATTCATCGCTTATTCTGCATCTCATGCCCCATCAATGGAGCTTGTCTGCATTCCAGGTGACTGCAGCAGGAACCATCCTCTGAGAACAATACAAATATTCCAGAGAAACTGTAGTTCCCAGCATAAACCCAGGCAGTCTAGGGGTGTAAGGGCAAGGAATACCCCTAGCTAGCATGGCACGTGTGAGAAGGTCACAGGCAGGAAGTAAGGAACAGCAGGAAAAACTGACTAAAACCAGGACAGCTGTGAGACACACAAATTTCAGAGGACAAATGCTTGAAGCGTCAGATTTGGGGTGTTGGGATGCAAAGAGCTTTGTATAAAGGGACCTTATAAATCATCTTATTTCACACCCCTGCCACGGGACACTTTCCACTATCCCAGGTTGCTCCAAGCCCTGTCCAGCCTGGCCTTGGACACTTCCAGGGATGGGGCAGCCACAGCTTCTCTGGGCACCCTGTGCCAGGGCCTCACCACCCTCACAGGGAAGAATTTCTCCCTGCAGTGCCCCCAACCAGTCCATGATGGTCTGTCTGCTGTCCTCCCATCCCTGGGAGAGCCCAGGCAGTGCAGGCAGGCTCTGTTAAAATAATTGCACTGCATCCAACTCTGGGGCCCCAGCACAGGAAGAACATTGACCTGTTGGAGCTTTAAAAAACAGGGTTATCACCTCTCCTCCCCAGCTAATTCCCTGAGAAAAGGAAAAGAAACAGCAGATATATTTAGAAGAATGTTACCACCGTAAAATCAGAAGTACAGAATTAGTGTATTTTAGGATGGCATTTGCCTAGGCAATCTTAATTCAGTCCCTTGTGCATATTTGAAAGGGTAGACACTGAAATCCTAATTTCCTGAAAGTCCATGGGCTATCTGACATGGACTTCAGAGATGCCAGTATTTCACCCACAGCTTCACCTACACACTGACAAATTTCACATGCAGATTTTACCATGAGATCCTTTCATCTTTTACAGAACTGTCTGAATGGAAGTATTTTATTTTCCCCTCTCTACCTACGGTGTGTGGCCCAGTGATTTATTTACTGCACACATATAAAGTCTACATTGAATAGAGGATTTAAAATTTCTCATGACTGTTTTTCATCACAAATCCTTTTTGTTCTCCTGAGTCTTACTTCTGCTATGAAAGCATCTTTACACTGTGTTTGTGAAGCATTTGCATTATACCAGTTCTGTTTTGTAGATTGGAACCAGCAGCACAGGGAAATACACACAGATTTGTCTAATGCCTACTAACTCTAAGCTCTGAATTATTCATAAGTCTTATTTATTCAGAAATCTTCAGTGTTTTCTGTCTAGAGCAAAATTTCTGTTCATCTTAGTTTCTGTTATGAGCTCTCACCATTTTTGCCAATCAAGCCCCATTTATTCTGAGTTAGTGATCAAAAAACCAGAGTTCACTTAGATTAGTGGTCATCCAAAGTCTGACAGAATTGTCAAAACTGTCCAAGGACATAGAGCAGTAACCAGAAATCTGTCTTCATTCCCTGAACTCACTATATAGCACGTGGGGGACTAACAAGATGCCCCAGAGAGCTAAACTCAAAGCCAGAGGGAATTTGAACCTTCTTGTCCCAGCTCACCTGGAAGTTTCCCAACTGCAAACCTACAATCTGTTGGACTGGTGCCTAAGAAGGTGCAAACACAATTTAAAAATGCCACATTCAGATTCACTGTCCCTTGCATGGGTGAAATATAATAAAGTCAACAGGGATGCTGTCAGTCAAATAAGGACCAGGTTTTGCTTGGGCAACACACATTTGCTGAAAAACGTGATCATTTTCGAGTTCAGCTGTATATTGGGAATTAAGGATTTACTGATCTAACACTTGACTTGTTATTACAGGTCTTGAACCTAATAACAAAAAAAGAAAGAACCACTGAAAGAGAAACCACTGTGGGAAACTATAGGCAGGATTCTAAACCAGTAGTAATTTGCTAAATATGTGATGTGCTGACGCTACCAAAGTTAACACAACCATTAATCCTGAGATTTCTCCATGAAACACTTGTCTGCTATTAAGGATCAGGGATATCTACAGGTTTTGGGTACAAAGAGAGGAAAAGAATATTATCTGAAACCCACTACAAAAAAAAAAAAGAAAAAAAGGTCTAATTAATGTAATGTCAGGGGCACTAATGCCTTGGGAGTGGACAAAGACAAAACAAAATAATCTTCTTTGTGCAGGGATGCATTCATTGCACAAGTGCCTCACAAGTCATGGAAGGAAGCAGCAATAAGAGCCAAGGGTTACTTCTGCTCAAACAAAGAGATGTTCAGGTTCCCAGAGCGAGCCTAAAATGGTAAGACCCAAAAAAGAATAGCAAGCAGGACTCCAGGTAATGGAACAGGGCTCTGGGACCCAAGTGTCAATGGACCTTGTCGGATGACAGAACCATCCCACCTTTGCACTTAACACTCAGGTGCTTGGAAATCAGCAGTAGCAGCAAGCAAACATCTGGGAGAATGTTTGTATCCACACTGAACTGGTGTAAGGCAATACACTGAGTGCTCAGTCAAGGATGATCAGAGCAGCCAAAAGCCTGAGGGAACCCCTTGCAAAGGTTAGAGTGTACTTGTGGTGACATTTTCAAATGCAAGCTCAACAGTCACACACCCCTCATATTCTGCAAAGGCTGTGTCTTCCTGCAAAGCCTGCCACAGAAGGAAGGGCACACAAACCCCAGGTGATCATAGCCTAGGGCCCCATTGTATATTAAATTAATTTTCAAATCTGTTTCTGCAAACAACTCTTCTCCAGCACAAGTGCAGGTTTTGCTGGGCCACCATTAATCTGTGGGTGCTGTAACTGTGACTGCAAATCCTCAAATTGTTCCTCAGCCCTTTATCCAGGTGAAATTCCCATTTAAGTAAAAAGAAAAGTTTGCACCAAAAAGATTAAATGAAGCAACTATCATCTTTTTCTCCTGGAGACCCCACTTCCCAGCATTTTAGCTGCCTCTGTGGTATGAGCATCACTCCTCACTCGAATTCCTGACTGGCAGCACTCACAGAGCTGCCATACAGGGCTCACCACCCTACACAGGGCATCCACTGAGTTTGCAGTTTAGTTTGGACAGGGCTGAAAACAGTGACTGACTGCTCCTCTATGTCTCTGTATTATTCCTGCTCCAAAATCAAAAGTGAGAAGAATTTTTGTCTGCAATACAAAACATCCAGGTGATTTTTTTTCTAAACTCCATGAGAACCTTCTGCCAATTCTTATTGACTGCTGTGAAGTCATCAGTCAGTGACAGAGTAAATAAAGCTACATTCTAAACCATGCTTTTTGTCATTTATTTTGACAAATAAATAACGTTTTCATTTCCATCATCATGCATTAGTGAATGAAAACAGCTAGCAAAAAATTAGGTCTGATTTCACCACAGAAAAGTAAAATGAGAAGAGACATTCAAAGAGATTTACCGGCTTTGTAAAAATAACAAAGGGAAAACTGATAAGCTCCTAGCCCAGTTTCACTGTTCTTTTGAAATGGAGGGCAAATCAGCTCTGGAATACACACACCTGAATACACACATCAGAACTGAACCATTATTCCATTATTCCATTACACAAACCAGTAACCTCCAAAAGCAGGGTGAAAGCTGGGATCAGGGACTCTTATCTCCAGTGCCCATCTGAGACTGAGTAAAGAAAAAGATGTATTTTATGCTTTGTTGTTCCACTCTATTTAGATTCCACAGATTAATTTACAAGAACTTTATATCCAGATCACAGAATATTCTGAGTTAGAAGGGACCCACCAGGATCATCAAGTCCAACTCCTAAGTGAATGGCTCATATCTCATACAGGGATTGAGCCCACAACCTTGGGGTTATTAGCACCACGCTCTGACCAGCTGAGCTCATCTGAGGGTCTTCACTCAGAGATATAAAACAGAGGAAAAATTAAGTAGCAGCATCAGGAGGTCTACTGCAGTTAACATTAGTTCTTCACAAGTATTCTGGATTTTCACATCCTTACCTGCTGTAGCACTGGAGACTGTTGGCCACTGCTGATCAGGCCCTGCTGCTCCTCCACGCAGGACTCCTGCCTCCTCCATATGCACAGCACTGGATAAGCAAATATCACAGTTGGATTATACAGTTCCCTTCTGCTCTGGACTTCACAGCATTTCCCTTTCCTGCTACTCTTCAAAGTTCAGAACTATTTATCACTGTGCAGCTACTCCTACAGTATTGCATGATGTTAGCAGCACAAGAACCAGCTGTTTTGACTTGCAAAAAATACTCTTGATTATTTACTAAAACCCAGTTGTGGAATAACTTATAAAACAAACACACCTGCAGGACTCCTTGCTCTCACTGACTGGGAGGCACTAATAAGGAAGTGACACATCTTTGCTATTAGGATGTAGCAACATGAGGCAAATGATTAAAAAGTTGGTGGAGTTAGTTCTGAGCTTCTGTCATTATGCCATTTGAACAAATCCCACCTTCCTGGGTTACTGCACATTTCTCATGAGCAATTCAGGAAGAGAAATACATCTTCTCAAATGCAAAAACGAATACAGCAAATTTTACAGTGTCACATCATGAGCACTGGGCATTGAAAGCACCAATCTGCACCTTACATGGAAGGAAAAGAAAAAATCTGCTATTTTTAATACAGAACTAAGCATTGTGTCTATATGCAGCTCCTTAAGAGAAACAGGATTCCGTGACTGTGTCCCTGTCTCTGCTCATTGCCTTCGCACTCCCTTTCACACTTCCAGCTGAACTCAAGGGCACGTTTCATCCAAATGTGGCAGACATCAAGGGCACCAAATTTCTCCAACCAAAGTTCTATGAAAAATCAGCATTTTATGAAAACCATCAGCTGGGCAGGGCACACATGCTCAGAATCTGAGGTTTCAGGTAAGGACGGGGGCTGCTGATGTGAGAGAGCAGAGGAACATGTACAATTTCCCAGAAAGGCCCCATTAGTCTTGTGGGATGAATGGTTTTAAGTAAGCTCTTACTTTTCATTAATTGTTCGAGTGGCTTCAGACAAGATCTTGAACTTTGTATAGAAAGGAATGTGGATCCACAAGAGCATGCCTGACTCAGGACCAGCAGATAAGGTGCTCAGGCAGGCAGAATTCCTTCTTCAGGATCCTGCTCCCCAGACTGTTCATTGATTTTGCAGTTATGGATTACAAAAAAAATTGAAAGTCATAGCAGGACTATAAAAGAAAGAAAACAGCTTGCCCAGTAGGCCACAAAGTCAAGCTTGCTCTGTCTTCCTTTGCTTTTGGTCCTTGAGGTTTAGATTCCTTTTTACACAGCATCTCAAAGTCAGTTGGGAGTCACTCTGTGTCCTCGCCCACACGAAGCACAGTGTGACTCTGAATGTAGGACTTCAATCTTATAAAGACCCCTGTGGATAATGGACAAAGGCACAGTACCACTGCACCAACAATTCTGAGAAACTCATACCACCCTCACTTTGTGATGCCACGAGGAATGACTGCAGCCTTGCAACTGCATCTGAACCTGTGTGGGAATCTTATTAATCACAGCAGATTACACCTGAATATAGACCCAGTTTTCTAGTCTACTTAGGGAGAGCAGAAATACTGTTTGATTTAGGCTCTACAGAAACAATTTTACCATAATTCTCTTTTTCCAAGAGTACTGAGTAGAAAATTATAGCAGACTGCTTGCGATATTGGGCAGCGGATTTTCAAAGATGTCTAAAGAGATTTGGACAAAAGCCTCACTTTTCCTTCTTTGAAAATCCATCTCATATCTTCAAAAAGTCCTTTCAACTGTATTAATCTTCTTGATTGCATCATGTGGTTAATAAACCTGCTGCAGGAGCAGCTGCTTTTATGGTAATGAGAAACAAGAAGATGGAAATGCAGACTGACTATTGAAACATCAGCACTGATGATTACAAGGAGCTTTACAATGAACAAAAAGTATATAATGACAATTAAATGATTCAATAATTGGAACAATTAAGCCTTGACAGTCAACGGATACAAAAGCAGAAGGTAAAAAGAAAGAACAGCACAGCTCTACAGCAGTGCAGTAACAGCATAAGATGCAAGTCAGACTGAATCTGTAGCACGTGGAGATTGGAAGTGACAGCAGCAGAACTCAGGTGCTTTCCATCTCAGCATAGATATCATCAGTCTAGGGCATCTGAAGAAATTCTGTCCTTTTCACAGAGGAAAAAGACAGAATTCCCCTTCTCTGGAGAAACTGCACACGTACCTTTGCATTCCTGCCCTCAGGGACGCAGAGTAGCGCCAGTCCGGATTGGGGTGTTTTGGCTGTAGAAACAAAAGCCCAGGACAATGCTGTTAGTGGCAGTAAAACATGCTAAAAATCAGATGCATCTGGCTAATTATGTCAGAAAAGCCTGCATGGATATACTCAATTTTTGTGAATTGCCAAATCATTCTACAAATCTAAAGAAACTTTCAAATGGGCACACAGGGAGTGTCTCTGTAATAAACTTGTCTGCACGCCAAGGCCTTTGGCTAGAGATGATCTCTGTGGAACAACATTTAATGCTGCAAACTGGTGGAAAGTTATTTCATACATTTATCAACATTTTGGGCATAGGATAAAAAACCAACATCATAAATCCAGAAACATGTTGTTTGTTTACCTGATAAGGTGAGAAAACTGGAACGTCTGCACTGAAAATTATCTGCCTGAGGGTATAAAAATGTAGCTCCCTGTGAGGGGGACAAGTGGGGCAGCGAGGTTTCTGCTGGAATTCAGTGTACTGCAGAGGACTGCAATGGATGCTATCAGATTTGCAGACTGCAGCAAGTCTTTTAGTAAGGACAGACATGTTCATAATACCAAAACCTATTAGGTTCTCCATATTCAGAAGAGGGCATAAGAGGTAGAAGGGGAAAATAGCCAGCAATACCCTCTGACCAACAAACCCCAGCATATGCTGATGTGCTGCAGCATGACTTGCTAAATAAGGAGATAATTAAGAAATCCTCTGTTGATCAAAAATTGCTCCAGAAAATAGTTTTTGCATTGTCAGGGGACCATCACTATAATTTTCAACTACAGGCAATGAGTGCAAGCTCAGGTCCCTTAAAATTAAGCCCTAAGGACATACCAAGGTTATTTCTCAGGGTACTAGAAACATTATTCTGTAGGTGATAGTGTAGTGAGTGCTGAAGTTCAGGCACTGGAATTCAAAGTCAGAACTTATGTCCAAAACCATAATGGACTACATTCATTCCTGATGTGTCTTGCACAGTGCCAAACACACAAATAATAAATGACAGTAATGGTTTAATTCTCTTCAAATTATTGGAGGCAGATCAGAAATGAATTTGACGCCATTACTTGAAAAAGAAAGTGTTGAATGTTCTGAATTATTTAAAGCCAACTCTGTCGTTCCTCTTGAGGTTTGGCGTATGCTTTTCCTTGGATCAATAAGTTTTATTCAAACAAAAATGGAGCAATTACAACTTACAGTATTGCTCTATCACCATACTTCCCAGGTCCAGCATCACTCAAGACTGAGATGCTCTTGGATGATGCACACACGAGTATTCTTTATGGTCTGAGTTACACAAAAGAGAGGAGGCTGCTATTTGCAACCACACATTAAACATCTGTGCTAGCAATTTCCTTCCCATTTAGCCCCCTGTTCTCTGTCATGCTCAGGTTCTGCTGAGTTTAGCAGAAAGTGGTTTGACAAGAAGCCCATTATGCATGGTTCTAGTCTTTTCTGATTAATTCCATTTTGGCCCCAGTCCCAGGGATGTCAAAGCAACTCTAAAGTCAACCATGTGGTAACAGTCAATGAAAGAGGATAGAGAACACACACTGATCAGATCCTCTCCTGAGCTTGCCTTTCTTGAGTATGGAGGGTGCTGACACCAGAAGATTTGGCTTTTCTTCTGCTGGGGATTTTCTTTATTGCAAGGGAACTGCTGGACTGGAGGAAAGTCCCTTTGTTCTATTTTGCAGTTTGAGAGGTGCAGGTTACTAACTTGCACAGGCTTGTAGGCAACGTGAGGAGGAGGAATCTTACCACAGTCCCAGGCAAAACACAGATAAAGTGAGATTACATCAAAGCACTGACAAAGTCTGACACGAATTGGGCAGGAGTGAGAGAAGAGGAAAATGACCACTCACTCAGTACACAGATTTTTGGTTTTTGGGTGAGCACTTTCCAACTCTTGGCTGGAAGACAAAAACTTATGTTCTGTTTGCAATGGGACATCAGATCTTAAATGGGTGATGACGTCAGGAGAAACTAATTAATTAGAAATTCATCATTTATTCACTTCATATGCAGGGACCAAGACTCCCCATGTCAATATAAGAGAAATTAGGAGACTGGTATTTTCAAGGGTTACTATCCAGAAGCTCTGGCATCTTGTGGCTATTCTCTCTTTGCTATGACTCTTCAGGTAGGGCTGTAGTGCTGTTCCCAGAGGAGCAGAAGAAGCAAGCAGGGAACAGGATGAGAAAAATGTACTCTGGAGGTGGAAAGATCTATTGCCACAGTTGACTGCTGGGGGTTTTTTAACTCTGAAAAAAATCAATATCTGTGACTTCTTTCTGAAGTCCTTACAGGAAGAACAAGAGTACAAGGCAGTTGGGCAGAAGTCTGTCTTTGTGCAGACCTATTTTCACCCAGTTTTACCATGTGCTTGCTGCTTGACTGGGTAGTTTCAGAGCTCAGCAAGAGGCACATTTGTCCCACACTTGTGTTACCACAGGTCACTGTCCTGCAACTGACAAAATCAGTGAAATTTCTATTTTGTCAGAATAATTGGCTTCTCCTTTTGTTCTGTTACAGACTGTAATTCTTTCAATTTCTCTGGCCATAAGAGAAAAGTTGTTTCAATACATCTCTAAATGAAACTGGACTAGAAAAGCAATAAAGCATGACCACTAACAGAAGTGGAGCACAGTAGAAGAAGCAAACCTATTCAGTAATACCTCTCCCCAGCTCAGATGCAGTAGTGTTGCTTCTTAAAAATCCACCAGGAATTCACAGTCTACACACTAGGGCTGGATTCTGTGTCTGGCTATGAACAGTCCACCTTCACCAGACCACTCCCTGAAACCTGCCCCACGGCCAAGTGTGTCCCACAGCACTGTGCCAGTACAGCACGTGGCCCATCTCAAAGCAGAGCTGAGTCCTCAGGCAGCCCCAGGGCACAGGGGGCTGCACAGCAGCTCTCAACGGGCTCCTCTGCAAAGCCCCATCACAGACTTGGCTGTGGGATGTGCAGCTGTGTCCTAAACCAACACCACCAGGACAAGGTGCAGCTGGCCAGGAAGTGTGAGTACAGAGAGGAAGCACCAAGAGGAATACAGGTTCTGAACTGGTCCAGATGCTTCCCAGTTGTACATCCCCACACTCTCACCGTGTCACACAATGCTGATGAAGACAATACTGTTCCTTTCACCTCCCCAGCTCCCAAGTCATTACAAGACCCTGTTTCTCCCAATCCAGCACACTCTATTAGGTTTAAGGTAATTTTAGCTTGCCACTTCCCTCAGAGATTTTTGGAGGTCATGTAGCACGTCCAGCAGTCCTGCCAGGAGCTGAAAGAAATCCCATGAGCCGGCACAAAAGTAATCAACCATTCCCTGTTTCACCCATCAGCTGCTTTTTCTGATTCAGTTACAACACACATTATCACAGTGTGAGATGAGTCAAAATCTATCCAGGTGCCTACAGAAGTGGTTGTCACTGCACCAGGTGAACGCCTCATGCCACCAGTTTGCTCCTGCTGGTTCTTCCAGGCATCAGGGCTCATTCTGCCAACCACATAACCACAAGCATTAATGTCACCAGTCATGAACAACCAGCCCTATTGGGAAGTCTGATAATGTATGATAATGTATAATTAAAACAGAGCCATCTTAGGAGCAAGAAAGCTCATGCAAAATGTCACACAGTTGTTTTCAGGTGGGTTAACTGAAGAATCATTTCATTGGTTTGTGGAGAATAAATGTAGTTGAAAACGTATCGTTACAAACATTTTCCTCAGCTCTCTTTTTTATCTAATACTTCAACACAGTAAGAACTTGACCCTGGGAAAGGAGAAATTTCTAATTTTTTAAATATTGTCCTGATCCCGTCATCAATGGATCAATGCAAACACTCACTTCTGTGCTTGCTAGAACAAAACCTGTTTGAAGCAGACAAGTGTGAATCTAATATTTACAAACAGTTGCCAGATGCTGAGGCTCCTAAAAACATCCTGCTTCATTCTGATTTCCACACAAATGCACAAAACAGAATGACATAAGGTATATTTATCAAATGTATCTGCTTTGAAGCAATAATAAAAGGCTTTTAGAACCTCTGACCGCATAAGGCTCTGCTTATTTTCCAGTGAGACAATGCTGACAGGTGTGAGGAAACAGAGGCTTCTATTCCTGCTTTCCTTCTGTAAATGTTTAGAATTAACTTGATGTGGAGAACAAACTGTTTAAATAAGTGTTTATCATTCAAGAAATCAAAAAGGAAACTGAAAAAGGGTGTAATTCAAAAGCCCAAATTCTGGGAATGTTCATTTGCATTCCTAACTCTGAGAAAACTGAGGTGAAGGGAACAGACAAGTGCTTCTGTAAAGTACATTTAATGAGTTCCAAGAGAAGGAAAACACCTCTGCTTAATCTTGGATGCAAATTTCTGCTGGCACAGCAGAAGCCTCAAGCCAAGTGCCTGACTGCCCTGAAGCACAGAGCACTGTCCCTGCTCAGCCGAGCGGGTCCAGACACTGCCATTAAACAAAAGAACAAACATTTATAGTTAACCTTTTCAATGGCAGTAGGGCTGGGGAATTTCTTAAAGGCTTAAGTTCTTGCACTGAGATTGTAAGATATTCCACCATTAATACCTTTAAATCCTCTGAGAGAAATCTCTTGGACAGACTGCTACACACAATGCTGTGGGGTTACTAGACACTTAGGGCTTTAGACACTTCAAAACATGCTTGCATTTAAAGTAGTATCAAAATGTGTTCAACTCAAGTGTTGCTTTGTCTCTACCATGTGTTTAGCAAGCTGGTTTTGAAGTGAAAAATACAGAAAAAGAGCCAGAAGCAGAGCAAACAGCTGTAAACCTCCAATGGATCTCGTGGGTCTTACTATCACCAATGTGCAGGTTTTTTCACTTTCTTTAGAAGTGTCCATAGAGCAACATGCTCTATTTCTGAAAAAGACATGAAACATCATGTTTTGGCAGCCACATGTGTCACCACACAAAAGAAAGGCTACAAGGAAATGTATAATATAAAGAGTTTATATCTAGTTCTGTCAAGTATCCAGACTGCCCACTCCTCATTAGGAATGTGCCAGGCTGCCTTCTGGGACAGAAAACTCCTGTTAAAACATTTTGGTTTGATTGTTATTTCCTGCGTTGAAGGGAAAAGGCTGTCAAGAGATGCAAGACATAAGAAATGAGCTTAACTGCGCAGAATGTAAGAACAGACAGGAAAGATGAAAAGAAAAACCAAGGACCAGACACCACCCAGACATCATTCAGCATCTTCACAAGAATCTGAGGAAACAGACTCCAGACTAAAGCACTGAAACCCTTCCTGAAAATGACAGATCATCACTGCAGCAGTGCCCAGTAACAAAATCACAACTTCACACAAAATCTCTTCACAAAATAGTGTGTGCACCCCTGTTTTGAAAGACAGGAATCCAGGCTGCCCATAACCTCACACAGTGCCAGAAATGAAGCCACAGTATTTTTTTTCCCCTGTATTTTGCCTACACTGCCTGCCTGGTCCCCCTGCAGTAGTTATCTGATGAGAGAGCAATATCCATTAACCCTGCATCGCTACCCTTATCACCAGCCTCCTGACAGCAATAACTGTGCCCAAGATTTCCTGTGCAGCTGCATTAGTACATTTCTTTTTTTTACAAAACACCCTTGGTCTGAGTCATCCTTATAAACCTATAAAGGACTGTGCAGGTAAGCAGGGTGAACCCAGAAGCAGTGGTTATCTTGCAGAAACAAGCTTCCATTCTGCCATCACAACACTGGCAGTAGAAAAGGAACAGCCACACAGGAGTCAGAGCTTCACCAGGCACAAAAAATTCCCTACCTAACCTTATTGCACTTGTTTTCACTTCTACTGTGTCCTTCTAATGACCCAACAAAGTCAGTCACAACTTAGTGCAATTATTAACATCTTTGACCTTACCAGTAAATATGAAAAGAACCAAGGCCTTATTACCCCAAGTGTTACTGAGATTAATCCCAAATAACTTGGAAATATTTTTCCTCTCACTGTATAAACAACATTTTCAAAATAATAGTCACTGTGAAACCCTAGGTATGATTATCTGTGCTTAGAAAACCCATTCACCTGGTCCCATCCTCATCTATGAGCAACCAGTAGAAAATCCATTTCCAAAAACTGTGTGGAAGAAAAAAAAAGAAAGGACCTGTTCACACCATCCAAAAGTAAAACACAGATCAGAGACTGACTTTGTAAACTGGTGCAAGGACAACACTGCCTGTTGCTGTGCCTCACAAGCACAGGCTCTTAAAGGCTGATTCAAAGTTCACTTTCACTAAAAAGAGAAACACAGTTCCCTGAAAATCTAATAATACAAAGATCATTATCCTTAAAAAGTAGAATTCAGTGTTGCTAAGCAATTGATGGCATCTTCAGTGCAAACGCTGAGCTTGAAACAGTAGAAAGACATGGTTTTCGGTATGTAATTAGCCAGGAACGAGTAATTAGTGAATGCCATTACATTCAGCCATTTCCTCATGCGCTCATGGCATTGATACATCTTCACAGAATGCCCTACCACAGGACAGGTTAAGAAGCAGAGGCCTAAAAACAGAACTTGTGATGAGAAAAACTTGTCAGAACTTCACCTCTGTTTAAATCACACAGAACTAGTTGAATAATTGATTCCCCTTTTGGATGACAACTCCACACAGGCAGCATTCCTTGGTTTGTTCTATACACCTCTCTGCTTTTGTACTCCAAGCTTGGGCTGGCTTTGCTGCCACTGCCTGATCTGCACTGGTAATCAAAACTTGCTAATTCATTGCATTCAATGGAGTGAGCCTCAAAATGTGATAGGAATCTGTTTGTTAAACTGATTTCCTACTGGTCTTGCATCCAAAGTGAAGCCATTCTCAGTTATTGCTTTTCTTCTTGCACACCCCCCCACCCCAAAAATCAGCTCTAAAGTGTGTATTTCACCCTTTGATTCTTCAGCATACAGAGCATGTCCCATATTCCCTCCTATGTCAAACACATTCCAGGCATTTTATTACACTCAGAAAAATTTTAAGGTACAAAAACTGCACAGAAAGAGAAAAAGGTACTTCCCCTGTACCCTGCCACTGTGATTTACAGAAGAACAGTGCATTCATTTTAAATGGATTAATGTTGAATGGATGATCATTACTCTCTAAAAGCATTTTTATGGAAGACTTGCTGGCCCTTAAGATACGGGCATCTGTGCTCAACAAAAAACAGCTGCAAAAGATGCTAACATCTTCATATGTGAGAAAGTATAAAGAAATAAATAAATGAGTTCTATTTCTGTGGCAAGAATACACAAGTAAGGCTCCTTTCTATCCCACCAGTTATTTCCCTGACTTTCCCACATCTGGGGCATAGCACACATAAATGCACTAACTGATCTTACGCCTGCCATAATTATGGGATACAAACAACACACAGAAATTGCAATATTTTCGTTTGTGCACCAGAATTAGTCTCTCCTGTGAGTGCTTCTGAGTTCAGTCCCAACATGGGTAAAAAGCAAACTGCACAGATCATGCAAACCACACAGCAACTGCAGCCTTCCTGCACGCCAGGATAAAGCAACCATTAATTCTTCTCTGTGGGAAAATACTGCAAAGGTTAATACATGGCTGGTCAAACCGTAGGAATTAAACAATTTTCAATAGCAACCCAGCAGGTTAGAAGTTGTCACTCTGCAACTTAACGGTGGTGACTTGCTGTAATTCTCTGCAAAGATGTCACTGGGTTGTCACAGGCCAGAAAGCAAAAAATGCAGCACTGGGTAGAACAAACATTATCAAAGGAGGGATTGCAGTTTTCAGACAACTTAAAACATGCTCACATTAGTAAGATCATTGCAATAATATGCTTTGCTAAATTCAACAGATTTACTTAGGCATGAAGACAGCAAAACAGCAAACATCCGTAGCTGCCATAAAGTAACCTTTTGATTCCAAGGCTAATCACTGATTATTTTTTCTCCTGCAATATGAGTTTTACCATCAAAACTGTAAGACTAGATGTGTCATTCCCTAGCAGTCTGTAGCAGCAGGCAATTTTAGACCTGTAAGAGAAAAGGGAAGGACGCAATACTCAATACAGCATATGCTGCAAAAATGAGGTGAATCTCAAACAACAGACGCATGTACTGAACTTACCAACTGGACCCTGAAAGTCTCAGTATTTACCTAGGAACAAAATGCATGGCATAGATTAGATTCATTATAACCAAGTTTCAAAGCTGAGGGTCAGCAAGCCCCTAAGGGAATATGCTTCATCTGAGTTTTCCAGTTGGAACCTCTGCTTGAGTAAAGACTTGCTCAGAGCTCTGTGCAGACCATTTACCAAGGTAGCCTCACCTCATTAGGAGTAATGGAGTCATTTCTAAGTATGATCAGGTTTTGTGCACTCTGCCCACTTTGTCCTGTCAGATGCCTCTCAGTCACCACTGCAGAGGGACCAGTAGTTCCTGTTGGGCCACAGGTATTGTAAAACATGAAAGTGTCACTTCCTGATCCCGCAGTCAGGCATGCCTTATAGCAGTAGGTCTTGGTGAGAGACCCATTGCCCCTCACTTCAATGAAATGGGGCTGTACTTTTAAACCTTGGGGCAATCTAGCATCAATGTTGTTGTTGGCCTGCTTGTACAGTTCAGCAGGGCTGCGTTCTCTGACCGTACAGCACCCTGCACAGCAGGAGCTCCCATACAGACTGTATCTGTAGCACTTGATAATAGTTAGCCCAATGATTGTGAAAAGGAAAACGAAGGAGATGGCGCTCAAAGCGATAATGAGATAAAGAGTGACCTCTGAGTAATTGCTTGGACTTTTAAAGTGTCTTCTTCTATCAGGGATGATTTTGGAAACTCTGTCCACCACAGCAACAGTGATGGCTACTGATGAGGACATCGATGGCTCTCCATTGTCTCTCACCTCCACTGTCAGGTTGAAAGTAGGTGTGCTGTCCTCCCCCAGTTTGCGAGTAGTCCTAATCTCCCCAGTATGGAGCTCTATCCTGAATAAACCTGGATCTGAGGTTTGCACCAGGTGGAAGAACAACCAGGCATTTTGTCCTGAGTCCCCATCAATGGCTATAATTTTGGTTACCAAATATCCAGCATATGCCGAGCGTGGGATCATCTCCAGGGCTGCTGAAGTGTTGGTTGAGGTAGGATACAGAATCTGTGGAGCATGGTCATTCTCATCTACCACGTAGATGTAGACAGTGACAGTGCTGCTCAGTGGTGGGATCCCAGCATCCTGAGCCTGGACAATCACCTGGAACTCCCTTAGTGTCTCATAGTCAAAGGACCTGACAGCATACATGTTGCCACTATCGGATTTAATGGAGACATAGGAAGCAACCGGTAGCCCTTCAATCTCTCCATCTACTAGCGAATAGGACACATAGGCATTTTTGGCAACATCTGGGTCAGTGGCTTTAATAGTGCACAGGAAGGCTCCAAGGGGGTTGTTCTCAGGGATGTAAACTGAGTACACAGGTTCCTCGAAGCGTGGAGGATTGTCATTGATGTCGGAGATCTCCACATGGATCACCTTCTGGGAGGACAGAGGGGGGCTCCCAGAATCAGTAGCAGTAACTGTGATGTTGTAGGCTGCTGCTTTCTCGTGGTCCAGTTTGCCATGGGTGACCAAGGTGTAGGAGTTCTTGAAGGAGTTGAGAGTGAAGGGGAGGCCGGGTGGAATGCGCAGGCTCACCTGCTTGTTCAGCCCTGAGTCCTGGTCAGTGACACTCATCAGGGCCACCACAGTTCCTGACCTTGCATCCTCTGGCACTGGGCTGTACAGGGAGGTCAGCTCCACTTCAGGAACATTATCATTGGCATCCACAATGTTGACCAGCACCTTGCAGTGCCCAGCCATAGAGACAGGGCCCTGATCAGTGGCTTGTACATAGATCTCATAGGAGGATGCCTCCTCATAGTCCAAAGTGCCATTAACCCGCACCTCCCCTGAATGTGCGTTCACGCTAAAGAGCTGTCTCACCTTCTGAGGGGTGTAGCTGCTGAAGGAGTAGATCACATCCCCATTCGAGCCCTCATCAGGGTCTGAGGCATTGAGTTTGACCACTAGCGTGCCAGGCAGGGAGTTCTCCAGAAGGCTCACGGTGTAGGTGGAGCGGTCAAAGGCAGGGGGGTTGTCATTGGTATCCACAACTCGCACAGAGATCTGGGCCGTACCAGACTTGGGGGGATCCCCACCATCCACAGCAGTCAGCACCAGCTGCTGCAGGGCAGTCTGCTCCCGGTCCAGTGGCTGCTGCAGCACCAGCTCCAGGAGTTTGCTGCCACTCTGGAAGCCTTTAAGGTCCAGGGCAAAGTGGCGGCTGGGGCTGAGCAGATAGTTCTGCACAGAGTTGGTGCCCACATCAGGGTCCTGGGCACTCTCAATGTGGAAACGGGCCCCGGGCACGGCAGACTCACTGATCTCCAGCCGGTAATCCTGGCGGGGGAACCGCGGCGCGTTGTCATTGATGTCCAGCACCTCCACCTCCACGTTGTGCACCTCAATGGGCTGCTCGATGACCAACTCCAGGCTGAGGAAGCAGGAGGGGCTCAGCTCGCAGAGCGCCTCGCGGTCCATACGCTCCCGCACCAGCAGCGCCCCGCGGCCCAGCTCCAACT
>VZRS01015539.1:0-17553 GCA_013398055.1 Ifrita kowaldi
GGGGACACCGGGCCCGGGTGCGGAGTGAGGTGGCGCCGGGCCGGGGGTGCAGGGTCAAGTGTTACCGGGTCAGGGGCGCGGCCCATGGGGCACCAGGCCGGGGTTGCGGGACAAGGGAGACGTAGCTGTCAATACAAGTCTCATTAACGCAGTCAATGTTGAATTAGGAACTTGTTTCCGCACCTGCTTTCTTTGGTCACTGCCTGACCCCTTTTTTTCCTGTTTAAAATAACAGCTTTTGATTCCAGAGGAATCTGTCCATTTAAATTAGAGCGTTTCTGGAGGGTTGGGTGTGTTTTAGTTAAATGTGCTGATTGACTTACAGTCCAACGGCAAAACTGCTAATGGCAAAATAAATTTCCTGTGGAGAACTCCTGACCTGCTGGAGAACAAAAAGCTTTACTTCCTTACCAAAAATTTCAGCTCAAATGCTAAGCGGAAAGAAGTGGTAGAGTTTGGACAGAGACCAATTATCTGGATGTTACTGAAGGAAAATTCTTTTCTCTGATAACAAATTCCAGGGTGCAGCCAGTTCATGTGGCTCGATGGCTGTTAGCTGTTGAAGTTCAGCATTCCATAAAGACAGATAAGATAGCCTTTATCATTAAGTAGAAAGGAAATCAGCTGGCTGTGAAGGCCAAGAATTAAGTTTTTATGACCTAGAAACTACATAATAAAGGCACTTTTCAACAAGAGAAGGAAGCAATGTCTAAGTTAGCAGCGTTGTCTGAGGATGGAGACCCAAGAATGTGTTGGCCACTTCAGTGAAAACACCTGTGCAGTGCTTGTGGCTGCCAGAAAAATGATAGTTACATTTCTGTTTTAAACCTGTACATGCTGGATTTTTATCTTGTGCTTCAGGACATCAAAGCAAATGTACAGTGGTGCCTAAGAGGGAACTTCTCCTCACACTGTTTCCATGTAACTCCTGACTGTGCTGGTGCCTTCCCTTGGAATCAGCTGTTCCTGGTGCTGCACACAAGGGTTACACTGCGTTTCTCTGGGCACTCTTCTGGGAGCACCCCACCTTCTCAGGTGCCCTTGGGTACGAGATACCAGGCTCTGCAAGCAGAACAAGTGCTGAGGACTATGCTCCATCGAGATTGGAGGTGTTGACAAGGTCAAGTTGACCTGCATTCCACAGCAAAATCACTTCTGTGGGGGAAAAAAAGGTTATTGTCGTAGGGGACTCGTTTCTGAGGGGAACAGAAGGCCCAGTGGATGGACACTGGAAGCAATGACACGGGAAAATGAGGGTGATGCTGTTCACCATTGCAGGGAGAAAAATTCATGTGGCCAGAGCTTGATTAGTGTTCAAGCTGGCCAGCACTGTGAAGAACAGCAAAAAGGGCTTTTTAAAACGTTCAACAGCAAAAGGAGGATCAGAGATAACATCGGTCCGCACTTGGCAAGGTCAGACACCTCACAAATAGGGACACGAACGAAGCAGAGATGTTTAATGCCTTCATCTCTGTCATTAACATCAGTGATGGGCCCTGGGACCCCCAGAGCTCTGTGTTGGAGGACTGTGATTAGGGGCAGGATAAACTCCCAGCCAAAACTGAACTTGTTTGAGGCTTGCTGCTCCAGCTGGATGCTCGTAAATCTATGGGGCGTGATGGGATTCATCCCAGGGTACTGAAAAGGATCTCTCTCCATTATTTTTCAAGTCTTGGGAATCTGGAGAGGTCCCAGCTGACTGAAAGCTGGCCAAAGTCCTAGTTTTCAAGAAGTGTAGGAAGGAAGACCCTGGTAATTGCAGCCCTGTCAGTCTCACTTCAGTGCCTGGTAAAAGAGAGTTATTTTTCTGGGCATTACTGGAAAACACTTGAGAGACAACACAGTCTTTTGGCTTCCAGCAAGGAGCATGTTTCTGGCTGAGAAAATTTCTCTGGATAAGTCTCTCATTCTCTTTAAGTTTCTGGGGTGGGGGGAGGGTGAGCGTTGAGTTTATTTATACATGTATGTGTCTATGTGTTTCCAACTGCTCTGTTTCACGCTCCGGGAACCCTTGCTGCCCATGTCCTGGCAGAACGAGGTGACTGCTCCCACACGGTGGCACTGCTGGCCTGGCTGTGCCCCGCTGCCTGCCCAGGAGGGGTCCGCAGTGGGGCAGCTGGGCTGTCCTGAGAGCAGCCCAGTGGACCTTGGCATCTCACAGAGTCACAGAATCACAGAATCGTGGCCCCTCTGCGGCTGGTGGATGAATCACAGACCGATCTGGGTCACCTTCTGCTCCTCCTTGCAGGATTTTGGGGAAGGGGAAAGGCGCTGGGTTACACCAGCATTGAACACGGTGTGTGGTGAGAACAGTCCTGCTCATCCCTCGCTGGCTCAGGGCAGTCATGGGGCCAAACACCTCCTGTCGCTCCTGTTTTCCCTTCCTCACCTCCTCCCCAGACCCCTCTTGTTTCTCCTCACTGCTGCCATGCTCAACCACTGTTTCCAAACATAAGCTCCCCACAGCCCCTCCAAGCTCCATCCACATCTTTGCCCTCAAAGCCTGTTCATCTCTCCCAACACCCCTATAACTCCTCCACACTCTTTTTTCCCCTACGCTTTTCTTTGTGCCCGCATTCCTTTCCTGTTTGCCCAGTGCTGCTGGGAATCCATCCGAGGGCCTGGGCCAGAACACAGACTTGCAGGTGCAGTGGCCTTTCCTTTCCTCAAGTCAGGCTTTGGATTGTGTCATAAATGGGCCAGGTATCCAGGGTTCTGTCAGCTGCGAGGCCTGGTTGTGTTTGTGGACAAACAGCTGTGGTCTTGCAGAACCAGCACGGCTCTTCTGTGGCCATGCTGGACTCTTCTTGTGGCTAACACCCTGCCTGGCTCGTGCTAGAGCTTCAGGGTTTGGGCCCTTCCACTCCGTGAGGCACTCGAGCATCCATCGGTCTGATCAGCCCACGCAGCTGCTAAACTGGGTCCCTGCCTGTGTTTTCCTCTTGAGCGTGACTGTCTGTTTGTTAAATAATGTAGCGACACGAGGTTCCTTGAACTCAATTTATCTTCCCGTGTAGCCATGGGAACAGCCGGCGGGGTGGTGACGCTGGGCTTGCCGTCAGATCTGCTGCAAGCCTGGCTGAGCCCAGCTCCTTCAGCTGACGCTGTCCTGCCTGGCAGCTTTGCCTTTAGGCTTGTTTTCTTAGACTCTTCTTTAGCCAGCAACATGGCTGTACTTTAAACCTGGGAAATGTCGAGGATGATGGGGTGTTTGGGGTGTTTGGAGGAAGATGAGGGATTTGGGAGCAGCCAGATGTGACAAAGGGGAGAAGTTGCACCCAAAGGATGCTGCAGCTCCCAGTGCTGCCTGCAGTATATGGCTCATGAGAAGAAAATAAGAACCAGTATGAGTGGTTCAATATTGTTCAAGCGTGTGCTTATTTCCAGCACAGAAGCATCTTGAATCAAACCTGATTTCCTCCTTTATGCCATAAAATGACTGGCTGCAAGGAGCTGAGGAGAACCCACCCTCCCAGTCACACATTCCCTGTCCCTCCTGAAGTACATTCTCTCGCCCAGGTCGTGGGTATGGAGGAGAGGGTGCGTGGGTGGCCAGCACAGTGCTGCTCCTTTGACTCAAACACTTCTTTTTACCTGGGAAGGCACCAGACCATGTGGCAGAAACCACTGCTGAGGTGATACCACCAAATGTGTGCCGTGTGTGTTGCCTGAGAGTCAGAGTTGAGCACCACAGCGAAGTGAACTGAGAGAGCCCCATCCTGCGTGGTGAGGACTGTGCCACGTCATTTCCCCCAAGGGCTGCACCTACACCTTACCACAGAAGGGGCTTTCTCTGTTGCTATTGGAGGCAGAAGTCACATGTCTATACAGCTGTGGGGATTTTTTGCAGTCTGTAGGACCTGTCTCTGTGCCTACCATTGCTGATCTCCTGTTTGGTCCCACCCTGTTTCACTTCCAGCTCATCTTTCAAGATCTCAGAGCCGTTTCTGTGACCTCTCTTGACATTTTCAGATTGTGCTGTTTACTGTGTTTTCAGGTCAGTGCTGCAGGTGGGAACACTTGAGATCGAAGGTAGCTCTCTTATCTCCCTCCATTCATGGTTTGAAAGTAGCATTTCTTACCTTCATTCATGTTTGGTGTTTTGCTTTGGACATCTCTCCAGCTGGCCCTCAAACCACAGGCCTACACCCCAATCATATTTAATTTTCAATAGAGCTGTTGAGGAGAGTGAATCTGTACCAGGATATTGCAATGAGCCAAAGTTTTGCTTTACCAGTGTTTGGGATGCTTGCACCAGTGCTTATGGTTGCATGAAATATGCTTTCTGAAGCAAAAAATAGCCAACAATCTTGGGGAGCATCCATGCTTCTGACCATTCTAGGAAGTTTTATCCCAAAAGCCAATCATCCTTTGAAGCATGTACCCTGGGCGGGTGAAAAGAGAGACCTTTATTTTCTTCTCCAGAGCTGTTTCTAAAGCAGGAAATGTCCACACCTCCTTCAGACTTGATCTCAATGTTCTTCACGGCACATATGTGTAATCTTAGCTGCTGCTGCTCCTCCTCTTTGCATCTTTTTTTATTCCCTCCCGTTTAAGTAGCTCTATGATCTGAACTTTATCCCTAACATACTTGACCTTATTTTTCAGAAGATTATTTACAGACATCCCCAGTGTTTTTCGTGGCATGTGTCGAGCCCTTGGGCTAAAACCTGTCTCCTGGTTTATTCCTGCCATCCAGGGAAAGGAGAACATGTCTGAGTGATTGTCATGACTTAACCTCAGCCAGCAACTCAGCCCCACGCAACCACTCCCTCCCTCCCGCTGGTGGGATGAGGGAGAGAATTAGAAAAGTAAAAGTGAGAAAACCCGTGGGTTGAGATAAAGACAGTTTAATAACTAAAGCAAAAGTCGTGTGTGCAAGCAAAGCAAAACAAGGACTTCATCCACTGCCTCCCATGGCAGGCAGGTGTTCCAGGGAGGCAGGGCTCCATCACATGTAACAGTGACTTGGGAATACAAACCCAGAACGTCTTCCCTTCCTCCTTCTCCCCTAGCTCTGTGTGCTGAGGGTGGTGCTGTATGGCCTGGGATATCCCTGGGGTCAGCTGGGATCAGCTGTCCCGGCCGTGTCCCCCCCAGCTCCTTGTGCCCCCCAACCTCCTCACGGGTGAGGGTGAGGAGCAGGAAAGGCCCTGGCTGTGTGTAATCCCTGCTCAGTGATAACTCAAACATCCCCGTGTTATCAGCCCTGTTTCCAGCACAGAGCCAAAACCCAGCCCCACAGCAGCTGCTGGGAAGGAAATGAAGTCTGCCCAGCCAAGCCCAGCACGGTGATGTACAGAAAACAGACACTCAGGCGTTAGTGAGAGGAATGGGCTTCGCTGAATGAGGAGGTGGTGAGCAAAGGCCAGCTTTGATGCAAGCATCCATCAGCAGAGATCTGTGAGCCTATGGAAGCGTTCAACAGCCTGTGAACAGTTAGCAGGCTTCATATTCTCACCTCTCTGTGTCTGACATCAGCAGCAAGACAAAAATATATGCTCCTTACAGCAAGACATGGGTCTTTTGGCATTTCTTGAGCTGGTTTGTTTTCCTCAGTGTGAGGAAATAACACACGAAGTAGTTCTGAGATGGAGTGTTTCCTAAATGGATGTAGCTTGGCAAACTGCAGCTATCAATTCTCCTTAGATAAGCTGGTGTCAGAGTACCTGGGTTTGAAACCTGGCACTTCTCTTCTGCATCTTTCAAAGCTCTCTCAACGATGCCTGTGCCAGCAGTTGCTGCCAGAGTAGTTTATGGGGGGGATTAAGTTGTGTAGTGGAGATAAACACTTATTGGAGGTGAGCAGGTCAGGAAGGCATCTTCAGAGATAAGGCTTTTTGGCAAAGCCTTCTCCTTCCAGAGCTCTCAGTGCCCCCTGTGCCAGTACCATGCTGTGCCTCATGAAGTCCTGGGGCTGGCTTAGGGGGGACCCAGCCTGTCCTGCCCTTGATCCCAGCATTGCATGGGGGGTGTGCAGGAGCAGGCAGCGGTGCAAGGAGCCAGGGAAGAGCAGTGCTGTGTTTCCCCTCAGCTCACGCTGCTGAAGGCACTGTGGCTCTCTTCAGCCCATCACTGAGCTGAGAGCTTTAGTCCTGCGTTTCCTGGGCAGCCATCCCTCTGCTTTGCAAGAAAATTCCATGGGAAAGGGCAGCTGCACTCAGGGACAGCTGAGGGTAAACTTGTCTCCTCACATAAGACTGGGCTGCCTTCACACTGTGTTTTTCCCAGCTTGTTCCTTTTTATTCCCCGTGAGGATTTTACTCAGCACTGAAGTTGGGTGGATTAGCTGCATCTGCCTGTGACCTCTGAGGTAAAACATACCTATTTCCAGCTGCAGAATCCCAAGGCAGAAATCAGCCCCTTGGGGATGCTGCTCACCCCAGCACATCTGGGAGAGGACTTCCTGAGCTTTGGGAAGGAAGCTGTAACTTACAGCAAGACCCTTGCTTGTGAGCAGGTCCTGGGGTGTCAGCTACAGGAACAGGTCTGCCCAGGGGGGTGGAAATTTAGGGTATGTTAGCAGGATCCTGGCAGCTCTCTGGGCTGGGCTATGGGGACTTTGTTCTGGGAGCCACTTTCTTCTTCCAGGGGTTTTGCCTTGCAACAGGGAGGTCCTTGCCCTTGCCAAGGGTGTCCCTGGTCCCGAAGCCTGCTCTCCTTGCCTTGAAAACAAGGAGCTAACTGTTTTTCTCTCTGATATCTCTTCCCTGTGGTGGAGTGAGCCTTGTCCCGGCCAGCAGCCAGGCCTGGGGTGAAACATCCTGCCAGTTCACAATCTGAAAACACCATTAAAATAAAGGCTTTTTGGGAAGGGCAGAAGGCTGAGGAGGAGGCATTCAGTCGTGGGAGGATCAGAGGCTCCCAGTGCTCTGTGAGGTGTGTGCCTGGCTTCTGTGGCATCTGGGGAAGAGCCAGAGGCAAAGAGCAGTGCCCTCATTCCCGTAAAAGTGTACTGGAATAGCTCAAAGGGCACTGGAGCATCACAGTGCTGCATCCAGGGATAGCTGAGGTCTGCCCTTAGCTCTCTAATGCCTGTAGTGTCTCTGGGCTTTTCTATGCCTTGAAAAATACTGAAGGCTGAAATTGTGCCCACACCCTCAAAAGGAAAGGGCTAAAAATGTGGGTAATGAAAATGCATCTGTTGGAGAAATCTTGGGAGCACCTGCCAGGTAGAGCTGGTGCTGTGGGACTTTGCTCCAGTGACCTGAGAAACCTAGAGAGACAGCTTTTCTGGGAAAGCGAGTTCGAGGCAATCATGCTGCTTCTGACGTGAGTCTTGTTCTGCTTTCAGCCTTTTTCAGCAGGCCGGACATCCCAGAAATAGAGGGTGTTGTAAGTTCTGTGAAAAAGGGCACCTGACTTGAGGGAAGATTAGTTTGCCAGTGTGGGAAAAACTTCATCCAAAGCACACCCTGAAATCCTGAGTAGAGATAAAAGGCAGCCTCAAAGCTGGTGAAGCCCCCCTGGTTTGTCTGCTTACGGGGTGATTTGTTTCTTCTTCCAGATTCGTGGTGCTTAGCAGAGAGCTTGGAGGGGCCCAGCTGTGCCTGGAGTCTGAGCCCCTTCTAGGCATGAACTTTTGTTAGCAGCTGACAAAATGCTGGTGCCCTCAAGCATGGGGATGACAGGATGGCAGAGGTTGCTTGGGATGACTCTGTAACCTTGCTAGAGTGGTTGCAGCTCAGTTTGTCCACGTGAAGGTGTTTGGGATCCTCTGGTCTTCCTCTCTTCTGTCCAGTGTGGTGCTGTGGAACCATCACTTGGCAGTGGAGCTGTTGAGGCTGCAGGACAATTTCTCTGCAATTACCAGTTCTCCAAAGCAGATTTTGGCAGATTTTGGAGATGGAGTATGTTTTCCCCTATATTTCTGTAAAATCCCTGGAAGAGCTTTTGTTTTTCCCGCTATAAAAGTATGTCTTGCTCACTGAATTGGTGTGGGTTCTACTACAAAGCCTTTTTTTGCTGCTACAGATTGGATGCACATGAGGATTGCTGAGATCACCAACCTGAAGCTCCTCCGGTAGAGATTAGACTCAAATTATTACGGAACAATCTGATTGTGATGTTAATGTAATGCCTGGAAGATCAAACCACTGTGTCCTCTCCACGGTTATCAGGTTTTCTGAGATAAACCCCTTTTATAACCCTCCTGATAGATTTCTGAGCTGTTGTTCAAACAGGAAGGTGCTTTCTAGCAATCTCCTTCAGTGCACCCAAAGGCCTCTGTCCCCTGCGGTGTCATGGAGTTCAGTCTGCCCTGTTTCCCTCATATCTTTCCTGAAAGACTGAAAGCTCCTTTAAAGTGCCTTTAAACAGGTCTCCTCTGGGAGGCTGTGGAAAGCCATGAGTTTGTGCACCAGTTTTTCCTCTGATGGAAGGTGTTTTTCCAAAGAGGAGCTCGTTTCTCACCTCCCCTGCAAGGTCTCCCATCAGGACCAGGAGAACCAGGCACCAACAGCCTGGCTTGTCTGCCCTGACTCCAGACAGGGCCATCCCCATGGCTTCAGGAGGGCAGGAAGCCTTTGGAGGTAAAATGTGAGTGCAATTGCCTGCTGAGCACCACAGATGCCCAGAGGTGAATCCATGAGGCTCTTTCCTGGGCTCATGTGGGGTCTGGGTCATAGGTGGGGCAGTGAGTGCCTCTCCCATTCCCACCAGTGCGTGACTTGAGCCCAGCCTGGGAGTCAGGATTTGAAGTGTCCGGGAGCAGCCCCTTTCAGTTGTGTACCCTCTGCTGCTCCTGGAAAGGGCTGCTGCAAAGCCATGGGCAATCTTCCATATCAGCCCTGGCTTGCTGAGGGGCCAGGAGGCTCTGACACCCCGTGGGAGGCAGCTGGGAGTGTGCTGTGGCTGGGGAGAGGGCGGAGGAATGTGCTGGTCCTTTCCAAGTGCCTCAGCCCATCAGGAACTTGGCCTGAATTTCCTTCCCCCTCCCATCTCTCCTATCTGAGCAATTCCTGGGGGCTGCGAGCAGAGAGGGGCCCTCCCAGCACGTGGCCTGATACTTCCCAGAGAGCTTGCATGGATTATTTGCTGCTGCTTCAGGTCAGCTGTGCTAGGCAGGGATGAGAAGCAGGTTGGGGATGCCAGAAGGAGCTGAGCTCTGCTCTCCTGGAGAGCCCCAGGGAGACAGGAGGTGTGTGATCCTGGTGGGTCTGGGGCAAACCTGTGCCCTTTTTTCTCTGGGCATCCCTGCCCAGTGCTCTGCAGGAGAAGAGGCTCTGCTTGCACCTGGCAGCAGTGGTGCCCTGCTGTGGACCAGTGCTTGGTGGGCAAGGGCTGGATGCAAAGGCTTTGGAGATGGGCTGAGTTGTTCCCTCTTTGGAAGAAGAAGTCGTGACTTTTTGCATGTTTCTTGTGACCAGCTGATGAGGTTGCAGTCCCTGATCCAGGGCTGGGGTGTACTGAGCATTTATAGCGCCTCTATCGCTTTTGAAGATAAGGGCACGTTAGTATTTTATTGCCCCTTTTCTTCCATCCAGGCATCATCCAGAGCAAGAAGAGGAGAGGGGAACAACTTGTTTCCTTCTGACAGGGGATTAGCCACTGCAGCCTGGCCCTCCAGTGAGGGGTGCAAGCCTCCCCACTCCCCCACACCATCCTGCGAGGTGAGGGCTCGAGATGGAGAGAGCTCTTCCCCAGCCAGCCCTCTTCCCACCCCTGCTTTGCCCCTGGCTGCCCATCTTGTCCTGAACTTGGCTGTGCTCCCCTGTGCCTTTCCTGCAGGGAATTCTGGAGCACCCTCAGCTTTTCCCACTGAGCTGGTGAGGGGCAAGAGGCCATCTGAGGGGCTGGCTCTGTGCTGTGCTGGCTGGCTCAGCTCCACCACTTCACTCGTGCTCACCATCAGCACAGCTGCTCCCCGGGCCAGTCTGAGCTCCTGTTTTCTCTGTCCCTAGGCTGGGCCACATCCAGGCTGCCCTCAAGAACCTGGTTTATGAATAATGAGGAACGTGGCTATTGCGTGATGCAGAGATAACCACTGCCACCACATCTGTGCACCCAGTGTCCTCCCCTCCCCTTCCCCATCCTCCTTCCCCGGTGGAAAATCTGTGTCAACCTGTCTTGCCCTGTAGCCAAATTTCACATCTTAGGGTGCGTTCACATTGAAGGTCAGGGAAGCTGGAGGGGAGAAACGTTCCCCTCCCTGAGCCCACCCACTGCTTAATGCAGGGGCTCCCCTGTGGCAGGGCTGGTGGCACGGGGGCCTGGGGAAAGGTTGGTCCCTGTTCCAGGGTGACGGGTGTTTCTGTACCCCAGCTCTGAGCTCTGCCTGCCTTTGCCTGTGCCAGCTGCCCTTCTCCTTCTGGGGGAAGCTTCCCTTCTGCTCCTTGAATTAAAGCATTAATAAGCCCAGCACCAATGAAGTTCTGAACTGAGCGTTTCAAATGCCCCTTTGTTTAATTAGCGCAGCCTCTGCCCGCAGACAGGGGTGGGAGGCTAGGGGCAAGGACCCAGTGCCCAGGAATTCCTCCTCTTTAAGGTGTGACCTTTTGTACCAGCTATTTTCTCTCCCACTCTCTCCACCAGCTGCCCAGAAACAAAACATTTATGGCCAAAGGACCCTCAGAACTTGCAGCATCTCCTGGGGGGCTGCAGCCAGCAGGTTAAGCCTCTTGCATGCTCCAGGGCACTCTTTTCCCCAGGGCAGGAATAAATAACTCAGCTGGTCCAGGGTTGAGGCCGTGCTTTGTGCTTTGTCCCTTGGCCATGGAAATGGGGCCACTGGCCTTTGCCTTGAGACCCACCATGGTGCCCTCCAGTGAGCATCACCCTGAGGATGGGTCCCCGTGTGGCTCCTTGCTCTCTGAGGAGGGGAGAAAGCGTGACCCAGCGTTATCAGGAGCGTGTTAACCCCACAGCAAACATGATTTCACTGGTGCAAGGGTGACGGTGGTGACGTTTGAGTGGGGAGCATGGTCCCTTCCTCTCCATGGCCTAATCTAAATTGCTTTATGAGGGGTCAGCAGGTAGACCAAGGCCTCCTGCTCCCTGGGCAACAGAGAGCCAGGGCAAGGGGATCCCTGGGTGGCCCTGTGCCGTGGCATGGCAGAGCAGGGGTTCTCTCACGTGGGGCAATGGTACATCAGATGGATTAAAATGTACTTGCTCCTCGGTGGGCTGCAGAGCTGGGCTGCCTGCACCTCCTCTCCTCCTGCCGTGCCCTGGCACGTGCCCAGCACGCCCCAGTGCCACCAGCAGCCTGTGTGGATGTCATGCTGCTGCTCCTGTGCAGGGCTGCAGCCACGCAGCCTGTCCCTCCACAGCCTTGGCTCCTTCCTGCCCATCCCTTGCAGCTTTCCAGTGTCTTGCTGGTGGCATTTTTCTCCCAAAACACACCCTTCAAGGACCTCGGGGCTCAGGACCTGCCTGTGAGACTTCTCTGCAGCTGTGTTGGGCTGCTCAGCCTCCACCATGGCCAGGAGCTGCCTCTGGTCCTTGGGACCGTGTTTACCCCAGGGGTGCCAGTGCTCACTGGGATGGGGATGTGGGAGTGCCAGGGTTCCCCACTGCCTGGGGACTTGGATGTGCCATACACAGGAGCCATGAGTACCTCTGTGGGCACCCCAGGTTCATCACACCTGCAGAAGGGGGGCAGAAGGGAAGGTGCTGCCTGCTATTAGCCCACAGGGAGCTCTGCTTGCCCCCGCTGGCACCCTGGCAATAGTGGTGCGTGGCAACCTCCCAGCGTGGTGCCCAGGGACAAACTGTGCCAGGGAGTGGCCCTCCTTCCCCCCAGCAGTGCTCCCACCTGCCTGGGCTCCTGGGTGACAAAGCCATCAGCTGTGCCAGAGCAAGGGCCACCTTTCACATCTCGGCCCCCACCACAGCCCCCCTGCTGGCCCCTTGGTGCCAGAGAAAAGCTCGGACACAGTCTGGCTAGAAAGACATATTTATTGCGACATCGGTTTGCAACCAGCACTCAGCCTCCCCAGCAGTGACTCCAGACCCACACACATGCCCTTGACCCGGCTGTGATGCCTCCATGGCCAGCGGGCTGGTCCCTGGGGCCACCAGCCCACTCCCCCCATCCAGTAGGTTCATTGGGGCTGCAGGCTGGGGTCCCGCTGTGCCAGGAGCTGCCTGCGAGCTGGCAGCATGGAGTAGGGAACAGAAGCTGGATTCAGGGTCTTTTATCAATGCAAGCCACCAGCTGCGATCTCCAAGCAGTCACAAGGCTCTCAGAATCCCAGGGAGAGAGCGGGGTCAACCCCCCCAAACACGTGAGAGGGCTGAGCACGGGCGATGCCGCCGTGTCCTCTGCTCTTACCGCGTTCCCTTGGTGCCAGCCCGGACGCTCTGGGGAGGCGGGAGAGGTGCCAGCCTGGTTCCCACCTGCAGCCACTACACGTATCCTGTCAGGTTGTAGGAATTTACTTCACTCTTGGTCTTGTGCACCTGGCTGACAGAGGGCTGGGGGCTCTTGTTCGCCAGCAGCTGGGGCTGGTAGGCGCTGGAGTAGGCGGTGGTTGTGTCCCGGGCAGGGCAGGAGGTGCAGAGGATGAAGCCGCCGATGAGGGTGAGGAGGGAGGAGATGGTGCCCAGGTAAAGAGCCTCCCCGAGCTCGAACTTCATGCTGTCGGGGAGGACGGGGTTGCGGAAATCCCGCAGCACCACGTGGATGTTCCACACCAGCGGGATGAAGCACAGCAGCCCCCCGAGGACGAAGACTGCGCCGCCCGCCACCGCCACCCGGTCCTTGCCCGGCGAGCCCTGGCTGAAGACGGTGCACCTCATGCCCACGACGGAGAGCAGGCAGGCGAGGGAGGACACGGCGCAGGAGCTCACCATGAGCGCTTGGGCCGCCTGGATGTCGGCGGGCAGGTTGAGCAGGGAGCTGTAGATGTCGCACTGGGTGATGCCCGTGCTGTACGTGGCGCACTCCATCCACAGCCCCTTGGTGAAGCTGACGGCTGTCACGATGCTGGAGCCGATGTAGGAGCTGGTCTTCCAGCTGGGCAGCAGCGTGGCCGTCAGCGTGCCGATGTAGCCCAGGAAGGCCACGGTGTAGCCCAGCAGCTGGAGCCCCATGGACACCATGGTGGGGGGCTGGCTGTCACCTCTGTCACCTACCCAGGGCTCGCAGCTTCTCGCCCAGGTCCCTCCGGTGTGCTCACGTTCCCATGGCCCTGCGAGAGGCTCCGCTCGCAGCGCTGCAGCTCCACCCCGCTGCCGGGGGTGCTGGTTTTGTGCGGGGTGGGAGCCGCGGGGAGGTTACCTGCGAGAGTGGAAAGCAATCCCTCCCCGATTAACGATTGACCCAAGCCCGTGGAGGAGCGCCAAGCGCCCTTTCACCTCCGCTATCTCCCCAGCCAGGCTCCAGAGGCAGAGCAGCGCTGCCCAGGAAGGACGCCAAAGCCCTCCCCTGCACTGACGCCGCGGGAAGGGATGGAGAGCCAGCTGCTGGTGAGGGGAAAGTGCCCGCTGCCTTCCTCGAGGTCCCTTGTCTTCTGTGACACCCTGAGCCGAGGAAGCCAAAAGCTGCGGCTGCACCATCTTATTTGGGATGTGCTGGAGGCAGTTTCAGATGGTGAAGCTGAAGTTCCCCCAGCTGAGGAAAGGGGATGGCACCTCGTCTCCATCTGCATGGGGCTCACATATGGCATCTGCAGTCACCCACGACCCACCCTGAGCTGCTGAGGCTCCTCTGGGACAAGGGGACATGGCCACCTGAGATTGAACCATGGATATCAGTCTTTTTGTGCTGCTGGGGACAAAGATGGAGAGGGATGCATGTGACAGTGACACCTGCATCTGCAGGAGAGCCTGGAGGCCCACGGAGGGCAGAATTACATTAGGGCTGGCATCTCCTTTGGGATGCTTCCTGGAAGCATGCCAGCCAAGCGGGGCGACCTGTCCTGTGCAGGGGTGAGCAGTTCGGGTGCAGCTCCTGATGGGATTTTGTGCCAGTGCCACCTCCCACCCACAGCCCTGCACATGGGGGGACGGGGGTGGGGGTTGGCAGCGGTGCTGGGGAGGGTTGGTTTGTTTTCGCTCTGCTTTGTTTCCAAATTCCTCCTCCTGCGGTGCCTTGCGAAACCGGGCTGAGCCCCGGCACCGCGGCCAGTGGCCTCCCTCACCCTGGGAACGCTCCTGGCTCAGCGTGCTGCCACCACCCAGGGCCTCCCCTCTGCTCCTGTCCCCCCCGCTGCCACCTCAAATGCCTGGCACCAAAGTTTCCCAACTTCCCGTCCCCTGTCCTGTGCGCTAACCAAGACCTCCCACACCGTCTCAACTGCTGGAAAAGGAACACCTGAAGCGCTCTGGGTGCTGGCAGAAGGGCACGGGAGGGAGCCCTGTGGTACTTACGGAGGTGGCTGGAGGTGCAGGGTGGGACCCAGGGTGGCTGCAGCTGGGGGTCACCCGGGACTGGAGGCGGCTGCTCGGGGCAGGGTGAGCAGCCAGGGCCCCAGCCCAGGGGATCAGGGGCTGCAGTTGTTCAGCCACAGCTTTGCACAATCCACCTGCAAATCTCCGCCTGGATCAGAGGCTTATTGCAGATCAGAATTAAACCCTTTGGGCGTCGGGAAGGACTGGGGAACTGGGATGCCTCCCTTTGCTTGTTGTCTATGAATTATTGGGGTAGGTTCACCTAACGGGTTCAGGTTTGAGGCTTGCTATCATCCTTCTGGACAGCCTTAGTGGCTGGCAGGTGACTGTGCCACCATCCGTGTGTCCCCTCTGGGCTGCGCTGCCTGTACTGGGGTTGGAGGGGCATTGAAACACCAGCAGGTTGAGCTCCCCACTCCTCAGAGCCAGCCTGGGCTTTTGGTTTCCTCTTCCTGGCCCTGCTTGTCCTCCACGGGGTTTGTTGTTGTAAGACTACTGGCCCAAATGAGGAGCAAATGGGGAAGGTAATGAGAGCTGTGCTGGCCCTGTGCCCCCTCCTGCTCACCGGCTGCCACAGATGGAGAGGGACAGGGAGGGCCCCTGGTGACAAATTGTGCTCGGAGCCAAGCAAGGTCCGGCCAGCATTTGGACAGCGGTGTTTGGATGCTGACAGCAGAGCTACAGCAGGGACCATTTGCTATTTTCTTTCCTTGTCCCAAACTGAAACTCTCCCAGGAGCAGGAGGTGACCGGTCTGCCAGTGGCACTGTGCCTTGAGTGCTTGGGGAGGAGCAGTGGGCAGGGATGGGATGTGTGGCAGTGCTGGGGATAGGAGAGGGGGCATCAGCCTCGTACCCTCATATTGAGAAGCTTTTCTGTACCTCTTGGTGTGGTTCACATCTCAAAAACTCAAAGGAGAGCGCAGGGAGCACTGGCAAGTGCGTGCTCTCCCATCTGTGGAAATGGGATCTGGCAGCTCCCCGGGGTGCTGGGCCATGGATGCCTGAGCAAGACCATTGCCCTGCTAGTGCCTGGGGTCCATCCCTGCCACGTGTCTTCCCTCCCTGTCTGCTCTTGAGCCTCTCTTGAGTCATCACCTGCCTCCTGGTCACTTACCACCACTGTAGCCCATCACTGTCTCATCATGCCCTTTGTGCTGTCCCCATCACAAGCCCACCACTTTGTCCCCATGGCATGCCCACCATGCAGTGCCATCCCATGCCCACTGCACTGTCCCAGTCCCATGCCCATCACGCCGCCCCACCGCTCCCAATCCCTTTCCCATCTCCCCCCCCCGCCTTATGCAAATGGCTACAAAGAGCACTTAATCATCCTTGTTAATTGTCTCTACCCTCCCCTGTTCCCCCCCGCGGATTTTCTCACAAACGGTGTCCAACTTTTCCCTTTTGTGTTTTGCTTTTCCACCAGAGATCGCAGCCCCTCCGCCCCCAGCCTCCCCCCGGCCCTCTGTTTACACAAGTGGGACAAATTTCACACCGCGGGGACCGCTGTCCCCACACCCCCAGCCCCTCGCTCCCCTGCCCCGAAGAATTTGTGAGTCACGGCCGAGGCAGAGCTATAAATGTGTCCCCACCGAGGCTCTGCAGAGTCAGAGGGGATAGCGTCGCCGGCCACCATGGAAGCTGCTGCCTGTTGCCTGACTGCCCGCGGGCTCCGGGTGCCTGTGGCCAGCGCCTGCCCAGCCCTGGGGCTGGAGCAAGGGGCGAGGTACTGGGTGCTGCGCAGGCTGGGGGGAGCGGAAGGTGGGATGGGGAGGCTCCAGCTGGGTTTGGGTGAAGGCTGCGGTGCTGGGGACCGCTCTGATCCCTGAGCGGCCACGGGTGGGACAGAGCGTGCTGGCACCCGGGCAGGGCCGGTCGGGCGGGTGAGGCTGTGGGGTTGCGGTGTAAGGCGAAGGTGCCAAGGCAAAGGGGAGCGGGCCAGGGTGGGTGGCTGTGGTGCTGAACCTGCTCTCTCTCCTAGAGCCCTTCCACTCTGGAGACCGTGGCTGCCCCGAGCCCAGGAGGGACCTGGGACGCGGCGGGAGGAGATGGACCCCGTGAGTTTGGCACTCCCTACTGTGTGTCCTGTCCCCATGCCCATGAGGTTGGGGTGCCTGTGGTTGGCAGAAAAACCAGCCTCTCGCCCCAGAGTCCGTCACCCCAGAGTCTTTGCCGCCGGGCTGTGCCGTGCCCACCTCCCCTGGAGCATCACCCCACGCAGCCTCCTGGGACAGGGCCAGGCTGACCCCCCCGGGGGGACACGGCCACAACAGCCCCGCCACGGGAGCCTGAAAGGGTCGCCTGTTCCCAGGCCGGGCGGGCATTCCTCAGGGGGTTAGTGGGATGCCTGGGCACCAGCTCTTGAGCACGGGAGAGAGATTACACTGGCAAAAAGCCTGTCAGGAGGGTGTGGGGGTAGATGCCAGCTTCCTTGCGGTGGTGTGAGTGGCTCAGCTCAGGGGCAGGGGAGGGGGGAGATGCTGGGTGTGCGGGGCACAGGGCACCCCGGTGCCAGCCCGTGCGCCCTGCAGGGAGGGGCAGCGGGAGCCCAGGTACCACCCGGCTGTGTCTCCTCAGGCTCGGGCTCGGGCAGCGGAGGGGGACGGCGGTCCCGGCAAAGCGCTGGCGTTCTTCCAGCACCCGGTCAGGTACGTGCCCTGGCACCGGGGCCGCGGGCGGGCGCGGCGGGCCCGGGCGGGCGGGGGCTCACCCCGGCTCTCCCTAACGCAGGCTCCTCTGGCCCAAGTCCAAGGCCTTTGACCACCTGTACAGCGTGGGGGAGAAGCTGCTGGAGAACTTCCCGGTGCAGGCCACCCTCTTCTTTTATGAGGACTCGGGCAGCGAGGAGGAGAAGGAGGAGGAAGAAGAAGAAGAGGATGATGAAGAGGAGGAGGCGATAGGGGAGGTGACCGCAGGACACCCGCGGCCTGCTGGNTGTGACCGCAGGACACCCGCGGCATGCTGGCGGCCCCGGCCCCAGCAGGCGGGCGTGAGGCAACAGGCAGGGGAAGGCAGGCAGCGCTGCGTGCGGCAGCGGGACCAGACCCGCCCGGGGCTCCGGCGAACGCCCGGGGCCGCCTCCGGGCCGCGCCCGCGCTCCGCGGGACCACGGCGGGGCTCAGGACTACGACTCCCAGCGGCCACCGCCGCCCTGCCCGGCAGCCGCAGCCCGCTCTGATTGGCTGTCCGTCTGTCGCGAGCTGGGGGAGGAGCGCGTG